>CAJUYC020000111.1:0-119692 GCA_910591585.2 Nysson spinosus | reverse complement strand
CCAGGACGTAACACTGAAATAGGGAAATCTGGAAAAAGTGCGAAACTATCGCCTGATATGCGAAATCTGTCGATTTCAGAGAGAAAACTTACCTTTGCGTCGAAACCATGCCCTTCCAAAATTCTTTTCGATGAAATTCTCGATGCCATTCGAATTTTCACGTCAATTTACACGGAAAATGCGGTCTCTCGTTTCTGAAATAGGGAAATCTGGAAAAAGTGCGAAACTATCGCCTGATATGCGAAATCTGTCGATTTCAGAGAGAAAACTTACCTTTGCGTCGAAACCATGCCCTTCCAAAATTCTTTTCGATGAAATTCTCGATGCCATTCGAATTTTCACGTCAATTTACACGGAAAATACGACTTCTCGTTTCTGAAATAGGGAAATCTGGAAAAAGTGCGAAACTATCGCCTGATATGCGAAATCTGTCGATTTCAGAGAGAAAACTTACCTTTGCGTCGAAACCATGCCCTTCCAAAATTCTTTTCGATGAAATTCTCGATGCCATTCGAATTTTCACGTCAATTTACACGGAAAATGCGGTCTCTCGTTTCTGAAATAGGGAAATCTGGAAAAAGTGCGAAACTATCGCCTGATATGCGAAATCTGTCGATTTCAGAGAGAAAACTTACCTTTGCGTCGAAACCATGCCCTTCCAAAATTCTTTTCGATGAAATTCTCGATGCCATTCGAATTTTCACGTCAATTTACACGGAAAATACGACTTCTCGTTTCTGAAATAGGGAAATCTGGAAAAAGTGCGAAACTATCGCCTGATATGCGAAATCTGTCGATTTCAGAGAGAAAACTTACCTTTGCGTCGAAACCATGCCCTTCCAAAATTCTTTTCGATGAAATTCTCGATGCCATTCGAATTTTCACGTCAATTTACACGGAAAATGCGGTCTCTCGTTTCTGAAATAGGGAAATCTGGAAAAAGTGCGAAACTATCGCCTGATATGCGAAATCTGTCGATTTCAGAGAGAAAACTTACCTTTGCGTCGAAACCATGCCCTTCCAAAATTCTTTTCGATGAAATTCTCGATGCCATTCGAATTTTCACGTCAATTTACACGGAAAATACGACTTCTCGTTTCTGAAATAGGGAAATCTGGAAAAAGTGCGAAACTATCGCCTGATATGCGAAATCTATCGATTTCAGAGAGAAAACTTACCTTTGCGTCGAAACCATGCCCTTCCAAAATTCTTTTCGATGAAATTCTCGATGCCATTCGAATTTTCACGTCAATTTACACGGAAAATGCGGTCTCTCGTTTCTGAAATAGGGAAATCTGGAAAAAGTGCGAAACTATCGCCTGATATGCGAAATCTGTCGATTTCAGAGAGAAAACTTACCTTTGCGTCGAAACCATGCCCTTCCAAAATTCTTTTCGATGAAATTCTCGATGCCATTCGAATTTTCACGTCAATTTACACGGAAAATACGACTTCTCGTTTCTGAAATAGGGAAATCTGGAAAAAGTGCGAAACTATCGCCTGATATGCGAAATCTGTCGATTTCAGAGAGAAAACTTACCTTTGCGTCGAAACCATGCCCTTCCAAAATTCTTTTCGATGAAATTCTCGATGCCATTCGAATTTTCACGTCAATTTACACGGAAAATTCGAATTCTCGTGTCTGAAATAGGGAAATCTGGAAAAAGTGCGAAACTATCGCCTGATATGCGAAATCTGTCGATTTCAGAGAGAAAACTTACCTTTGCGTCGAAACCATGCCCTTCCAAAATTCTTTTCGATGAAATTCTCGATGCCATTCGAATTTTCACGTCAATTTACACGGAAAATGCGGTCTCTCGTTTCTGAAATAGGGAAATCTGGAAAAAGTGCGAAACTATCGCCTGATATGCGAAATCTGTCGATTTCAGAGAGAAAACTTACCTTTGCGTCGAAACCATGCCCTTCCAAAATTCTTTTCGATGAAATTCTCGATGCCATTCGAATTTTCACGTCAATTTACACGGAAAATACGACTTCTCGTTTCTGAAATAGGGAAATCTGGAAAAAGTGCGAAACTATCGCCTGATATGCGAAATCTGTCGATTTCAGAGAGAAAACTTACCTTTGCGTCGAAACCATGCCCTTCCAAAATTCTTTTCGATGAAATTCTCGATGCCATTCGAATTTTCACGTCAATTTACACGGAAAATACGACTTCTCGTTTCTGAAATAGGGAAATCTGGAAAAAGTGCGAAACTATCGCCTGATATGCGAAATCTGTCGATTTCAGAGAGAAAACTTACCTTTGCGTCGAAACCATGCCCTTCCAAAATTCTTTTCGATGAAATTCTCGATGCCATTCGAATTTTCACGTCAATTTACACGGAAAATGCGGTCTCTCGTTTCTGAAATAGGGAAATCTGGAAAAAGTGCGAAACTATCGCCTGATATGCGAAATCTGTCGATTTCAGAGAGAAAACTTACCTTTGCGTCGAAAACATGCCCTTCCAAAATTCTTTTCGATGAAATTCTCGATGCCATTCGAATTTTCACGTCAATTTACACGGAAAATACGACTTCTCGTTTCTGAAATAGGGAAATCTGGAAAAAGTGCGAAACTATCGCCTGATATGCGAAATCTGTCGATTTCAGAGAGAAAACTTACCTTTGCGTCGAAACCATGCCCTTCCAAAATTCTTTTCGATGAAATTCTCGATGCCATTCGAATTTTCACGTCAATTTACACGGAAAATACGACTTCTCGTTTCTGAAATAGGGAAATCTGGAAAAAGTGCGAAACTATCGCCTGATATGCGAAATCTGTCGATTTCAGAGAGAAAACTTACCTTTGCGTCGAAACCATGCCCTTCCAAAATTCTTTTCGATGAAATTCTCGATGCCATTCGAATTTTCACGTCAATTTACACGGAAAATACGACTTCTCGTTTCTGAAATAGGGAAATCTGGAAAAAGTGCGAAACTATCGCCTGATATGCGAAATCTGTCGATTTCAGAGAGAAAACTTACCTTTGCGTCGAAACCATGCCCTTCCAAAATTCTTTTCGATGAAATTCTCGATGCCATTCGAATTTTCACGTCAATTTACACGGAAAATGCGGTCTCTCGTTTCTGAAATAGGGAAATCTGGAAAAAGTGCGAAACTATCGCCTGATATGCGAAATCTGTCGATTTCAGAGAGAAAACTTACCTTTGCGTCGAAACCATGCCCTTCCAAAATTCTTTTCGATGAAATTCTCGATGCCATTCGAATTTTCACGTCAATTTACACGGAAAATGCGGTCTCTCGTTTCTGAAATAGGGAAATCTGGAAAAAGTGCGAAACTATCGCCTGATATGCGAAATCTGTCGATTTCAGAGAGAAAACTTACCTTTGCGTCGAAACCATGCCCTTCCAAAATTCTTTTCGATGAAATTCTCGATGCCATTCGAATTTTCACGTCAATTTACACGGAAAATGCGGTCTCTCGTTTCTGAAATAGGGAAATCTGGAAAAAGTGCGAAACTATCGCCTGATATGCGAAATCTGCCGATTTCAGAGAGAAAACTTACCTTTGCGTCGAAACCATGCCCTTCCAAAATTCTTTTCGATGAAATTCTCGATGCCATTCGAATTTTCACGTCAATTTACACGGAAAATACGATTTCTCGTTTCTGAAATAGGGAAATCTGGAAAAAGTGCGAAACTATCGCCTGATATGCGAAATCTGTCGATTTCAGAGAGAAAACTTACCTTTGCGTCGAAACCATGCCCTTCCAAAATTCTTTTCGATGAAATTCTCGATGCCATTCGAATTTTCACGTCAATTTACACGGAAAATACGACTTCTCGTTTCTGAAATAGGGAAATCTGGAAAAAGTGCGAAACTATCGCCTGATATGCGAAATCTGTCGATTTCAGAGAGAAAACTTACCTTTGCGTCGAAACCATGCCCTTCCAAAATTCTTTTCGATGAAATTCTCGATGCCATTCGAATTTTCACGTCAATTTACACGGAAAATGCGGTCTCTCGTTTCTGAAATAGGGAAATCTGGAAAAAGTGCGAAACTATCGCCTGATATGCGAAATCTGTCGATTTCAGAGAGAAAACTTACCTTTGCGTCGAAACCATGCCCTTCCAAAATTCTTTTCGATGAAATTCTCGATGCCATTCGAATTTTCACGTCAATTTACACGGAAAATACGACTTCTCGTTTCTGAAATAGGGAAATCTGGAAAAAGTGCGAAACTATCGCCTGATATGCGAAATCTGTCGATTTCAGAGAGAAAACTTACCTTTGCGTCGAAACCATGCCCTTCCAAAATTCTTTTCGATGAAATTCTCGATGCCATTCGAATTTTCACGTCAATTTACACGGAAAATGCGGTCTCTCGTTTCTGAAATAGGGAAATCTGGAAAAAGTGCGAAACTATCGCCTGATATGCGAAATCTGTCGATTTCAGAGAGAAAACTTACCTTTGCGTCGAAACCATGCCCTTCCAAAATTCTTTTCGATGAAATTCTCGATGCCATTCGAATTTTCACGTCAATTTACACGGAAATTACGACTTCTCTTTTCTGAAATAGGGAAATCTGGAAAAAGTGCGAAACTATCGCCTGATATGCGAAATCTGTCGATTTCAGAGAGAAAACTTACCTTTGCGTCGAAACCATGCCCTTCCAAAATTCTTTTCGATGAAATTCTCGATGCCATTCGAATTTTCACGTCAATTTACACGGAAAATGCGGTCTCTCGTTTCTGAAATAGGGAAATCTGGAAAAAGTGCGAAACTATCGCCTGATATGCGAAATCTGTCGATTTCAGAGAGAAAACTTACCTTTGCGTCGAAACCATGCCCTTCCAAAATTCTTTTCGATGAAATTCTCGATGCCATTCGAATTTTCACGTCAATTTACACGGAAAATACGACTTCTCGTTTCTGAAATAGGGAAATCTGGAAAAAGTGCGAAACTATCGCCTGATATGCGAAATCTGTCGATTTCAGAGAGAAAACTTACCTTTGCGTCGAAACCATGCCCTTCCAAAATTCTTTTCGATGAAATTCTCGATGCCATTCGAATTTTCACGTCAATTTACACGGAAAATGCGGTCTCTCGTTTCTGAAATAGGGAAATCTGGAAAAAGTGCGAAACTATCGCCTGATATGCGAAATCTGTCGATTTCAGAGAGAAAACTTACCTTTGCGTCGAAACCATGCCCTTCCAAAATTCTTTTCGATGAAATTCTCGATGCCATTCGAATTTTCACGTCAATTTACACGGAAAATACGACTTCTCGTTTCTGAAATAGGGAAATCTGGAAAAAGTGCGAAACTATCGCCTGATATGCGAAATCTGTCGATTTCAGAGAGAAAACTTACCTTTGCGTCGAAACCATGCCCTTCCAAAATTCTTTTCGATGAAATTCTCGATGCCATTCGAATTTTCACGTCAATTTACACGGAAAATACGACTTCTCGTTTCTGAAATAGGGAAATCTGGAAAAAGTGCGAAACTATCGCCTGATATGCGAAATCTGTCGATTTCAGAGAGAAAACTTACCTTTGCGTCGAAACCATGCCCTTCCAAAATTCCTTTCGATGAAATTCTCGATGCCATTCGAATTTTCACGTCAATTTACACGGAAAATACGACTTCTCGTTTCTGAAATAGGGAAATCTGGAAAAAGTGCGAAACTATCGCCTGATATGCGAAATCTGTCGATTTCAGAGAGAAAACTTACCTTTGCGTCGAAACCATGCCCTTCCAAAATTCTTTTCGATGAAATTCTCGATGCCATTCGAATTTTCACGTCAATTTACACGGAAAATACGACTTCTCGTTTCTGAAATAGGGAAATCTGGAAAAAGTGCGAAACTATCGCCTGATATGCGAAATCTGTCGATTTCAGAGAGAAAACTTACCTTTGCGTCGAAACCATGCCCTTCCAAAATTCTTTTCGATGAAATTCTCGATGCCATTCGAATTTTCACGTCAATTTACACGGAAAATGCGGTCTCTCGTTTCTGAAATAGGGAAATCTGGAAAAAGTGCGAAACTATCGCCTGATATGCGAAATCTGTCGATTTCAGAGAGAAAACTTACCTTTGCGTCGAAACCATGCCCTTCCAAAATTCTTTTCGATGAAATTCTCGATGCCATTCGAATTTTCACGTCAATTTACACGGAAAATACGACTTCTCGATTCTGAAATAGGGAAATCTGGAAAAAGTGCGAAACTATCGCCTGATATGCGAAATCTGTCGATTTCAGAGAGAAAACTTACCTTTGCGTCGAAACCATGCCCTTCCAAAATTCTTTTCGATGAAATTCTCGATGCCATTCGAATTTTCACGTCAATTTACACGGAAAATACGACTTCTCGTTTCTGAAATAGGGAAATCTGGAAAAAGTGCGAAACTATCGCCTGATATGCGAAATCTGTCGATTTCAGAGAGAAAACTTACCTTTGCGTCGAAACCATGCCCTTCCAAAATTCTTGTCGATGAAATTCTCGATGCCATTCGAATTTTCACGTCAATTTACACGGAAAATGCGGTCTCTCGTTTCTGAAATAGGGAAATCTGGAAAAAGTGCGAAACTATCGCCTGATATGCGAAATCTGTCGATTTCAGAGAGAAAACTTACCTTTGCGTCGAAACCATGCCCTTCCAAAATTCTTTTCGATGAAATTCTCGATGCCATTCGAATTTTCACGTCAATTTACACGGAAAATACGACTTCTCGTTTCTGAAATAGGGAAATCTGGAAAAAGTGCGAAACTATCGCCTGATATGCGAAATCTGTCGATTTCAGAGAGAAAACTTACCTTTGCGTCGAAACCATGCCCTTCCAAAATTCTTTTCGATGAAATTCTCGATGCCATTCGAATTTTCACGTCAATTTACACGGAAAATACGACTTCTCGTTTCTGAAATAGGGAAATCTGGAAAAAGTGCGAAACTATCGCCTGATATGCGAAATCTGTCGATTTCAGAGAGAAAACTTACCTTTGCGTCGAAACCATGCCCTTCCAAAATTCTTTTCGATGAAATTCTCGATGCCATTCGAATTTTCACGTCAATTTACACGGAAAATACGACTTCTCGTTTCTGAAATAGGGAAATCTGGAAAAAGTGCGAAACTATCGCCTGATATGCGAAATCTGTCGATTTCAGAGAGAAAACTTACCTTTGCGTCGAAACCATGCCCTTCCAAAATTCTTTTCGATGAAATTCTCGATGCCATTCGAATTTTCACGTCAATTTACACGGAAAATGCGGTCTCTCGTTTCTGAAATAGGGAAATCTGGAAAAAGTGCGAAACTATCGCCTGATATGCGAAATCTGTCGATTTCAGAGAGAAAACTTACCTTTGCGTCGAAACCATGCCCTTCCAAAATTCTTTTCGATGAAATTCTCGATGCCATTCGAATTTTCACGTCAATTTACACGGAAAATACGACTTCTCGTTTCTGAAATAGGGAAATCTGGAAAAAGTGCGAAACTATCGCCTGATATGCGAAATCTGTCGATTTCAGAGAGAAAACTTACCTTTGCGTCGAAACCATGCCCTTCCAAAATTCTTTTCGATGAAATTCTCGATGCCATTCGAATTTTCACGTCAATTTACACGGAAAATGCGGTCTCTCGTTTCTGAAATAGGGAAATCTGGAAAAAGTGCGAAACTATCGCCTGATATGCGAAATCTGTCGATTTCAGAGAGAAAACTTACCTTTGCGTCGAAACCATGCCCTTCCAAAATTCTTTTCGATGAAATTCTCGATGCCATTCGAATTTTCACGTCAATTTACACGGAAAATACGACTTCTCGTTTCTGAAATAGGGAAATCTGGAAAAAGTGCGAAACTATCGCCTGATATGCGAAATCTGTCGATTTCAGAGAGAAAACTTACCTTTGCGTCGAAACCATGCCCTTCCAAAATTCTTTTCGATGAAATTCTCGATGCCATTCGAATTTTCACGTCAATTTACACGGAAAATGCGGTCTCTCGTTTCTGAAATAGGGAAATCTGGAAAAAGTGCGAAACTATCGCCTGATATGCGAAATCTGTCGATTTCAGAGAGAAAACTTACCTTTGCGTCGAAACCATGCCCTTCCAAAATTCTTTTCGATGAAATTCTCGATGCCAATCGAATTTTCACGTCAATTTACACGGAAAATACGACTTCTCGTTTCTGAAATAGGGAAATCTGGAAAAAGTGCGAAACTATCGCCTGATATGCGAAATCTGTCGATTTCAGAGAGAAAACTTACCTTTGCGTCGAAACCATGCCCTTCCAAAATTCTTTTCGATGAAATTCTCGATGCCATTCGAATTTTCACGTCAATTTACACGGAAAATACGACTTCTCGTTTCTGAAATAGGGAAATCTGGAAAAAGTGCGAAACTATCGCCTGATATGCGAAATCTGTCGATTTCAGAGAGAAAACTTACCTTTGCGTCGAAACCATGCCCTTCCAAAATTCTTTTCGATGAAATTCTCGATGCCATTCGAATTTTCACGTCAATTTACACGGAAAATACGACTTCTCGTTTCTGAAATAGGGAAATCTGGAAAAAGTGCGAAACTATCGCCTGATATGCGAAATCTGTCGATTTCAGAGAGAAAACTTACCTTTGCGTCGAAACCATGCCCTTCCAAAATTCTTTTCGATGAAATTCTCGATGCCATTCTAATTTTCACGTCAATTTACACGGAAAATACGACTTCTCGTTTCTGAAATAGGGAAATCTGGAAAAAGTGCGAAACTATCGCCTGATATGCGAAATCTGTCGATTTCAGAGAGAAAACTTACCTTTGCGTCGAAACCATGCCCTTCCAAAATTCTTTTCGATGAAATTCTCGATGCCATTCGAATTTTCACGTCAATTTACACGGAAAATACGACTTCTCGTTTCTGAAATAGGGAAATCTGGAAAAAGTGCGAAACTATCGCCTGATATGCGAAATCTGTCGATTTCAGAGAGAAAACTTACCTTTGCGTCGAAACCATGCCCTTCCAAAATTCTTTTCGATGAAATTCTCGATGCCATTCGAATTTTCACGTCAATTTACACGGAAAATACGACTTCTCGTTTCTGAAATAGGGAAATCTGGAAAAAGTGCGAAACTATCGCCTGATATGCGAAATCTGTCGATTTCAGAGAGAAAACTTACCTTTGCGTCGAAACCATGCCCTTCCAAAATTCTTTTCGATGAAATTCTCGATGCCATTCGAATTTTCACGTCAATTTACACGGAAAATGCGGTCTCTCGTTTCTGAAATAGGGAAATCTGGAAAAAGTGCGAAACTATCGCCTGATATGCGAAATCTGTCGATTTCAGAGAGAAAACTTACCTTTGCGTCGAAACCATGCCCTTCCAAAATTCTTTTCGATGAAATTCTCGATGCCATTCGAATTTTCACGTCAATTTACACGGAAAATACGACTTCTCGTTTCTGAAATAGGGAAATCTGGAAAAAGTGCGAAACTATCGCCTGATATGCGAAATCTGTCGATTTCAGAGAGAAAACTTACCTTTGCGTCGAAACCATGCCCTTCCAAAATTCTTTTCGATGAAATTCTCGATGCCATTCGAATTTTCACGTCAATTTACACGGAAAATACGACTTCTCGTTTCTGAAATAGGGAAATCTGGAAAAAGTGCGAAACTATCGCCTGATATGCGAAATCTGTCGATTTCAGAGAGAAAACTTACCTTTGCGTCGAAACCATGCCCTTCCAAAATTCTTGTCGATGAAATTCTCGATGCCATTCGAATTTTCACGTCAATTTACACGGAAAATGCGGTCTCTCGTTTCTGAAATAGGGAAATCTGGAAAAAGTGCGAAACTATCGCCTGATATGCGAAATCTCTCGATTTCAGAGAGAAAACTTACCTTTGCGTCGAAACCATGCCCTTCCAAAATTCTTTTCGATGAAATTCTCGATGCCATTCGAATTTTCACGTCAATTTACACGGAAAATACGACTTCTCGTTTCTGAAATAGGGAAATCTGGAAAAAGTGCGAAACTATCGCCTGATATGCGAAATCTGTCGATTTCAGAGAGAAAACTTACCTTTGCGTCGAAACCATGCCCTTCCAAAATTCTTTTCGATGAAATTCTCGATGCCATTCGAATTTTCACGTCAATTTACACGGAAAATGCGGTCTCTCGTTTCTGAAATAGGGAAATCTGGAAAAAGTGCGAAACTATCGCCTGATATGCGAAATCTGTCGATTTCAGAGAGAAAACTTACCTTTGCGTCGAAACCATGCCCTTCCAAAATTCTTTTCGATGAAATTCTCGATGCCATTCGAATTTTCACGTCAATTTACACGGAAAATACGACTTCTCGTTTCTGAAATAGGGAAATCTGGAAAAAGTGCGAAACTATCGCCTGATATGCGAAATCTGTCGATTTCAGAGAGAAAACTTACCTTTGCGTCGAAACCATGCCCTTCCAAAATTCTTTTCGATGAAATTCTCGATGCCATTCGAATTTTCACGTCAATTTACACGGAAAATACGACTTCTCGTTTCTGAAATAGGGAAATCTGGAAAAAGTGCGAAACTATCGCCTGATATGCGAAATCTGTCGATTTCAGAGAGAAAACTTACCTTTGCGTCGAAACCATGCCCTTCCAAAATTCTTTTCGATGAAATTCTCGATGCCATTCGAATTTTCACGTCAATTTACACGGAAAATGCGGTCTCTCGTTTCTGAAATAGGGAAATCTGGAAAAAGTGCGAAACTATCGCCTGATATGCGAAATCTGTCGATTTCAGAGAGAAAACTTACCTTTGCGTCGAAACCATGCCCTTCCAAAATTCTTTTCGATGAAATTCTCGATGCCATTCGAATTTTCACGTCAATTTACACGGAAAATACGACTTCTCGTTTCTGAAATAGGGAAATCTGGAAAAAGTGCGAAACTATCGCCTGATATGCGAAATCTGTCGATTTCAGAGAGAAAACTTACCTTTGCGTCGAAACCATGCCCTTCCAAAATTCTTTTCGATGAAATTCTCGATGCCATTCGAATTTTCACGTCAATTTACACGGAAAATACGACTTCTCGTTTCTGAAATAGGGAAATCTGGAAAAAGTGCGAAACTATCGCCTGATATGCGAAATCTGTCGATTTCAGAGAGAAAACTTACCTTTGCGTCGAAACCATGCCCTTCCAAAATTCTTTTCGATGAAATTCTCGATGCCATTCGAATTTTCACGTCAATTTACACGGAAAATACGACTTCTCGTTTCTGAAATAGGGAAATCTGGAAAAAGTGCGAAACTATCGCCTGATATGCGAAATCTGTCGATTTCAGAGAGAAAACTTACCTTTGCGTCGAAACCATGCCCTTCCAAAATTCTTTTCGATGAAATTCTCGATGCCATTCGAATTTTCACGTCAATTTACACGGAAAATACGACTTCTCGTTTCTGAAATAGGGAAATCTGGAAAAAGTGCGAAACTATCGCCTGATATGCGAAATCTGTCGATTTCAGAGAGAAAACTTACCTTTGCGTCGAAACCATGCCCTTCCAAAATTCTTTTCGATGAAATTCTCGATGCCATTCGAATTTTCACGTCAATTTACACGGAAAATACGACTTCTCGTTTCTGAAATAGGGAAATCTGGAAAAAGTGCGAAACTATCGCCTGATATGCGAAATCTGTCGATTTCAGAGAGAAAACTTACCTTTGCGTCGAAACCATGCCCTTCCAAAATTCTTTTCGATGAAATTCTCGATGCCATTCGAATTTTCACGTCAATTTACACGGAAAATACGACTTCTCGTTTCTGAAATAGGGAAATCTGGAAAAAGTGCGAAACTATCGCCTGATATGCGAAATCTGTCGATTTCAGAGAGAAAACTTACCTTTGCGTCGAAACCATGCCCTTCCAAAATTCTTTTCGATGAAATTCTCGATGCCATTCGAATTTTCACGTCAATTTACACGGAAAATACGACTTCTCGTTTCTGAAATAGGGAAATCTGGAAAAAGTGCGAAACTATCGCCTGATATGCGAAATCTGTCGATTTCAGAGAGAAAACTTACCTTTGCGTCGAAACCATGCCCTTCCAAAATTCTTTTCGATGAAATCCTCGATGCCATTGTTACGTCCTGGCCTGGAGGGTTCGGACTCGCAAGAAAACGGCGAAACGTAACTTCCCGGAAAGTTAACTGCCCTCGGGTATTAACCTCACGTTGAAAGGTACGTGCATATATGGTTGGGTATTTTGAGCTTGCTCGCCTACACGAACTAGACGCTCGGGAATACCTTGATCGCGTAAGGGTCGGAACTATTTATCTCCGCAAAGTAAGATTAATTTAGAATAAAAGAAGACGAGTTCCAAAATAACTGTAGAGGTTAAAGGAAGGTAAGGTAGGTAAATATTGTGTTAATGAAGTAATAAGTATAATTTATCCGGTTTGGATTTAAGGTTAAGTAAATAGATTTAAAAGGTAAGTAAATTTCGTCTGGATCTTTTACCATTGAGCGTCTACATTAAAGAAGTGCATTTTTGGTAATTCGTATTTCCTCTCTTCAGGTTAGATTCTAATAAGCCGCAGTAGGCTCTCGCGAAGAAGTCTTTCCTTTAAGAAGGGTGAACGTCCCAGTCGCAAAGGCGCTCTTTAAATCGTGGAAGTCTGCCTCGTTATAAGGGGCGCTTCTCCAAATTGCAGAAGTCTGCCTCGAAAGGGGCGCTTCTCTATTTTATAGAAGTCTGCCTCGAAAGGGGCGCTTCTTTACGAGCGCGAAAACAACCTCTTATAGGCGCTTTCGTTGCGCAGATTCTACCAGGTTCTAATAAAAACAAGAATGCACCTCGTTAATTTCTAGACTAATATGCGTTACACGAGTTCAATAATTAGAATCGAGATTGCGGATACAAGGTAAGTGGGATTGAATTCAGATGGGTACGGAATGGATGTAAATAAAAGGTAATTAATAGTAAGTAAGGTGGATACCGGAAGGAATACTTGATTGGTGTGTCGGAAATAACAATAATATATAATCAGAAGATGAATGCAATGTTATAGTTCAATAATATAAAAGGTAATTAATTATTAGAATGTAATTGCAAATCGTGTACAATCAATAAACAGAGTAATAAAACAGAGTAATATTTTCTCAATAAATGGATACAAAGGTTTTACGTCAAAGAGACGGAGTGAACAGTTCCGAACGACACAGTGCTTTTCCGGATATAAATCAACGACTAAATGACGTTGGACAGTTATTATTACGGATTAAATTGACCCTCTAACTAACACGACCTCGGCCTGTCAATTCGGAGGACAACGGTTTATAAAACAGAGCGGAGCGACCCGCAGACACGAAACTTCCGATCCGGATTTGCTTCAATTAATACTCCAGCTTCCTAAGCGCTGACCAGTTTTAATTAAGACTTACGTTAACTGTTGATCGAAGTTCTCGTTAGCGGCAGACTCCTATGTACGGATTCACTGTCACTAGTCACGCGTTGACTCCGAAGTGCACTGGTCGACGTAGCTGATACAACTGCCTGTTGGCTCCTACTCCCGCCTAGTTATAGGCGTATCTTATTTGCTAACTCAGCGGTCGCACGCCGGGCGCTCTCCGTTCCGAGAATCCGAAGCGCGGCCGCTTATCTTATCGTTGCAGCGTCAGCGGAATGTGTGAGATCGGCCTCGGTACTCCGAGCGTACGTGCCTTATTTTTGCAGCGTCAGCTGGGAAGACCGCGCGAGCTGTTATCTCGTACGTGACTTATTTTTGCAGGGTCAGCTGGGAAGACCGCGCGAGCTATTATCATCGTACGTGACATATCGCCATACGTGATTTATCACTGTTCGTGACTTTTTCGAAGTCCACTGTGGGATATCCGGTGAGGCCACATTCCGTAGTCGCGGTACGTGACTTATCGTCGTACGTGACCCTTACAGGTTCATCGACGGGGTACACCGTGGGACGACTTGCCACTTCGCATTCTTTATAATGATACCATTTGCAAAGCTTATATCTTTCTTGGTTTATTCCCATGTTTGGTTACGTAGGCTATTTACTGATTATATTAATTCTGACTCTTCAAGAACAGTGTGTTTGTTGATCTTCGTGAAAGATTCTAGAATTAGTATACTTGAAGGGTCTATAGTTAATTCTGCTCGTGAGTTTGCAAATGATTCCATTTACATTGTTATATATTATATTGTTATATATTATATAGGTAATATATTATATATGTAATATATTGTTATATATTACATATTACATTCTAAATTTATTGAATTTACCTATGGTGATCGATATTTATGATTCTTTAGGCTACGTAAGACATACTTGTAAAAATATTTTGAATGAATAAAATTTCCTTTTGAATTTTGTGTTTATGCAAAAATTTTTTTGTTATCAATTGAAATATAGACTTTGATTGATTACCAAAACGTCCAGGACGTTACACCTCCCCCTTTATAGGAAGAATTTTGAGTGACAATGAAAAAATTCTACGTCGGGTTGTCTTATGTTTTAGTTTCCTCAGTCTATGGGGTGGTTAAAAGTGAGCGAATCGACGCTATATCCGAATTCGGTTACTTGACTTGCGCAGTGGTTAAGTTGTTGGATACATTTGGCGCAGGATTCTACGGATTGTTCTTGCAAGAGAATTTTTTGACAAACCTCGCATTGTAGTTTCCTTATAGTTGTGTCATTTAGTATGTGGACGTCTAGTTTCTCTAAATCTTCGCGGTCGCTGTCGTCCAGTTGAGGAGCACAGGTTTCACATATATCGTGGCATATTATTTCGGGGTGGGTGTAAAATGAACCTTTCACACATCTTGATCGGCTTAATAGGTGTTCGAAGACCATCCTGATGTACCAGATGCTGTGGGTAGGGTTGTTTTTAGGTCCAAACACAGGACACATTGTTAGGCGGTGGATTCCTCGATTCTATCCAATCGATCGTGCAGTTCTCCCAGCCGAATCCAACAGCGGTCCTCTTTGGCGATGACCTGGTCCTTGGTATCGTCGGGTTTGCTTTCGTGCGGCTGTAGCTTGTTTCTGCCTGCAAGATATACCAGAAAATTCGCTAGTGTTGTCCAAATGGCTCCGAATAGGTGGATGCTCCATCCGTATATTCCGTGCAGTGTATACGCTTGGATTATTGTCTCTATTAATCCCTTGATAATTTTGAATATAACAAATATGGCTATAAGGCCTGACGTAAAAGTTCCAAGTTCAGTCAGTCGTTTCCAAATTTTATTTAAAGCTCCCTCCGTCAATCTTGTCATAGTGTCTTCGTCGAGTAGATTATAAAGTGAGACGGAACCGGTTGGTATCTGATGCCCAGTGGCTCCGCGCACAATCGTATTTATTATGGCGTTTCTTTCAGCCGGGAACATTATGTGCGCTGTTAATTCTTCTATTTCGTTCTCTGAGTATATTCCACTTGTTGCCAGGAAAGGAATCGGTCTGTATTGCCAATTGGAGGTTGCATAGGGTTTTAATGCTGATGGTGCTATGGTCTCAACCGGTTTTGGTAAGAATTTGTACCAAACATCTTCAATTTTGTACATCACCGGGAGGATAGAGTTACAATCCCTGTGTGTTCCGTGGTGGGTGATTATTCTTGTTTTCGGTGTTAGGAAGGCCGTTTGGTTGTTGGCAAATATAGGCATTTCGTTATAACACTCTTGGGTGTGTCTAACTTTTACTTCCTTAGGTATGCATTTGATTACATGTACAACTTCACCGGCGGTAATGGCCATGTACCCAGGGCTCTTCATAATTGTCCAAGCCACTTCGTCTGGTAGTATAGAAGCGAATGCCAGTGCGTTAACTAGGGTTTGTTTCTCTAATAAACATTTCTGTGTCATTACGTTGGTATACAGGGTGTTCATTTCTGTTTTGATATGTTTTTCCACGTAGACGAATTTTGAATTTACATACGAAAAAATATCTAGGTTCTCGACTGGTAACGTTTCTTTGTGCTTGAAGATCCTGTCCCTTGAAGTTTCCAATATAAAAAGTTTGGGGTGTTCTGTTCGGAGCAGAGTGTAACCACAGAAAGATATTTCCGATGTCTTGGTGAGCGCGAATGTCACCTCCTGGGTGGTTAAACTATATACTTCTGGTGACTGTCCCTGTTGATGTGTTTCTACGGTTTTCGCGGCGATGCCTTCGTACAACACGTCGTATTGGTCATAATTGCAAGATGGTTCAGGCATTGGTTTCCAAAAGGAATGTCCATATTCCGAATCAATGCAGGTTGCCATGTTGAGAGGGCACACCGTTCCAGATTTGAATAGAATCTTGTTTTCGTTGAGTTTGACAGGGGTTAGGCCTTCTTGCAAGGTGATTTTAGCATAGCCTTGTACTACCGCATCTTTCCATGTTCCATAGGCGTCCGAATATGTGACTCCGGAACATTTGCCGTCTAAATCCACGGATCCAGCCCATGTGAATGGCCTGGTGGTAGTTGAATTTTTCATAATACCAGATAGTAAAACGTTGTTGCCAAGATTGAATATTCCGGTTTCCTGGGCCTTCATGCATTGCTCGTAAGTGACGTCCAAAAGATATTGATTATGCCCATTGGGTTGTATGGAGACGTGAGAGAACATTCCGCAAAAATACACCGTCCGGGTTATTTCGACTTTGCAGTGTATGGTCCTCGTGTATGAGAATTCGGATAACTGTAATAGCTGTACGTAAGTTTCAGTCGTGTTCGTCAATCTGGTCTCTTTTCCACAGTCGTCAGTCTCGGTAAGCGCGATGGTAGTAACATTCGGGTTTTGGCTTGTACAGTCATATGCGATAAGCGCCGTAGAAGTTTCTACTAATAACAAGGTGGTAAGTAGTGCGAATAGTTTCATCCTGTAACATTAAATGCACAAGTATGTCTTTTATAAATTTATCTTACGTTCTACATTTTGATATCTTTAACTTATTGCTATGAACTATCCTATGGCGACCGCCCACGTTGATTTTTATATTGCCCCTATCTAAAACTTCTATTATATCGTGGGGGCCTGTATATTGGTTGTCTAATTTTCCTTTGTTCGGTTCCTTTAAGAGGTAAACCTTGTCGCCTGGTTTTAAATTTTGCGGGTTTATATGTCTATCATAATAGTATTTAGATCGGTATTTCGAATTTAGCAAGTTCTCGTGCGCCAGGTTTTGTAGCTCGTTGATTTTAACGTGCAATTCTCGAAGATAGTCCTGGTAGGTAGGGTCCAGATTTTCTTCTATAACCTCTCTCTCGGAGGGTTCCCTAGCGATGTGTCCAAAAACTAGTTCATGGGGGGAAAATTTGGTCCCTTCGTGAACGCTGGTGTTATATGAGAACATAGCTAATTCTAACCAATTATCCCAGTCATGGTTTTCAGCGATGTATTGTTTCAAATACTCTGCTAAAACATGGTGTGATCGCTCTATGGATCCGTTAGACTGAGGATGGTACGCAGTGGTCCTATATTGTTTGATCTTGAATTTTTTCGCGATAGCCCTCGAGAGGGTACTCGTGAAGTTTTGACCTTGGTCCGTTAGGATTGCCTTAGGGGCCCCGAAACGACATATGAAATGCCTCAAAAACCCTTTAGCGATATCTAAGGAGGTGGTGCGAGCTAGGGGTATCGCGAGAGAATACTTTGTCAATAAATCTTGTATCGTTAGTATATATTCGTTTCCGAGTAGGGTCTGAGGTAATGGTCCTACAATATCCATGGACACTTTGTCGAAGGCCCTCCCTGGGGTGTCGGTTATGATCATGGGTTGTTTAGTTTTAATTCGAGTTAGTTTCTTTAGTTGGCATTCTTGACAGTTGTTGATGAAATTTTGAATATCTTTCTTTAGGTTAGGCCAGAAATAATTGTTTCTAATTCGATTAAAAGTTTTGGTCACGCCCTTGTGGCCGCCTGATGCCGAAGTGTGTTTTTCCCTAATAATGCCTTCTCTAATAGTCGCGGGTGGACAAGTGGTCAAAGATTTACACACCGTTATCGTCAGATCCAGCTCTGAAAGGGCTTCCTTAAGTCGGTTTTCTACGTATTTCCAAGGTATATCATCAAACGAGGGGGTATAAGCGACCGTAAACGAAGTTAAACCTAATTCTCTACATACGTCTAGAAGCGATCTAAACGCTGCTTGAATGTCGTCCACTTCGATATTAAGACCTCGGGTCTTAATTGGTAAGGCTATTATTGTTTTGTCTCTAATTCTTAGTACTTTCGCCCTCGTGAATGTTATATCTTGGAAGACCAGCTCAGTTCCTGTATCCCTTAGTTCGATAGCTCCCCTATCTAGAGGTTCTCCATTATCGTGAATAAAGATGAGTTTGTTGTCTTTTTGGGTAAATAAGGGGTCACGGGATTCGATTAAAATGAGTGGATTTCGGGTTTGGTAAGGTATGTTTTCCGAGGAGAATATCTCGTCATTTGTCTCGTCTACGTAGGAATGGTCACTGTCCGAGTCACTGCTTTCTAAGTTAGAGTCATCGTCTGGGGAAGGGGAATCAAAAGGATCAGGTTCCATGTTGAGGATTTCCTGGGGGGAAGCAGAGGGATGAGATTCAGGTTCAGGGGGTATCGGGTTGGTCTCGTCGTTACCCGAGTTACCTGGTGTAGAATCGTTCTGGTCGGGTTCGTTTGCTCTACGCCGTTTTGGTGGAGAGAAAATTTCTTCGTCGGAGCTTTCATGACCTCTGGTAATGGCTAGGACTTGGTTGGTGTCTTCTGGTGGGTTTCTTGATAGCGCATCCGCGTTCGCGTTTGCTCTACCTTGTTTATACTGGATGTCGAATTCGAATTCCCCCAATTTCAGCTTCCATTTCCAAAGTCGGGATGTCGGGTCTTTTATAGAGTTCAGCCATACTAGGGGCTTATGGTCTGTGACGATATTAAATTTCCTTCCGTACAGATAGGGTCGGAAATGAGAAGTGCAGTAAACAATTGCTAGGCACTCCTTCTCAATGGTTGAGTACTTCTGTTCGGCTTGGTTCAGCAGTCTTGATGCGTATGCTACCGGTAGGTCGTTTCCAATCTTTCCTTGACTGAGCACTCCTCCGATGGCGTGTCCTGACGCATCCGTGGTAAGGTTGAAGGGTTCCGAGAAGTTTGGGTACTGAAGGATGGGACTGGTCGTCAAACAAGTCTTCAGGTGTTCGAAGGCTTTCTGTTGGGTGTCCGTCCATTTAAATGGCGTAGTCTTTTTAAGTAGGTCAGTCAGTGATTTGGCTTGCTTAGAGAAGTTGTCTATGAACCTTCGATAGTAGCCGGCAAGCCCTAGAAACTGCTTAATGTTCTTTTGGTTCTTGGGGGTAGGGAAATTTTTTACGGCTTCGATCTTTTTTGGGTCGGGTTTGACCCCGTCTTCGCTGATTATGTGTCCTAAATAGTTGACCTCGTGTCTCAAAAATTCACATTTGTCCGGTTGTAGCTTTAAGTTAGCCCAATCTAGTCTCTCTGCCAGTTTTCGGAATTTGTGCGCGTGTTCCTCTAAAGAGCGTGCGTAGATAACCACGTCGTCCAGGTATACAAACATTTCTAAGCCTTGTAGTCCGGTCAATACGTTGTTCATGAGCCTTTGGAACGTGGCTGGTGCGTTTTTCAGTCCGAATGGCATTCTCTTAAACTCATAATGTCCGTAAGGAGTCGAGAATGCAGTTTTATGCGCATCCTTCGGGTCCATCGGAATTTGGTGGAAGCCAGAAGCCAGATCGAAGACAGAAAAATACTTAGAACTTCCTAGTTGATCCAGTATTTCGGTGATATTCGGCAGAGGATAGGCATCAGGGACCGTTTTTTCATTAAGAGCTCTGTAATCTATCACTAACCGCCATCTCTTGTTTCCCTTGGAATCGGGTTTCTTGGGCACAATCCATAGCGGAGAATTATACGGGGATAGTGAATTTTGAATGATGTCATTGGCTAATAGCTCTTTCACCTGTCTGTTGATTTCCTCCTTGTGTACGGGAGGGAAACGGTATTGTCTCGTGTTTATAGGGATTTGATCGGTGGTTTCTATTATGTGGGTGGCCTTGTCGGTTCCTGATAACTTGTCTCCTTCCATAAAGAATAGATGTGAGTAGTCTTTTATGAGTTTACTCACTTCTTCTCGTTCTTGTTGGTTTAGGTGGTCCAACCGTAGTAGGTTCAAAATGTCTCTTTCTCTGTTGGTTTTTCCGACGCTAAAACACGCGTGCCGTGTGCCATTGCCTCCTCGCGGTTCTTTCTGTGAGACCTCTTCGAATGGCAGTAACCTTAGTGTGCGTGTTCGCTGAGAATATTCGTTCTTAGTCGTGTTTATAATGGGTAAGTGTCCTCTTCCATTCTCATTTTTTATGACGATTTCGCCGGCATAGACTCCCTCGGGTAGTTCCAATTTTGGGATGTAACCTTCTATGATTTCCGGATTTGCAATGTTGATTTTTACGATTGTGACTTGTCTGGATAGTATTTTAGTTTTATGGTCGTTCCAAAATGGTATCGTGCACTTGTCCGATTGGACGCATTTATCCTTATAATTTAAAAGTATAGCCCCGTCGGTTAAGTAGGGTGATCCTAATAAACCTGCTTGTTTTATTGGAAATTTAGAATCCACAATATGGAAGGGGACCCTTTGTCCTGCCAGGGATATCGTTAACGAACCCTTGGTTTTCACTAATTGCTCTGAAATGCCTTGAAGTTGCATGATGTCTTCTCTGTTCATGATCGTATTGTCCACTAGTGCGTTCTCCTTGAGTAAATTTAGTTCAGATCCTGAGTCAATCATGAACGGGGTTGTGGTTTTCAGGTCGGGGGATGCCAATAGAATGGACGGTACAGTATTCTCATGCGGCAGATTTACAATAGCGATTCTGCTTCGTTCTGATATTCCAATTCGGGTTCTTCCTCCATGTAACGTTCCTGGTCCTTGGACAGGTCCATTTTCTGTTTCAATTCTTCGTTGAAATTCGTCTCTTCCTCGGGTAGAGTTGCCAGAGTTTTGACATGACTGGGACGCTGTCTTAGCGCATTCGAGGTCGCGTCCTGGGTGTATCGAATGCCTGTCCCGTTTCCCTGTTCTCTGGGTTTCACCTGTCCTAGTTCTAGCTTCCGTTGGTACTTGGGACAATTTTTCATCCAATGTCCTTCTTCCTTGCAGTAAGCGCACATGTTACTGTTCAGTTGAGGTTCCGATTTGGGGCTGATTATCGGTTGTTTGGGAGTTGGTTTCTCGAAATCACGATTTGATTTTGGTACTGATCGGTCCGTATATTCGATTGGACCCCTATTACGCTCCCGAAATTCTCTCATTTCCTGAGATATCCGGATGGCCTTGTTAAAAGCGTCATTCAAGGTTTTGTATGATTCCAATTTTAACCTAAGGTAAAGTTCCGTAGGTAAGCCCTTGATGAACGCTTGCAGGGCATCATCTTCGATTTCTTTCTCTTTTTCCATGGAGAGATAGCCGATTTTCTTCTTTTCGCCGTCAAGAATTGCGAGTCTTAGATCCTTAATTCGATTGATATAGTCCAAAATGTGTTCTCCATTTCTTTTAAAGATATTTCCCAATTCTCCCCTATAATGATTAACATTCCTGTAGGGTGCAAATGCTTCCTTCAGGTGGTCTCCGAAATCCTCCAAGTTGTCGACGTCCACGTCTTCCATCACCATCGTGGCCCTACCGACAAGTTTGTTGTTGAGAAGTTTAATAAGATATGGTTCCAGATCCGGGGAGAGCATACTCCGTGCTTTCTCGCATGATCTTAAGAATTGAAACACGGATGGTTTGTATCCGTCAAATCTAGGCACTGCTTCTAGTGCATCTTTTATCCTTATAGGGCTGGAATGATTGCCGGGTTGTGGACTTATCACTCTCCGAATATTGACTGGTCGCGTTGGTGTGTTTGCGCCGGGCGTTCCCGCTGATATTCTATCCTCAACGCTATTCAATCTACGAGGTAGGTCCTTCAATTGTTCAACTTCGCCTTTTAGTTCCATGAGAAGCTTGGCTATTTCTGCAAATCCATCATCTTGTGATGTTCTTTCAGGAGGTAAATGTACTCTTCCTGGAGATACCGCCTTTTCGTGATTTTCCAATCTTTCTTGCACGCGGGAGGTCTCTGCGTCTAATCTGCTCCTTGACCGTGTTTCCATGTCTGTAAGACTACGGCTCGTGGCCATGCTAAGGGGGGTCAGTCAGTTATCTTACGCGTATATTCGGGAGGCACTGCGGTCGTTCGAAATTTAGGTAGTGTACTGAGAGTTTTCCTTGCTTTCAATCTATTTGAACAGAGTTTATATGGAATAATTTCTATAACCCTTTCGCGATGCAATCCCACCGCTGCCACCAGAAATTTCGTCGCTACTTGTTACGTCCTGGCCTGAAGGGTTCGGACTCGCAAGGAAACGGCGAAACGTAACTTCCCGGAAAGTTAACTGCCCTCGGGTATTAACCTCACGTTGAAAGGTACGTGCATATATGGTTGGGTATTTTGAGCTTGCTCGCCTACACGAACTAGACGCTCGGGAATACCTTGATCGCGTAAGGGTCAGAACTATTTATCTCCGCAAAGGAAGATTAATTTAGAATAAAAGAAGACGAGTTCCAAAATCACTGTAGAGGTTAACGGAAGGTAAGGTAGGTAAATATTATGTTAATGAAGTAATAAGTATAATTTATCCGGTTTAGATTTAAGGTTAAGTAAATAGATTTAAAAGGTAAGTAAATTTCGTTAGACTTAGTGGTAAGTAGAGAGGGTTGGGGAGTAAGAGATTCCAGTTAAATTATAGTTGTTATTAACAAAGGAAAAATGAATTTTATTTCCCTCAATCGATTCCAGTGTTACAACGTTGATTTCTTATTCGATGCAGATACAGTTGTCATTGGAATCATCGGTATGTATTTCACTTATAATTACAGTAGATGGTACTATTGCCGGTTCTTGGATAACAAATTGATGAGTTTGATAGTCGCGCATTAGTTGAACGTAGGTATCCCGATATTGGTATGGTATGCGTTGATACCAGTCCTCGTTCTCCCAAGGTATGTCGGGTTCGGGGATTGGATTAGCAGGCTCGAAAGGAGGGGGAGTAGTTGGGTTGGGCTCGTCTGGGAATTGGTCTTGAAATTGGGCGGATTCTTCTTGGGAAACGGGGGAATAGTTGGGGGTCGAATCGAAGGGGTTTTCTAAGTGGGGTTGGTACGGGTTGTAGCAAGGTTCAGGATAATGGTGTTGGAGTGGATTAGGTAGACCTGGTTGGGATTCTGAGTAATAAGATGGAGGGGCGCTAGAGGGGCCTGGTTGCGGATCTAGGTACAATGAAAAGGGTGGTTCTTTAGTAGATTGGCTTTGCTGACCTGCTCTTCGAGCTATAGCACGTTCGCGTCTTTCGCGTACTTGCTTTCCGGCTCTCCTAGATCTCTTGCCTTTTGGCATCTAAATTAAAGATGTGCATTTTTGGTAATTCGTATTTCCTCTCTTCGGGTTAGATTCTAATAAGCCGCAGTAGGCTCTCGCGAAGAAGTCTTACCTTGAAGAGGGGTGAACGTCCCAGTCGCAAAGGCGCTCTTCAAATCGTGGAAGTCTGCCTCGTTGTAAGGGGCGCTTCCTTAGCTATTGGAAGTCAGCCTCGTTGTAAGGGGCGCTTCTCAATTTTGTGGAAGTCTGCCTCGAAAGGGGCGCTTCTCTATGTTATAGAAGTCTGCCTCGAAAGGGGCGCTTCTCTATGTTATAGAAGTCTGCCTCGAAAGGGGCGCTTCTTTAGATTCTACCAGATTCTAATAAACACAAGAATGCACCTCGTTAATTTATAGACTAATATGCGTTACACGAATTCAATAATTAGGATCGAGATTGCGTATACAAGGTAAGTGGGGTTGAATTCAGATGGGTACGGAAAGGATGTAAATAAAAGGTAATTAATAGCAAGTAAGGTGGATATCGGAAGGAATACTTGTTTGGTGTGTCGGAAATAACAATAAAAGATAACCAGGAGATGAATGCAATGTTAGAGTTCAATAATAATATGAAAGGTAATTAATTATTAGAGTATAAATGCAAATCGTGTACAATCAATAAACAGAGTAATAGTTTCTTAATCAATGGATACAAAGGTTTTACGTCAAAGAGACGGAGTGGACACTTCCGAACGACACAGTGCTTTCCGGATTTAAATCAACGACTAAATGACGTTGGACAGTTATTATTACGGATTAAATTGACCCTCTAACTAACACGACCTCGGCCTGTCAATTCTGAGGACAACGGTTTATGAAACGGAGCGGAGCGACCCGCAGACACGAAACTTCCGATCCGGATTTGCTTAAATTAATACTTCAGCTTCCTAAGCGCTGGCCAGTTTTAATTAAGACTTACATTAACTGTTGATCGAAGTTCTCGTTAGCGGCAGACTCCTATGTACGGATTCACTGTCACTTGTCACGCGTTAACTCCGAAGTGCACTTGTCGACGTAGCTGGTACAACTGCCTGTTGGCTCCTACTCCCGCCTAGTTATAGGCGTGTCTTAATTGCTAACTCAGCGGTCGCACGCCGGGCGTTCTCCGTTCCGAGAATCCAAAGCGCGGCCGCTTATCTTATCGTTGCAGCGTCAGCGGAATGTGTGAGATCGGCCTCGGTACTCCGAGCGTACGTGCCTTATTTTTGCAGCGTCAGCTGGGAAGACCGCGCGAGCTGTTATCTCGTACGTGACTTATTTTTGCAGGGTCAGCTGGGAAGACCGCGCGAGCTATTATCATCGTACGTGACATATCGCCATACGTGATTTATCACTGTTCGTGACTTTTTCGAAGTCCACTGTGGGATATCCGGTGAGGCCACATTCCGTAGTCGCGGTACGTGACTTATCGTCGTACGTGACCCTTACAGGTTCATCGACGGGGTACACCGTGGGACGACTTGCCACTTCGCATTCTTTATAATGATACCATTTGCAAAGCTTATATCTTTCTTGGTTTATTCCCATGTTTGGTTACGTAGGCTATTTACTGATTATATTAATTCTGACTCTTCAAGAACAGTGTGTTTGTTGATCTTCGTGAAAGATTCTAGAATTAGTATACTTGAAGGGTCTATAGTTAATTCTGCTCGTGAGTTTGCAAATGATTCCATTTACATTGTTATATATTATATTGTTATATATTATATATGTAATATATTATATATGTAATATATTGTTATATATTACATATTACATTCTAAATTTATTGAATTTACCTATGGTGATCGATATTTATGATTCTTTAGGCTACGTAAGACATACTTGTAAAAATATTTTGAATGAATAAAATTTCCTTTTGAATTTTGTGTTTATGCAAATTTTTTGTTATCAATTGAAATATAGACTTTGATTGATTACCAAAACGTCCAGGACGTTACACAATTTACACGGAAAATGCGGTCTCTCGTTTCTGAAATAGGGAAATCTGGAAAAAGTGCGAAACTATCGCCTGAAATGCGAAATCTGTCGATTTCAGAGAGAAAACTTACCTTTGCGTCGAAACCATGCCCTTCCAAAATTCTTTTCGATGAAATTCTCGACGCCATTCGAATTTTCACGTCAATTTACACGGAAAATGCGGTCTCTCGTTTCTGAAATAGGGAAATCTGGAAAAAGTGCGAAACTATCGCCTGAATAGCGAAATCTGTCGATTTCAGAGAGAAAACTTACCTTTGCGTCGAAACCATGCCCTTCCAAAATTCTTTTCGATGAAATTCTCGATGCCATTCGAATTTTCACGTCAATTTACACGGAAAATGCGGTCTCTCGTTTCTGAAATAGGGAAATCTGGAAAAAGTGCGAAACTATCGCCTGAATAGCGAAATCTGTCGATTTCAGAGAGAAAACTTACCTTTGCGTCGAAACCATGCCCTTCCAAAATTCTTTTCGATGAAATTCTCGATGCCATTCGAATTTTCAGGTCAATTTACACGGAAAATGCGGTCTCTCGTTTCTGAAATAGGGAAATCTGGAAAAAGTGCGAAACTATCGCCTGAATAGCGAAATCTGTCGATTTCAGAGAGAAAACTTACCTTTGCGTCGAAACCATGCCCTTCCAAAATTCTTTTCGATGAAATTCTCGATGCCATTCGAATTTTCACGTCAATTTACACGGAAAATGCGGTCTCTCGTTTCTGAAATAGGGAAATCTGGAAAAAGTGCGAAACTATCGCCTGAATAGCGAAATCTGTCGATTTCAGAGAGAAAACTTACCTTTGCGTCGAAACCATGCCCTTCCAAAATTCTTTTCGATGAAATTCTCGATGCCATTCGAATTTTCACGTCAATTTACACGGAAAATGCGGTCTCTCGTTTCTGAAATAGGGAAATCTGGAAAAAGTGCGAAACTATCGCCTGAATAGCGAAATCTGTCGATTTCAGAGAGAAAACTTACCTTTGCGTCGAAACCATGCCCTTCCAAAATTCTTTTCGATGAAATTCTCGATGCCATTCGAATTTTCACGTCAATTTACACGGAAAATGCGGTCTCTCGTTTCTGAAATAGGGAAATCTGGAAAAAGTGCGAAACTATCGCCTGAATAGCGAAATCTGTCGATTTCAGAGAGAAAACTTACCTTTGCGTCGAAACCATGCCCTTCCAAAATTCTTTTCGATGAAATTCTCGACGCCATTCGAATTTTCACGTCAATTTACACGGAAAATGCGGTCTCTCGTTTCTGAAATAGGGAAATCTGGAAAAAGTGCGAAACTATCGCCTGAATAGCGAAATCTGTCGATTTCAGAGAGAAAACTTACCTTTGCGTCGAAACCATGCCCTTCCAAAATTCTTTTCGATGAAATTCTCGATGCCATTCGAATTTTCACGTCAATTTACACGGAAAATGCGGTCTCTAGTTTCTGAAATAGGGAAATCTGGAAAAAGTGCGAAACTATCGCCTGAAATGCGAAATCTGTCGATTTCAGAGAGAAAACTTACCTTTGCGTCGAAACCATGCCCTTCCAAAATTCTTTTCGATGAAATTCTCGACGCCATTCGAATTTTCACGTCAATTTACACGGAAAATGCGGTCTCTCGTTTCTGAAATAGGGAAATCTGGAAAAAGTGCGAAACTATCGCCTGAAATGCGAAATCTGTCGATTTCAGAGAGAAAACTTACCTTTGCGTCGAAACCATGCCCTTCCAAAATTCTTTTCGATGAAATTCTCGATGCCATTCGAATTTTCACGTCAATTTACACGGAAAATGCGGTCTCTCGTTTCTGAAATAGGGAAATCTGGAAAAAGTGCGAAACTATCGCCTGAATAGCGAAATCTGTCGATTTCAGAGAGAAAACTTACCTTTGCGTCGAAACCATGCCCTTCCAAAATTCTTTTCGATGAAATTCTCGATGCCATTCGAATTTTCACGTCAATTTACACGGAAAATGCGGTCTCTCGTTTCTGAAATAGGGAAATCTGGAAAAAGTGCGAAACTATCGCCTGAATAGCGAAATCTGTCGATTTCAGAGAGAAAACTTACCTTTGCGTCGAAACCATGCCCTTCCAAAATTCTTTTCGATGAAATTCTCGATGCCATTCGAATTTTCACGTCAATTTACACGGAAAATGCGGTCTCTCGTTTCTGAAATAGGGAAATCTGGAAAAAGTGCGAAACTATCGCCTGAATAGCGAAATCTGTCGATTTCAGAGAGAAAACTTACCTTTGCGTCGAAACCATGCCCTTCCAAAATTCTTTTCGATGAAATTCTCGATGCCATTCGAATTTTCACGTCAATTTACACGGAAAATGCGGTCTCTCGTTTCTGAAATAGGGAAATCTGGAAAAAGTGCGAAACTATCGCCTGAATAGCGAAATCTGTCGATTTCAGAGAGAAAACTTACCTTTGCGTCGAAACCATGCCCTTCCAAAATTCTTTTCGATGAAATTCTCGACGCCATTCGAATTTTCACGTCAATTTACACGGAAAATGCGGTCTCTCGTTTCTGAAATAGGGAAATCTGGAAAAAGTGCGAAACTATCGCCTGAAATGCGAAATCTGTCGATTTCAGAGAGAAAACTTACCTTTGCGTCGAAACCATGCCCTTCCAAAATTCTTTTCGATGAAATTCTCGATGCCATTCGAATTTTCACGTCAATTTACACGGAAAATGCGGTCTCTCGTTTCTGAAATAGGGAAATCTGGAAAAAGTGCGAAACTATCGCCTGAATAGCGAAATCTGTCGATTTCAGAGAGAAAACTTACCTTTGCGTCGAAACCATGCCCTTCCAAAATTCTTTTCGATGAAATTCTCGATGCCATTCGAATTTTCACGTCAATTTACACGGAAAATGCGGTCTCTCGTTTCTGAAATAGGGAAATCTGGAAAAAGTGCGAAACTATCGCCTGAATAGCGAAATCTGTCGATTTCAGAGAGAAAACTTACCTTTGCGTCGAAACCATGCCCTTCCAAAATTCTTTTCGATGAAATTCTCGATGCCATTCGAATTTTCACGTCAATTTACACGGAAAATGCGGTCTCTCGTTTCTGAAATAGGGAAATCTGGAAAAAGTGCGAAACTATCGCCTGAATAGCGAAATCTGTCGATTTCAGAGAGAAAACTTACCTTTGCGTCGAAACCATGCCCTTCCAAAATTCTTTTCGATGAAATTCTCGATGCCATTCGAATTTTCACGTCAATTTACACGGAAAATGCGGTCTCTCGTTTCTGAAATAGGGAAATCTGGAAAAAGTGCGAAACTATCGCCTGAATAGCGAAATCTGTCGATTTCAGAGAGAAAACTTACCTTTGCGTCGAAACCATGCCCTTCCAAAATTCTTTTCGATGAAATTCTCGATGCCATTCGAATTTTCACGTCAATTTACACGGAAAATGCGGTCTCTCGTTTCTGAAATAGGGAAATCTGGAAAAAGTGCGAAACTATCGCCTGAATAGCGAAATCTGTCGATTTCAGAGAGAAAACTTACCTTTGCGTCGAAACCATGCCCTTCCAAAATTCTTTTCGATGAAATTCTCGATGCCATTCGAATTTTCACGTCAATTTACACGGAAAATGCGGTCTCTCGTTTCTGAAATAGGGAAATCTGGAAAAAGTGCGAAACTATCGCCTGAATAGCGAAATCTGTCGATTTCAGAGAGAAAACTTACCTTTGCGTCGAAACCATGCCCTTCCAAAATTCTTTTCGATGAAATTCTCGATGCCATTCGAATTTTCACGTCAATTTACACGGAAAATGCGGTCTCTCGTTTCTGAAATAGGGAAATCTGGAAAAAGTGCGAAACTATCGCCTGAATAGCGAAATCTGTCGATTTCAGAGAGAAAACTTACCTTTGCGTCGAAACCATGCCCTTCCAAAATTCTTTTCGATGAAATTCTCGATGCCATTCGAATTTTCACGTCAATTTACACGGAAAATGCGGTCTCTCGTTTCTGAAATAGGGAAATCTGGAAAAAGTGCGAAACTATCGCCTGAATAGCGAAATCTGTCGATTTCAGAGAGAAAACTTACCTTTGCGTCGAAACCATGCCCTTCCAAAATTCTTTTCGATGAAATTCTCGATGCCATTCGAATTTTCACGTCAATTTACACGGAAAATGCGGTCTCTCGTTTCTGAAATAGGGAAATCTGGAAAAAGTGCGAAACTATCGCCTGAATAGCGAAATCTGTCGATTTCAGAGAGAAAACTTACCTTTGCGTCGAAACCATGCCCTTCCAAAATTCTTTTCGATGAAATTCTCGATGCCATTCGAATTTTCACGTCAATTTACACGGAAAATGCGGTCTCTCGTTTCTGAAATAGGGAAATCTGGAAAAAGTGCGAAACTATCGCCTGAATAGCGAAATCTGTCGATTTCAGAGAGAAAACTTACCTTTGCGTCGAAACCATGCCCTTCCAAAATTCTTTTCGATGAAATTCTCGATGCCATTCGAATTTTCACGTCAATTTACACGGAAAATGCGGTCTCTCGTTTCTGAAATAGGGAAATCTGGAAAAAGTGCGAAACTATCGCCTGAATAGCGAAATCTGTCGATTTCAGAGAGAAAACTTACCTTTGCGTCGAAACCATGCCCTTCCAAAATTCTTTTCGATGAAATTCTCGATGCCATTCGAATTTTCACGTCAATTTACACGGAAAATGCGGTCTCTCGTTTCTGAAATAGGGAAATCTGGAAAAAGTGCGAAACTATCGCCTGAATAGCGAAATCTGTCGATTTCAGAGATAAAACTTACCTTTGCGTCGAAACCATGCCCTTCCAAAATTCTTTTCGATGAAATTCTCGATGCCATTCGAATTTTCACGTCAATTTACACGGAAAATGCGGTCTCTCGTTTCTGAAATAGGGAAATCTGGAAAAAGTGCGAAACTATCGCCTGAAATGCGAAATCTGTCGATTTCAGAGAGAAAACTTACCTTTGCGTCGAAACCATGCCCTTCCAAAATTCTTTTCGATGAAATTCTCGATGCCATTCGAATTTTCACGTCAATTTACACGGAAAATGCGGTCTCTCGTTTCTGAAATAGGGAAATCTGGAAAAAGTGCGAAACTATCGCCTGAATAGCGAAATCTGTCGATTTCAGAGAGAAAACTTACCTTTGCGTCGAAACCATGCCCTTCCAAAATTCTTTTCGATGAAATTCTCGATGCCATTCGAATTTTCACGTCAATTTACACGGAAAATGCGGTCTCTCGTTTCTGAAATAGGGAAATCTGGAAAAAGTGCGAAACTATCGCCTGAATAGCGAAATCTGTCGATTTCAGAGAGAAAACTTACCTTTGCGTCGAAACCATGCCCTTCCAAAATTCTTTTCGATGAAATTCTCGATGCCATTCGAATTTTCACGTCAATTTACACGGAAAATGCGGTCTCTCGTTTCTGAAATAGGGAAATCTGGAAAAAGTGCGAAACTATCGCCTGAATAGCGAAATCTGTCGATTTCAGAGAGAAAACTTACCTTTGCGTCGAAACCATGCCCTTCCAAAATTCTTTTCGATGAAATTCTCGATGCCATTCGAATTTTCACGTCAATTTACACGGAAAATGCGGTCTCTCGTTTCTGAAATAGGGAAATCTGGAAAAAGTGCGAAACTATCGCCTGAATAGCGAAATCTGTCGATTTCAGAGAGAAAACTTACCTTTGCGTCGAAACCATGCCCTTCCAAAATTCTTTTCGATGAAATTCTCGATGCCATTCGAATTTTCACGTCAATTTACACGGAAAATGCGGTCTCTCGTTTCTGAAATAGGGAAATCTGGAAAAAGTGCGAAACTATCGCCTGAATAGCGAAATCTGTCGATTTCAGAGAGAAAACTTACCTTTGCGTCGAAACCATGCCCCTTCCAAAATTCTTTTCGATGAAATTCTCGATGCCATTCGAATTTTCACGTCAATTTACACGGAAAATGCGGTCTCTCGTTTCTGAAATAGGGAAATCTGGAAAAAGTGCGAAACTATCGCCTGAATAGCGAAATCTGTCGATTTCAGAGAGAAAACTTACCTTTGCGTCGAAACCATGCCCTTCCAAACAAAATTCTTTTCGATGAAATTCTCGATGCCATTCGAATTTTCACGTCAATTTACACGGAAAATGCGGTCTCTCGTTTCTGAAATAGGGAAATCTGGAAAAAGTGCGAAACTATCGCCTGAATAGCGAAATCTGTCGATTTCAGAGAGAAAACTTACCTTTGCGTCGAAACCATGCCCTTCCAAAATTCTTTTCGATGAAATTCTCGATGCCATTCGAATTTTCACGTCAATTTACACGGAAAATGCGGTCTCTCGTTTCTGAAATAGGGAAATCTGGAAAAAGTGCGAAACTATCGCCTGAAATGCGAAATCTGTCGATTTCAGAGAGAAAACTTACCTTTGCGTCGAAACCATGCCCTTCCAAAATTCTTTTCGATGAAATTCTCGATGCCATTCGAATTTTCACGTCAATTTACACGGAAAATGCGGTCTCTCGTTTCTGAAATAGGGAAATCTGGAAAAAGTGCGAAACTATCGCCTGAAATGCGAAATCTGTCGATTTCAGAGAGAAAACTTACCTTTGCGTCGAAACCATGCCCTTCCAAAATTCTTTTCGATGAAATTCTCGATGCCATTCGAATTTTCACGTCAATTTACACGGAAAATGCGGTCTCTCGTTTCTGAAATAGGGAAATCTGGAAAAAGTGCGAAACTATCGCCTGAATAGCGAAATCTGTCGATTTCAGAGAGAAAACTTACCTTTGCGTCGAAACCATGCCCTTCCAAAATTCTTTTCGATGAAATTCTCGATGCCATTCGAATTTTCACGTCAATTTACACGGAAAATGCGGTCTCTCGTTTCTGAAATAGGGAAATCTGGAAAAAGTGCGAAACTATCGCCTGAATAGCGAAATCTGTCGATTTCAGAGAGAAAACTTACCTTTGCGTCGAAACCATGCCCTTCCAAAATTCTTTTCGATGAAATTCTCGATGCCATTCGAATTTTCACGTCAATTTACACGGAAAATGCGGTCTCTCGTTTCTGAAATAGGGAAATCTGGAAAAAGTGCGAAACTATCGCCTGAAATGCGAAATCTGTCGATTTCAGAGAGAAAACTTACCTTTGCGTCGAAACCATGCCCTTCCAAAATTCTTTTCGATGAAATTCTCGATGCCATTCGAATTTTCACGTCAATTTACACGGAAAATGCGGTCTCTCGTTTCTGAAATAGGGAAATCTGGAAAAAGTGCGAAACTATCGCCTGAAATGCGAAATCTGTCGATTTCAGAGAGAAAACTTACCTTTGCGTCGAAACCATGCCCTTCCAAAATTCTTTTCGATGAAATTCTCGATGCCATTCGAATTTTCACGTCAATTTACACGGAAAATGCGGTCTCTCGTTTCTGAAATAGGGAAATCTGGAAAAAGTGCGAAACTATCGCCTGAATAGCGAAATCTGTCGATTTCAGAGAGAAAACTTACCTTTGCGTCGAAACCATGCCCTTCCAAAATTCTTTTCGATGAAATTCTCGATGCCATTCGAATTTTCACGTCAATTTACACGGAAAATGCGGTCTCTCGTTTCTGAAATAGGGAAATCTGGAAAAAGTGCGAAACTATCGCCTGAATAGCGAAATCTGTCGATTTCAGAGAGAAAACTTACCTTTGCGTCGAAACCATGCCCTTCCAAAATTCTTTTCGATGAAATTCTCGATGCCATTCGAATTTTCACGTCAATTTACACGGAAAACGCGGTCTCTCGTTTCTGAAATAGGGAAATCTGGAAAAAGTGCGAAACTATCGCCTGAATAGCGAAATCTGTCGATTTCAGAGAGAAAACTTACCTTTGCGTCGAAACCATGCCCTTCCAAAATTCTTTTCGATGAAATTCTCGATGCCATTCGAATTTTCACGTCAATTTACACGGAAAATGCGGTCTCTCGTTTCTGAAATAGGGAAATCTGGAAAAAGTGCGAAACTATCGCCTGAATAGCGAAATCTGTCGATTTCAGAGAGAAAACTTACCTTTGCGTCGAAACCATGCCCTTCCAAAATTCTTTTCGATGAAATTCTCGATGCCATTCGAATTTTCACGTCAATTTACACGGAAAATGCGGTCTCTCGTTTCTGAAATAGGGAAATCTGGAAAAAGTGCGAAACTATCGCCTGAAATGCGAAATCTGTCGATTTCAGAGAGAAAACTTACCTTTGCGTCGAAACCATGCCCTTCCACAATTCTTTTCGATGAAATTCTCGATGCCATTCGAATTTTCACGTCAATTTACACGGAAAATGCGGTCTCTCGTTTCTGAAATAGGGAAATCTGGAAAAAGTGCGAAACTATCGCCTGAATAGCGAAATCTGTCGATTTCAGAGAGAAAACTTACCTTTGCGTCGAAACCATGCCCTTCCAAAATTCTTTTCGATGAAATTCTCGATGCCATTCGAATTTTCACGTCAATTTACACGGAAAATGCGGTCTCTCGTTTCTGAAATAGGGAAATCTGGAAAAAGTGCGAAACTATCGCCTGAATAGCGAAATCTGTCGATTTCAGAGAGAAAACTTACCTTTGCGTCGAAACCATGCCCTTCCAAAATTCTTTTCGATGAAATTCTCGATGCCATTCGAATTTTCACGTCAATTTACACGGAAAATGCGGTCTCTCGTTTCTGAAATAGGGAAATCTGGAAAAAGTGCGAAACTATCGCCTGAAATGCGAAATCTGTCGATTTCAGAGAGAAAACTTACCTTTGCGTCGAAACCATGCCCTTCCAAAATTCTTTTCGATGAAATTCTCGATGCCATTCGAATTTTCACGTCAATTTACACGGAAAATGCGGTCTCTCGTTTCTGAAATAGGGAAATCTGGAAAAAGTGCGAAACTATCGCCTGAATAGCGAAATCTGTCGATTTCAGAGAGAAAACTTACCTTTGCGTCGAAACCATGCCCTTCCAAAATTCTTTTCGATGAAATTCTCGATGCCATTCGAATTTTCACGTCAATTTACACGGAAAATGCGGTCTCTCGTTTCTGAAATAGGGAAATCTGGAAAAAGTGCGAAACTATCGCCTGAATAGCGAAATCTGTCGATTTCAGAGAGAAAACTTACCTTTGCGTCGAAACCATGCCCTTCCAAAATTCTTTTCGATGAAATTCTCGATGCCATTCGAATTTTCACGTCAATTTACACGGAAAATGCGGTCTCTCGTTTCTGAAATAGGGAAATCTGGAAAAAGTGCGAAACTATCGCCTGAATAGCGAAATCTGTCGATTTCAGAGAGAAAACTTACCTTTGCGTCGAAACCATGCCCTTCCAAAATTCTTTTCGATGAAATTCTCGATGCCATTCGAATTTTCACGTCAATTTACACGGAAAATGCGGTCTCTCGTTTCTGAAATAGGGAAATCTGGAAAAAGTGCGAAACTATCGCCTGAATAGCGAAATCTGTCGATTTCAGAGAGAAAACTTACCTTTGCGTCGAAACCATGCCCTTCCAAAATTCTTTTCGATGAAATAATTCTCGATGCCATTCGAATTTTCACGTCAATTTACACGGAAAAATGCGGTCTCTCGTTTCTGAAATAGGAAATCTGGAAAAAGTGCGAAACTATCGCCTGAATAGCGAAATCTGTCGATTTCAGAGAGAAAACTTACCTTTGCGTCGAAACCATGCCCTTCCAAAATTCTTTTCGATGAAATTCTCGATGCCATTCGAATTTTCACGTCAATTTACACGGAAAATGCGGTCTCTCGTTTCTGAAATAGGGAAATCTGGAAAAAGTGCGAAACTATCGCCTGAATAGCGAAATCTGTCGATTTCAGAGAGAAAACTTACCTTTGCGTCGAAACCATGCCTTCCAAAATTCTTTTCGATGAAATTCTCGATGCCATTCGAATTTTCACGTCAATTTACACGAAAATGCGGTCTCTCGTTTCTGAAATAGGGAAATCTGGAAAAAGTGCGAAACTATCGCCTGAATAGCGAAATCTGTCGATTTCAGAGAGAAAACTTACCTTTGCGTCGAAACCATGCCCTTCCAAAATTCTTTTCGATGAAATTCTCGATGCCATTCGAATTTTCACGTCAATTTACACGGAAAATGCGGTCTCTCGTTTCTGAAATAGGGAAATCTGGAAAAAGTGCGAAACTATCGCCTGAATAGCGAAATCTGTCGATTTCAGAGAGAAAACTTACCTTTGCGTCGAAACCATGCCCTTTCAAAATTCTTTTCGATGAAATTCTCGATGCCATTCGAATTTTCACGTCAATTTACACGGAAAATGCGGTCTCTCGTTTCTGAAATAGGGAAATCTGGAAAAAGTGCGAAACTATCGCCTGAATAGCGAAATCTGTCGATTCAGAGAGAAAACTTACCTTTGCGTCGAAACCATGCCCTTCCAAAATTCTTTTCGATGAAATTCTCGATGCCATTCGAATTTTCACGTCAATTTACACGGAAAATGCGTCTCTCGTTTCTGAAATAGGGAAATCTGGAAAAAGTGCGAAACTATCGCCTGAATAGCGAAATCTGTCGATTTCAGAGAGAAAACTTACCTTTGCGTCGAAACCATGCCCTTCCAAAATTCTTTTCGATGAAATTCTCGATGCCATTCGAATTTTCACGTCAATTTACACGGAAAATGCGGTCTCTCGTTTCTGAAATTAGGGAAATCTGGAAAAAGTGCGAAACTATCGCCTGAATAGCGAAATCTGTCGATTTCAGAGAGAAAACTTACCTTTGCGTCGAAACCATGCCCTTCCAAAATTCTTTTCGATGAAATTCTCGATGCCATTCGAATTTTCACGTCAATTTACACGGAAAATGCGGTCTCTCGTTTCTGAAATAGGGAAATCTGGAAAAAGTGCGAAACTATCGCCTGAATAGCGAAATCTGTCGATTTCAGAGAGAAAACTTACCTTTGCGTCGAAACCATGCCCTTCCAAAATTCTTTTCGATGAATTCTCGATGCCATTCGAATTTTCACGTCAATTTACACGGAAAATGCGGGTCTCTCGTTTCTGAAATAGGGAAATCTGGAAAAAGTGCGAAACTATCGCCTGAATAGCGAAATCTGTCGATTTCAGAGAGAAAACTTACCTTTGCGTCGAAACCATGCCCTTCCAAAATTCTTTTCGATGAAATTCTCGATGCCATTCGAATTTTCACGTCAATTTACACGGAAAATGCGGTCTCTCGTTTCTGAAATAGGGAAATCTGGAAAAAGTGCGAAACTATCGCCTGAATAGCGAAATCTGTCGATTTCAGAGAGAAAACTTACCTTTGCGTCGAAACCATGCCCTTCCAAAATTCTTTTCGATGAAATTCTCGATGCCATTCGAATTTTCACGTCAATTTACACGGAAAATGCGGTCTCTCGTTTCTGAAATAGGGAAATCTGGAAAAAGTGCGAAACTATCGCCTGAATAGCGAAATCTGTCGATTTCAGAGAGAAAACTTACCTTTGCGTCGAAACCATGCCCTTTGTCACGTCCCGCGACGTCCACACGGCCGAGCACCTACCAGGCACCCGATGTGCACACCACGTCTCTCATGAAGCTACTGGGTCGAGCGGTACCCCCACCACAGCCGCACTCCTACCACGGCGGAGCCTCTACCTCAGCGGCACTGGCCACGCTCCGCGGCATGCACTCGGCGAGGTCCACGCGGCTAGTGAGACGAACGGTACCCCCACCACAGTGCGCCCCTACCACGGCGGAGCCTCTACCTCAGCGGCACTGGCCACGCTCCGCGACGTGCACTCGGCGAGGTCCACGCAGCTAGTGAGTCGGACGGTACCCCCACCAAAGTGCGCCCCTACCACGGCGGAGCCTTCTACCTCAGCGGCACTGCCCAAGCTCCGAGACGCTCGCTAGACGAGGTCTACGCAGCGATTGAGTTGGACGGTGCCCCCACCGCAACATCGACATCGTCGGCCGGAGCCGACACCGCAGCAGCATCGCGATTGGCCAGCATCACGCCACCGGCAGCCAGCCAATCACCATCGACACCGGCACCCGCCAGCAGGGTATATAAGGCGAGCAGCGCGAGCCAGCCAGCAGTCCAATTCGAGGAGCCTACTACCACAGTCCACTACAGCAGTCTAAATCGGGGATCACAAGTCAACAGTCCAAATCGAGGATCCCACTACTACAGTCTAAATCGAGGATCCTACTACTACAGTCTAAACTGAGGATTCCAACTCAACAGTCTACTACTACAGCCTACTACTACTTTCTCGAATTCATACTCGATGGAGATTCATCTGTCGGATCTCGAACCAAGCACATCAGGACTCCGAACTCTTACGGAACAACTCTCGACATAAGACATTATATTAATTTCTACTTCTAGTACCGTATCGTACATTCAAGACTCATGGTTCATATTCTCATTTATTACTATTTCCTCGAAATCATACCTACTTTCATTAACTTTACTATGACTCGGATTGTTCTCATTGTACTTTTACTTTTATTTATACTTACTTCCACTAACTCCAAACATTACCTTAGTTTCTCATTAAAAGTCATTGTATTACCTTTTATACTGCTTCGCGTCGCTTCGTAATTACCTTCTCTCTCCCCTCATACCCTTACCTCTCAGACGTTGGAGCTGTCTTTATACTGCTTCGCGTCTTTCCTTCTCTCTCCCATCACACCCTTACCTCTCAGACGTTGGAGCTGTCCTTATACTGCTTCGCGTCGTTCCTTCTATCTCTATTACCTTCTCTCACCCCTCAAACCTTTACCTCTCAGACGTTGGAGCTGTCTTTATACTGCTTCGCGTCGTTCCTTCTATCTCTATTACCTTCTCTCACCCCCTCACACCTTTACCTCTTAGACGCTGGAGCGGTCCTCATACTGCTTCTCGTCAATCGGCTCAGTGACCGTAGAATCCCTTTTTAAATTAGAACCGGACGCGAGTACTCGCCTTATTTGCCGGAAACGTGGGCAAACCTTTTGGGTTCTCCATACGGTGGCGACGTCGTCGGCGGTATATTTCCTGTCGTTCTGCGCAACCTCGTGTCAGGACGTAACAGATTTTAAGTAAATATAACACCTTCCAAAATTCTTTTCGATGAAATTCTCGATGCCATTCGAATTTTCACGTCAATTTACACGGAAAATGCGGTCTCTCGTTTCTGAAATAGGGAAATCTGGAAAAAGTGCGAACTATCGCCTGAATAGCGAAATCTGTCGATTTCAGAGAGAAAACTTACCTTTGCGTCGAAACCATGCCCTTCCAAAATTCTTTTCGATGAAATTCTCGACGCCATTCGAATTTTCACGTCAATTTACACGGAAAATGCGGTCTCTCGTTTCTGAAATAGGGAAATCTGGAAAAAGTGCGAAACTATCGCCTGAAATGCGAAATCTGTCGATTTCAGAGAGAAAACTTACCTTTGCGTCGAAACCATGCCCTTCCAAAATTCTTTTCGATGAAATTCTCGATGCCATTCGAATTTTCACGTCAATTTACACGGAAAATGCGGTCTCTCGTTTCTGAAATAGGGAAATCTGGAAAAAGTGCGAAACTATCGCCTGAATAGCGAAATCTGTCGATTTCAGAGAGAAAACTTACCTTTGCGTCGAAACCATGCCCTTCAAAATTCTTTTCGATGAAATTCTCGATGCCATTCGAATTTTCACGTCAATTTACACGGAAAATGCGGTCTCTCGTTTCTGAAATAGGGAAATCTGGAAAAAGTGCGAAACTATCGCCTGAAATACGAAATCTGTCGATTTCAGAGAGAAAACTTACCTTTGCGTCGAAACCATGCCCTTCCAAAATTCTTTTCGATGAAATTCTCGATGCCATTCGAATTTTCACGTCAATTTACACGGAAAATGCGGTCTCTCGTTTCTGAAATAGGGAAATCTGGAAAAAGTGCGAAACTATCGCCTGAATAGCGAAATCTGTCGATTTCAGAGAGAAAACTTACCTTTGCGTCGAAACCATGCCCTTCCAAAATTCTTTTCGATGAAATTCTCGATGCCATTCGAATTTTCACGTCAATTTACACGGAAAATGCGGTCTCTCGTTTCTGAAATAGGGAAATCTGGAAAAAGTGCGAAACTATCGCCTGAATAGCGAAATCTGTCGATTTCAGAGAGAAAACTTACCTTTGCGTCGAAACCATGCCCTTCCAAAATTCTTTTCGATGAAATTCTCGATGCCATTCGAATTTTCACGTCAATTTACACGGAAAATGCGGTCTCTCGTTTCTGAAATAGGGAAATCTGGAAAAAGTGCGAAACTATCGCCTGAATAGCGAAATCTGTCGATTTCAGAGAGAAAACTTACCTTTGCGTCGAAACCATGCCCTTCAAAATTCTTTTCGATGAAATTCTCGATGCCATTCGAATTTTCACGTCAATTTACACGGAAAATGCGGTCTCTCGTTTCTGAAATAGGGAAATCTGGAAAAAGTGCGAAACTATCGCCTGAATAGCGAAATCTGTCGATTTCAGAGAGAAAACTTACCTTTGCGTCGAAACCATGCCCTTCCAAAATTCTTTTCGATGAAATTCTCGATTGCCATTCGAATTTTCACGTCAATTTACACGGAAAATGCGGTCTCTCGTTTCTGAAATAGGGAAATCTGGAAAAAGTGCGAAACTATCGCCTGAATAGCGAAATCTGTCGATTTCAGAGAGAAAACTTACCTTTGCGTCGAAACCATGCCCTTCCAAAATTCTTTTCGATGAAATTCTCGATGCCATTCGAATTTTCACGTCAATTTACACGGAAAATGCGGTCTCTCGTTTCTGAAATAGGGAAATCTGGAAAAAGTGCGAAACTATCGCCTGAATAGCGAAATCTGTCGATTTCAGAGAGAAAACTTACCTTTGCGTCGAAACCATGCCCTTCCAAAATTCTTTTCGATGAAATTCTCGATGCCATTCGAATTTTCACGTCAATTTACACGGAAAATGCGGTCTCTCGTTTCTGAAATAGGGAAATCTGGAAAAAGTGCGAAACTATCGCCTGAATAGCGAAATCTGTCGATTTCAGAGAGAAAACTTACCTTTGCGTCGAAACCATGCCCTTCCAAAATTCTTTTCGATGAAATTCTCGATGCCATTCGAATTTTCACGTCAATTTACACGGAAAATGCGGTCTCTCGTTTCTGAAATAGGGAAATCTGGAAAAAGTGCGAAACTATCGCCTGAATAGCGAAATCTGTCGATTTCAGAGAGAAAACTTACCTTTGCGTCGAAACCATGCCCTTACAAAATTCTTTTCGATGAAATTCTCGATGCCATTCGAATTTTCACGTCAATTTACACGGAAAATGCGGTCTCTCGTTTCTGAAATAGGGAAATCTGGAAAAAGTGCGAAACTATCGCCTGAATAGCGAAATCTGTCGATTTCAGAGAGAAAACTTACCTTTGCGTCGAAACCATGCCCTTCCAAAATTCTTTTCGATGAAATTCTCGATGCCATTCGAATTTTCACGTCAATTTACACGGAAAATGCGGTCTCTCGTTTCTGAAATAGGGAAATCTGGAAAAAGTGCGAAACTATCGCCTGAATAGCGAAATCTGTCGATTTCAGAGAGAAAACTTACCTTTGCGTCGAAACCATGCCCTTCCAAAATTCTTTTCGATGAAATTCTCGATGCCATTCGAATTTTCACGTCAATTTACACGGAAAATGCGGTCTCTCGTTTCTGAAATAGGGAAATCTGGAAAAGTGCGAAACTATCGCCTGAATAGCGAAATCTGTCGATTTCAGAGAGAAAACTTACCTTTGCGTCGAAACCATGCCCTTCCAAATTCTTTTCGATGAATTCTCGATGCCATTCGAATTTTCACGTCAATTTACACGGAAAATGCGGTCTCTCGTTTCTGAAATAGGGAAATCTGGAAAAAGTGCGAAACTATCGCTGAATAGCGAAATCTGTCGATTTCAGAGAGAAAACTTACCTTTGCGTCGAAACCATGCCCTTCCAAAATTTCTTTTCGATGAAATTCTCGATGCCATTCGAATTTTCACGTCAATTTACACGGAAAATGCGGTCTCTCGTTTCTGAAATAGGGAAATCTGGAAAAAGTGCGAAACTATCGCCTGAAATGCGAAATCTGTCGATTTCAGAGAGAAAACTTACCTTTGCGTCGAAACCATGCCCTTCCAAAATTCTTTTCGATGAAATTCTCGATGCCATTCGAATTTTCACGTCAATTTACACGGAAAATGCGGTCTCTCGTTTCTGAAATAGGGAAATCTGGAAAAAGTGCGAAACTATCGCCTGAAATGCGAAATCTGTCGATTTCAGAGAGAAAACTTACCTTTGCGTCGAAACCATGCCCTTCCAAAATTCTTTTCGATGAAATTCTCGATGCCATTCGAATTTTCACGTCAATTTACACGGAAAATGCGGTCTCTCGTTTCTGAAATAGGGAAATCTGGAAAAAGTGCGAAACTATCGCCTGAAATGCGAAATCTGTCGATTTCAGAGAGAAAACTTACCTTTGCGTCGAAACCATGCCCTTCCAAAATTCTTTTCGATGAAATTCTCGATGCCATTCGAATTTTCACGTCAATTTACACGGAAAATGCGGTCTCTCGTTTCTGAAATAGGGAAATCTGGAAAAAGTGCGAAACTATCGCCTGAAATGCGAAATCTGTCGATTTCAGAGAGAAAACTTACCTTTGCGTCGAAACCATGCCCTTCCAAAATTCTTTTCGATGAAATTCTCGATGCCATTCGAATTTTCACGTCAATTTACACGGAAAATGCGGTCTCTCGTTTCTGAAATAGGGAAATCTGGAAAAAGTGCGAAACTATCGCCTGAAATGCGAAATCTGTCGATTTCAGAGAGAAAACTTACCTTTGCGTCGAAACCATGCCCTTCCAAAATTCTTTTCGATGAAATTCTCGATGCCATTCGAATTTTCACGTCAATTTACACGGAAAATGCGGTCTCTCGTTTCTGAAATAGGGAAATCTGGAAAAAGTGCGAAACTATCGCCTGAAATGCGAAATCTGTCGATTTCAGAGAGAAAACTTACCTTTGCGTCGAAACCATGCCCTTCCAAAATTCTTTTCGATGAAATTCTCGATGCCATTCGAATTTTCACGTCAATTTACACGGAAAATGCGGTCTCTCGTTTCTGAAATAGGGAAATCTGGAAAAAGTGCGAAACTATCGCCTGAAATGCGAAATCTGTCGATTTCAGAGAGAAAACTTACCTTTGCGTCGAAACCATGCCCTTCCAAAATTCTTTTCGATGAAATTCTCGATGCCATTCGAATTTTCACGTCAATTTACACGGAAAATGCGGTCTCTCGTTTCTGAAATAGGGAAATCTGGAAAAAGTGCGAAACTATCGCCTGAAATGCGAAATCTGTCGATTTCAGAGAGAAAACTTACCTTTGCGTCGAAACCATGCCCTTCCAAAATTCTTTTCGATGAAATTCTCGATGCCATTCGAATTTTCACGTCAATTTACACGGAAAATGCGGTCTCTCGTTTCTGAAATAGGGAAATCTGGAAAAAGTGCGAAACTATCGCCTGAAATGCGAAATCTGTCGATTTCAGAGAGAAAACTTACCTTTGCGTCGAAACCATGCCCTTCCAAAATTCTTTTCGATGAAATTCTCGATGCCATTCGAATTTTCACGTCAATTTACACGGAAAATGCGGTCTCTCGTTTCTGAAATAGGGAAATCTGGAAAAAGTGCGAAACTATCGCCTGAAATGCGAAATCTGTCGATTTCAGAGAGAAAACTTACCTTTGCGTCGAAACCATGCCCTTCCAAAATTCTTTTCGATGAAATTCTCGATGCCATTCGAATTTTCACGTCAATTTACACGGAAAATGCGGTCTCTCGTTTCTGAAATAGGGAAATCTGGAAAAAGTGCGAAACTATCGCCTGAAATGCGAAATCTGTCGATTTCAGAGAGAAAACTTACCTTTGCGTCGAAACCATGCCCTTCCAAAATTCTTTTCGATGAAATTCTCGATGCCATTCGAATTTTCACGTCAATTTACACGGAAAATGCGGTCTCTCGTTTCTGAAATAGGGAAATCTGGAAAAAGTGCGAAACTATCGCCTGAAATGCGAAATCTGTCGATTTCAGAGAGAAAACTTACCTTTGCGTCGAAACCATGCCCTTCCAAAATTCTTTTCGATGAAATTCTCGATGCCATTCGAATTTTCACGTCAATTTACACGGAAAATGCGGTCTCTCGTTTCTGAAATAGGGAAATCTGGAAAAAGTGCGAAACTATCGCCTGAAATGCGAAATCTGTCGATTTCAGAGAGAAAACTTACCTTTGCGTCGAAACCATGCCCTTCCAAAATTCTTTTCGATGAAATTCTCGATGCCATTCGAATTTTCACGTCAATTTACACGGAAAATGCGGTCTCTCGTTTCTGAAATAGGGAAATCTGGAAAAAGTGCGAAACTATCGCCTGAAATGCGAAATCTGTCGATTTCAGAGAGAAAACTTACCTTTGCGTCGAAACCATGCCCTTCCAAAATTCTTTTCGATGAAATTCTCGATGCCATTCGAATTTTCACGTCAATTTACACGGAAAATGCGGTCTCTCGTTTCTGAAATAGGGAAATCTGGAAAAAGTGCGAAACTATCGCCTGAAATGCGAAATCTGTCGATTTCAGAGAGAAAACTTACCTTTGCGTCGAAACCATGCCCTTCCAAAATTCTTTTCGATGAAATTCTCGATGCCATTCGAATTTTCACGTCAATTTACACGGAAAATGCGGTCTCTCGTTTCTGAAATAGGGAAATCTGGAAAAAGTGCGAAACTATCGCCTGAATAGCGAAATCTGTCGATTTCAGAGAGAAAACTTACCTTTGCGTCGAAACCATGCCCTTCCAAAATTCTTTTCGATGAAATTCTCGATGCCATTCGAATTTTCACGTCAATTTACACGGAAAATGCGGTCTCTCGTTTCTGAAATAGGGAAATCTGGAAAAAGTGCGAAACTATCGCCTGAAATGCGAAATCTGTCGATTTCAGAGAGAAAACTTACCTTTGCGTCGAAACCATGCCCTTCCAAAATTCTTTTCGATGAAATTCTCGATGCCATTCGAATTTTCACGTCAATTTACACGGAAAATGCGGTCTCTCGTTTCTGAAATAGGGAAATCTGGAAAAAGTGCGAAACTATCGCCTGAAATGCGAAATCTGTCGATTTCAGAGAGAAAACTTACCTTTGCGTCGAAACCATGCCCTTCCAAAATTCTTTTCGATGAAATTCTCGATGCCATTCGAATTTTCACGTCAATTTACACGGAAAATGCGGTCTCTCGTTTCTGAAATAGGGAAATCTGGAAAAAGTGCGAAACTATCGCCTGAAATGCGAAATCTGTCGATTTCAGAGAGAAAACTTACCTTTGCGTCGAAACCATGCCCTTCCAAAATTCTTTTCGATGAAATTCTCGATGCCATTCGAATTTTCACGTCAATTTACACGGAAAATGCGGTCTCTCGTTTCTGAAATAGGGAAATCTGGAAAAAGTGCGAAACTATCGCCTGAAATGCGAAATCTGTCGATTTCAGAGAGAAAACTTACCTTTGCGTCGAAACCATGCCCTTCCAAAATTCTTTTCGATGAAATTCTCGATGCCATTCGAATTTTCACGTCAATTTACACGGAAAATGCGGTCTCTCGTTTCTGAAATAGGGAAATCTGGAAAAAGTGCGAAACTATCGCCTGAAATGCGAAATCTGTCGATTTCAGAGAGAAAACTTACCTTTGCGTCGAAACCATGCCCTTCCAAAATTCTTTTCGATGAAATTCTCGATGCCATTCGAATTTTCACGTCAATTTACACGGAAAATGCGGTCTCTCGTTTCTGAAATAGGGAAATCTGGAAAAAGTGCGAAACTATCGCCTGAATAGCGAAATCTGTCGATTTCAGAGAGAAAACTTACCTTTGCGTCGAAACCATGCCCTTCCAAAATTCTTTTCGATGAAATTCTCGATGCCATTCGAATTTTCACGTCAATTTACACGGAAAATGCGGTCTCTCGTTTCTGAAATAGGGAAATCTGGAAAAAGTGCGAAACTATCGCCTGAAATGCGAAATCTGTCGATTTCAGAGAGAAAACTTACCTTTGCGTCGAAACCATGCCCTTCCAAAATTCTTTTCGATGAAATTCTCGATGCCATTCGAATTTTCACGTCAATTTACACGGAAAATGCGGTCTCTCGTTTCTGAAATAGGGAAATCTGGAAAAAGTGCGAAACTATCGCCTGAAATGCGAAATCTGTCGATTTCAGAGAGAAAACTTACCTTTGCGTCGAAACCATGCCCTTCCAAAATTCTTTTCGATGAAATTCTCGATGCCATTCGAATTTTCACGTCAATTTACACGGAAAATGCGGTCTCTCGTTTCTGAAATAGGGAAATCTGGAAAAAGTGCGAAACTATCGCCTGAAATGCGAAATCTGTCGATTTCAGAGAGAAAACTTACCTTTGCGTCGAAACCATGCCCTTCCAAAATTCTTTTCGATGAAATTCTCGATGCCATTCGAATTTTCACGTCAATTTACACGGAAAATGCGGTCTCTCGTTTCTGAAATAGGGAAATCTGGAAAAAGTGCGAAACTATCGCCTGAAATGCGAAATCTGTCGATTTCAGAGAGAAAACTTACCTATGCGTCGAAACCATGCCCTTCCAAAATTCTTTTCGATGAAATTCTCGATGCCATTCGAATTTTCACGTCAATTTACACGGAAAATGCGGTCTCTCGTTTCTGAAATAGGGAAATCTGGAAAAAGTGCGAAACTATCGCCTGAAATGCGAAATCTGTCGATTTCAGAGAGAAAACTTACCTTTGCGTCGAAACCATGCCCTTCCAAAATTCTTTTCGATGAAATTCTCGATGCCATTCGAATTTTCACGTCAATTTACACGGAAAATGCGGTCTCTCGTTTCTGAAATAGGGAAATCTGGAAAAAGTGCGAAACTATCGCCTGAAATGCGAAATCTGTCGATTTCAGAGAGAAAACTTACCTTTGCGTCGAAACCATGCCCTTCCAAAATTCTTTTCGATGAAATTCTCGATGCCATTCGAATTTTCACGTCAATTTACACGGAAAATGCGGTCTCTCGTTTCTGAAATAGGGAAATCTGGAAAAAGTGCGAAACTATCGCCTGAAATGCGAAATCTGTCGATTTCAGAGAGAAAACTTACCTTTGCGTCGAAACCATGCCCTTCCAAAATTCTTTTCGATGAAATTCTCGATGCCATTCGAATTTTCACGTCAATTTACACGGAAAATGCGGTCTCTCGTTTCTGAAATAGGGAAATCTGGAAAAAGTGCGAAACTATCGCCTGAAATGCGAAATCTGTCGATTTCAGAGAGAAAACTTACCTTTGCGTCGAAACCATGCCCTTCCAAAATTCTTTTCGATGAAATTCTCGATGCCATTCGAATTTTCACGTCAATTTACACGGAAAATGCGGTCTCTCGTTTCTGAAATAGGGAAATCTGGAAAAAGTGCGAAACTATCGCCTGAAATGCGAAATCTGTCGATTTCAGAGAGAAAACTTACCTTTGCGTCGAAACCATGCCCTTCCAAAATTCTTTTCGATGAAATTCTCGATGCCATTCGAATTTTCACGTCAATTTACACGGAAAATGCGGTCTCTCGTTTCTGAAATAGGGAAATCTGGAAAAAGTGCGAAACTATCGCCTGAATAGCGAAATCTGTCGATTTCAGAGAGAAAACTTACCTTTGCGTCGAAACCATGCCCTTCCAAAATTCTTTTCGATGAAATTCTCGATGCCATTCGAATTTTCACGTCAATTTACACGGAAAATGCGGTCTCTCGTTTCTGAAATAGGGAAATCTGGAAAAAGTGCGAAACTATCGCCTGAAATGCGAAATCTGTCGATTTCAGAGAGAAAACTTACCTTTGCGTCGAAACCATGCCCTTCCAAAATTCTTTTCGATGAAATTCTCGATGCCATTCGAATTTTCACGTCAATTTACACGGAAAATGCGGTCTCTCGTTTCTGAAATAGGGAAATCTGGAAAAAGTGCGAAACTATCGCCTGAAATGCGAAATCTGTCGATTTCAGAGAGAAAACTTACCTTTGCGTCGAAACCATGCCCTTCCAAAATTCTTTTCGATGAAATTCTCGATGCCATTCGAATTTTCACGTCAATTTACACGGAAAATGCGGTCTCTCGTTTCTGAAATAGGGAAATCTGGAAAAAGTGCGAAACTATCGCCTGAAATGCGAAATCTGTCGATTTCAGAGAGAAAACTTACCTTTGCGTCGAAACCATGCCCTTCCAAAATTCTTTTCGATGAAATTCTCGATGCCATTCGAATTTTCACGTCAATTTACACGGAAAATGCGGTCTCTCGTTTCTGAAATAGGGAAATCTGGAAAAAGTGCGAAACTATCGCCTGAATAGCGAAATCTGTCGATTTCAGAGAGAAAACTTACCTTTGCGTCGAAACCATGCCCTTCCAAAATTCTTTTCGATGAAATTCTCGATGCCATTCGAATTTTCACGTCAATTTACACGGAAAATGCGGTCTCTCGTTTCTGAAATAGGGAAATCTGGAAAAAGTGCGAAACTATCGCCTGAATAGCGAAATCTGTCGATTTCAGAGAGAAAACTTACCTTTGCGTCGAAACCATGCCCTTCCAAAATTCTTTTCGATGAAATTCTCGATGCCATTCGAATTTTCACGTCAATTTACACGGAAAATGCGGTCTCTCGTTTCTGAAATAGGGAAATCTGGAAAAAGTGCGAAACTATCGCCTGAAATGCGAAATCTGTCGATTTCAGAGAGAAAACTTACCTTTGCGTCGAAACCATGCCCTTCCAAAATTCTTTTCGATGAAATTCTCGATGCCATTCGAATTTTCACGTCAATTTACACGGAAAATGCGGTCTCTCGTTTCTGAAATAGGGAAATCTGGAAAAAGTGCGAAACTATCGCCTGAAATGCGAAATCTGTCGATTTCAGAGAGAAAACTTACCTTTGCGTCGAAACCATGCCCTTCCAAAATTCTTTTCGATGAAATTCTCGATGCCATTCGAATTTTCACGTCAATTTACACGGAAAATGCGGTCTCTCGTTTCTGAAATAGGGAAATCTGGAAAAAGTGCGAAACTATCGCCTGAATAGCGAAATCTGTCGATTTCAGAGAGAAAACTTACCTTTGCGTCGAAACCATGCCCTTCCAAAATTCTTTTCGATGAAATTCTCGATGCCATTCGAATTTTCACGTCAATTTACACGGAAAATGCGGTCTCTCGTTTCTGAAATAGGGAAATCTGGAAAAAGTGCGAAACTATCGCCTGAATAGCGAAATCTGTCGATTTCAGAGAGAAAACTTACCTTTGCGTCGAAACCATGCCCTTCCAAAATTCTTTTCGATGAAATTCTCGATGCCATTCGAATTTTCACGTCAATTTACACGGAAAATGCGGTCTCTCGTTTCTGAAATAGGGAAATCTGGAAAAAGTGCGAAACTATCGCCTGAAATGCGAAATCTGTCGATTTCAGAGAGAAAACTTACCTTTGCGTCGAAACCATGCCCTTCCAAAATTCTTTTCGATGAAATTCTCGATGCCATTCGAATTTTCACGTCAATTTACACGGAAAATGCGGTCTCTCGTTTCTGAAATAGGGAAATCTGGAAAAAGTGCGAAACTATCGCCTGAATAGCGAAATCTGTCGATTTCAGAGAGAAAACTTACCTTTGCGTCGAAACCATGCCCTTCCAAAATTCTTTTCGATGAAATTCTCGATGCCATTCGAATTTTCACGTCAATTTACACGGAAAATGCGGTCTCTCGTTTCTGAAATAGGGAAATCTGGAAAAAGTGCGAAACTATCGCCTGAAATGCGAAATCTGTCGATTTCAGAGAGAAAACTTACCTTTGCGTCGAAACCATGCCCTTCCAAAATTCTTTTCGATGAAATTCTCGATGCCATTCGAATTTTCACGTCAATTTACACGGAAAATGCGGTCTCTCGTTTCTGAAATAGGGAAATCTGGAAAAAGTGCGAAACTATCGCCTGAATAGCGAAATCTGTCGATTTCAGAGAGAAAACTTACCTTTGCGTCGAAACCATGCCCTTCCAAAATTCTTTTCGATGAAATTCTCGATGCCATTCGAATTTTCACGTCAATTTACACGGAAAATGCGGTCTCTCGTTTCTGAAATAGGGAAATCTGGAAAAAGTGCGAAACTATCGCCTGAAATGCGAAATCTGTCGATTTCAGAGAGAAAACTTACCTTTGCGTCGAAACCATGCCCTTCCAAAATTCTTTTCGATGAAATTCTCGATGCCATTCGAATTTTCACGTCAATTTACACGGAAAATGCGGTCTCTCGTTTCTGAAATAGGGAAATCTGGAAAAAGTGCGAAACTATCGCCTGAAATGCGAAATCTGTCGATTTCAGAGAGAAAACTTACCTTTGCGTCGAAACCATGCCCTTCCAAAATTCTTTACGATGAAATTCTCGATGCCATTCGAATTTTCACGTCAATTTACACGGAAAATGCGGTCTCTCGTTTCTGAAATAGGGAAATCTGGAAAAAGTGCGAAACTATCGCCTGAATAGCGAAATCTGTCGATTTCAGAGAGAAAACTTACCTTTGCGTCGAAACCATGCCCTTCCAAAATTCTTTTCGATGAAATTCTCGATGCCATTCGAATTTTCACGTCAATTTACACGGAAAATGCGGTCTCTCGTTTCTGAAATAGGGAAATCTGGAAAAAGTGCGAAACTATCGCCTGAATAGCGAAATCTGTCGATTTCAGAGAGAAAACTTACCTTTGCGTCGAAACCATGCCCTTCCAAAATTCTTTTCGATGAAATTCTCGATGCCATTCGAATTTTCACGTCAATTTACACGGAAAATGCGGTCTCTCGTTTCTGAAATAGGGAAATCTGGAAAAAGTGCGAAACTATCGCCTGAAATGCGAAATCTGTCGATTTCAGAGAGAAAACTTACCTTTGCGTCGAAACCATGCCCTTCCAAAATTCTTTTCGATGAAATTCTCGATGCCATTCGAATTTTCACGTCAATTTACACGGAAAATGCGGTCTGTCGTTTCTGAAATAGGGAAATCTGGAAAAAGTGCGAAACTATCGCCTGAAATGCGAAATCTGTCGATTTCAGAGAGAAAACTTACCTTTGCGTCGAAACCATGCCCTTCCAAAATTCTTTTCGATGAAATTCTCGATGCCATTCGAATTTTCACGTCAATTTACACGGAAAATGCGGTCTCTCGTTTCTGAAATAGGGAAATCTGGAAAAAGTGCGAAACTATCGCCTGAATAGCGAAATCTGTCGATTTCAGAGAGAAAACTTACCTTTGCGTCGAAACCATGCCCTTCCAAAATTCTTTTCGATGAAATTCTCGATGCCATTCGAATTTTCACGTCAATTTACACGGAAAATGCGGTCTCTCGTTTCTGAAATAGGGAAATCTGGAAAAAGTGCGAAACTATCGCCTGAATAGCGAAATCTGTCGATTTCAGAGAGAAAACTTACCTTTGCGTCGAAACCATGCCCTTCCAAAATTCTTTTCGATGAAATTCTCGATGCCATTCGAATTTTCACGTCAATTTACACGGAAAATGCGGTCTCTCGTTTCTGAAATAGGGAAATCTGGAAAAAGTGCGAAACTATCGCCTGAAATGCGAAATCTGTCGATTTCAGAGAGAAAACTTACCTTTGCGTCGAAACCATGCCCTTCCAAAATTCTTTTCGATGAAATTCTCGATGCCATTCGAATTTTCACGTCAATTTACACGGAAAATGCGGTCTCTCGTTTCTGAAATAGGGAAATCTGGAAAAAGTGCGAAACTATCGCCTGAAATGCGAAATCTGTCGATTTCAGAGAGAAAACTTACCTTTGCGTCGAAACCATGCCCTTCCAAAATTCTTTTCGATGAAATTCTCGATGCCATTCGAATTTTCACGTCAATTTACACGGAAAATGCGGTCTCTCGTTTCTGAAATAGGGAAATCTGGAAAAAGTGCGAAACTATCGCCTGAAATGCGAAATCTGTCGATTTCAGAGAGAAAACTTACCTTTGCGTCGAAACCATGCCCTTCCAAAATTCTTTTCGATGAAATTCTCGATGCCATTCGAATTTTCACGTCAATTTACACGGAAAATGCGGTCTCTCGTTTCTGAAATAGGGAAATCTGGAAAAAGTGCGAAACTATCGCCTGAATAGCGAAATCTGTCGATTTCAGAGAGAAAACTTACCTTTGCGTCGAAACCATGCCCTTCCAAAATTCTTTTCGATGAAATTCTCGATGCCATTCGAATTTTCACGTCAATTTACACGGAAAATGCGGTCTCTCGTTTCTGAAATAGGGAAATCTGGAAAAAGTGCGAAACTATCGCCTGAAATGCGAAATCTGTCGATTTCAGAGAGAAAACTTACCTTTGCGTCGAAACCATGCCCTTCCAAAATTCTTTTCGATGAAATTCTCGATGCCATTCGAATTTTCACGTCAATTTACACGGAAAATGCGGTCTCTCGTTTCTGAAATAGGGAAATCTGGAAAAAGTGCGAAACTATCGCCTGAAATGCGAAATCTGTCGATTTCAGAGAGAAAACTTACCTTTGCGTCGAAACCATGCCCTTCCAAAATTCTTTTCGATGAAATTCTCGATGCCATTCGAATTTACACGTCAATTTACACGGAAAATGCGGTCTCTCGTTTCTGAAATAGGGAAATCTGGAAAAAGTGCGAAACTATCGCCTGAAATGCGAAATCTGTCGATTTCAGAGAGAAAACTTACCTTTGCGTCGAAACCATGCCCTTCCAAAATTCTTTTCGATGAAATTCTCGATGCCATTCGAATTTTCACGTCAATTTACACGGAAAATGCGGTCTCTCGTTTCTGAAATAGGGAAATCTGGAAAAAGTGCGAAACTATCGCCTGAATAGCGAAATCTGTCGATTTCAGAGAGAAAACTTACCTTTGCGTCGAAACCATGCCCTTCCAAAATTCTTTTCGATGAAATTCTCGATGCCATTCGAATTTTCACGTCAATTTACACGGAAAATGCGGTCTCTCGTTTCTGAAATAGGGAAATCTGGAAAAAGTGCGAAACTATCGCCTGAATAGCGAAATCTGTCGATTTCAGAGAGAAAACTTACCTTTGCGTCGAAACCATGCCCTTCCAAAATTCTTTTCGATGAAATTCTCGATGCCATTCGAATTTTCACGTCAATTTACACGGAAAATGCGGTCTCTCGTTTCTGAAATAGGGAAATCTGGAAAAAGTGCGAAACTATCGCCTGAAATGCGAAATCTGTCGATTTCAGAGAGAAAACTTACCTTTGCGTCGAAACCATGCCCTTCCAAAATTCTTTTCGATGAAATTCTCGATGCCATTCGAATTTTCACGTCAATTTACACGGAAAATGCGGTCTCTCGTTTCTGAAATAGGGAAATCTGGAAAAAGTGCGAAACTATCGCCTGAAATGCGAAATCTGTCGATTTCAGAGAGAAAACTTACCTTTGCGTCGAAACCATGCCCTTCCAAAATTCTTTTCGATGAAATTCTCGATGCCATTCGAATTTTCACGTCAATTTACACGGAAAATGCGGTCTCTCGTTTCTGAAATAGGGAAATCTGGAAAAAGTGCGAAACTATCGCCTGAATAGCGAAATCTGTCGATTTCAGAGAGAAAACTTACCTTTGCGTCGAAACCATGCCCTTCCAAAATTCTTTTCGATGAAATTCTCGATGCCATTCGAATTTTCACGTCAATTTACACGGAAAATGCGGTCTCTCGTTTCTGAAATAGGGAAATCTGGAAAAAGTGCGAAACTATCGCCTGAATAGCGAAATCTGTCGATTTCAGAGAGAAAACTTACCTTTGCGTCGAAACCATGCCCTTCCAAAATTCTTTTCGATGAAATTCTCGATGCCATTCGAATTTTCACGTCAATTTACACGGAAAATGCGGTCTCTCGTTTCTGAAATAGGGAAATCTGGAAAAAGTGCGAAACTATCGCCTGAAATGCGAAATCTGTCGATTTCAGAGAGAAAACTTACCTTTGCGTCGAAACCATGCCCTTCCAAAATTCTTTTCGATGAAATTCTCGATGCCATTCGAATTTTCACGTCAATTTACACGGAAAATGCGGTCTCTCGTTTCTGAAATAGGGAAATCTGGAAAAAGTGCGAAACTATCGCCTGAAATGCGAAATCTGTCGATTTCAGAGAGAAAACTTACCTTTGCGTCGAAACCATGCCCTTCCAAAATTCTTTTCGATGAAATTCTCGATGCCATTCGAATTTTCACGTCAATTTACACGGAAAATGCGGTCTCTCGTTTCTGAAATAGGGAAATCTGGAAAAAGTGCGAAACTATCGCCTGAATAGCGAAATCTGTCGATTTCAGAGAGAAAACTTACCTTTGCGTCGAAACCATGCCCTTCCAAAATTCTTTTCGATGAAATTCTCGATGCCATTCGAATTTTCACGTCAATTTACACGGAAAATGCGGTCTCTCGTTTCTGAAATAGGGAAATCTGGAAAAAGTGCGAAACTATCGCCTGAATAGCGAAATCTGTCGATTTCAGAGAGAAAACTTACCTTTGCGTCGAAACCATGCCCTTCCAAAATTCTTTTCGATGAAATTCTCGATGCCATTCGAATTTTCACGTCAATTTACACGGAAAATGCGGTCTCTCGTTTCTGAAATAGGGAAATCTGGAAAAAGTGCGAAACTATCGCCTGAAATGCGAAATCTGTCGATTTCAGAGAGAAAACTTACCTTTGCGTCGAAACCATGCCCTTCCAAAATTCTTTTCGATGAAATTCTCGATGCCATTCGAATTTTCACGTCAATTTACACGGAAAATGCGGTCTCTCGTTTCTGAAATAGGGAAATCTGGAAAAAGTGCGAAACTATCGCCTGAATAGCGAAATCTGTCGATTTCAGAGAGAAAACTTACCTTTGCGTCGAAACCATGCCCTTCCAAAATTCTTTTCGATGAAATTCTCGATGCCATTCGAATTTTCACGTCAATTTACACGGAAAATGCGGTCTCTCGTTTCTGAAATAGGGAAATCTGGAAAAAGTGCGAAACTATCGCCTGAAATGCGAAATCTGTCGATTTCAGAGAGAAAACTTACCTTTGCGTCGAAACCATGCCCTTCCAAAATTCTTTTCGATGAAATTCTCGATGCCATTCGAATTTTCACGTCAATTTACACGGAAAATGCGGTCTCTCGTTTCTGAAATAGGGAAATCTGGAAAAAGTGCGAAACTATCGCCTGAATAGCGAAATCTGTCGATTTCAGAGAGAAAACTTACCTTTGCGTCGAAACCATGCCCTTCCAAAATTCTTTTCGATGAAATTCTCGATGCCATTCGAATTTTCACGTCAATTTACACGGAAAATGCGGTCTCTCGTTTCTGAAATAGGGAAATCTGGAAAAAGTGCGAAACTATCGCCTGAATAGCGAAATCTGTCGATTTCAGAGAGAAAACTTACCTTTGCGTCGAAACCATGCCCTTCCAAAATTCTTTTCGATGAAATTCTCGATGCCATTCGAATTTTCACGTCAATTTACACGGAAAATGCGGTCTCTCGTTTCTGAAATAGGGAAATCTGGAAAAAGTGCGAAACTATCGCCTGAAATGCGAAATCTGTCGATTTCAGAGAGAAAACTTACCTTTGCGTCGAAACCATGCCCTTCCAAAATTCTTTTCGATGAAATTCTCGATGCCATTCGAATTTTCACGTCAATTTACACGGAAAATGCGGTCTCTCGTTTCTGAAATAGGGAAATCTGGAAAAAGTGCGAAACTATCGCCTGAAATGCGAAATCTGTCGATTTCAGAGAGAAAACTTACCTTTGCGTCGAAACCATGCCCTTCCAAAATTCTTTTCGATGAAATTCTCGATGCCATTCGAATTTTCACGTCAATTTACACGGAAAATGCGGTCTCTCGTTTCTGAAATAGGGAAATCTGGAAAAAGTGCGAAACTATCGCCTGAATAGCGAAATCTGTCGATTTCAGAGAGAAAACTTACCTTTGCGTCGAAACCATGCCCTTCCAAAATTCTTTTCGATGAAATTCTCGATGCCATTCGAATTTTCACGTCAATTTACACGGAAAATGCGGTCTCTCGTTTCTGAAATAGGGAAATCTGGAAAAAGTGCGAAACTATCGCCTGAATAGCGAAATCTGTCGATTTCAGAGAGAAAACTTACCTTTGCGTCGAAACCATGCCCTTCCAAAATTCTTTTCGATGAAATTCTCGATGCCATTCGAATTTTCACGTCAATTTACACGGAAAATGCGGTCTCTCGTTTCTGAAATAGGGAAATCTGGAAAAAGTGCGAAACTATCGCCTGAAATGCGAAATCTGTCGATTTCAGAGAGAAAACTTACCTTTGCGTCGAAACCATGCCCTTCCAAAATTCTTTTCGATGAAATTCTCGATGCCATTCGAATTTTCACGTCAATTTACACGGAAAATGCGGTCTCTCGTTTCTGAAATAGGGAAATCTGGAAAAAGTGCGAAACTATCGCCTGAAATGCGAAATCTGTCGATTTCAGAGAGAAAACTTACCTTTGCGTCGAAACCATGCCCTTCCAAAATTCTTTTCGATGAAATTCTCGATGCCATTCGAATTTTCACGTCAATTTACACGGAAAATGCGGTCTCTCGTTTCTGAAATAGGGAAATCTGGAAAAAGTGCGAAACTATCGCCTGAATAGCGAAATCTGTCGATTTCAGAGAGAAAACTTACCTTTGCGTCGAAACCATGCCCTTCCAAAATTCTTTTCGATGAAATTCTCGATGCCATTCGAATTTTCACGTCAATTTACACGGAAAATGCGGTCTCTCGTTTCTGAAATAGGGAAATCTGGAAAAAGTGCGAAACTATCGCCTGAATAGCGAAATCTGTCGATTTCAGAGAGAAAACTTACCTTTGCGTCGAAACCATGCCCTTCCAAAATTCTTTTCGATGAAATTCTCGATGCCATTCGAATTTTCACGTCAATTTACACGGAAAATGCGGTCTCTCGTTTCTGAAATAGGGAAATCTGGAAAAAGTGCGAAACTATCGCCTGAAATGCGAAATCTGTCGATTTCAGAGAGAAAACTTACCTTTGCGTCGAAACCATGCCCTTCCAAAATTCTTTTCGATGAAATTCTCGATGCCATTCGAATTTTCACGTCAATTTACACGGAAAATGCGGTCTCTCGTTTCTGAAATAGGGAAATCTGGAAAAAGTGCGAAACTATCGCCTGAAATGCGAAATCTGTCGATTTCAGAGAGAAAACTTACCTTTGCGTCGAAACCATGCCCTTCCAAAATTCTTTTCGATGAAATTCTCGATGCCATTCGAATTTTCACGTCAATTTACACGGAAAATGCGGTCTCTCGTTTCTGAAATAGGGAAATCTGGAAAAAGTGCGAAACTATCGCCTGAAATGCGAAATCTGTCGATTTCAGAGAGAAAACTTACCTTTGCGTCGAAACCATGCCCTTCCAAAATTCTTTTCGATGAAATTCTCGATGCCATTCGAATTTTCACGTCAATTTACACGGAAAATGCGGTCTCTCGTTTCTGAAATAGGGAAATCTGGAAAAAGTGCGAAACTATCGCCTGAATAGCGAAATCTGTCGATTTCAGAGAGAAAACTTACCTTTGCGTCGAAACCATGCCCTTCCAAAATTCTTTTCGATGAAATTCTCGATGCCATTCGAATTTTCACGTCAATTTACACGGAAAATGCGGTCTCTCGTTTCTGAAATAGGGAAATCTGGAAAAAGTGCGAAACTATCGCCTGAATAGCGAAATCTGTCGATTTCAGAGAGAAAACTTACCTTTGCGTCGAAACCATGCCCTTCCAAAATTCTTTTCGATGAAATTCTCGATGCCATTCGAATTTTCACGTCAATTTACACGGAAAATGCGGTCTCTCGTTTCTGAAATAGGGAAATCTGGAAAAAGTGCGAAACTATCGCCTGAAATGCGAAATCTGTCGATTTCAGAGAGAAAACTTACCTTTGCGTCGAAACCATGCCCTTCCAAAATTCTTTTCGATGAAATTCTCGATGCCATTCGAATTTTCACGTCAATTTACACGGAAAATGCGGTCTCTCGTTTCTGAAATAGGGAAATCTGGAAAAAGTGCGAAACTATCGCCTGAATAGCGAAATCTGTCGATTTCAGAGAGAAAACTTACCTTTGCGTCGAAACCATGCCCTTCCAAAATTCTTTTCGATGAAATTCTCGATGCCATTCGAATTTTCACGTCAATTTACACGGAAAATGCGGTCTCTCGTTTCTGAAATAGGGAAATCTGGAAAAAGTGCGAAACTATCGCCTGAAATGCGAAATCTGTCGATTTCAGAGAGAAAACTTACCTTTGCGTCGAAACCATGCCCTTCCAAAATTCTTTTCGATGAAATTCTCGATGCCATTCGAATTTTCACGTCAATTTACACGGAAAATGCGGTCTCTCGTTTCTGAAATAGGGAAATCTGGAAAAAGTGCGAAACTATCGCCTGAAATGCGAAATCTGTCGATTTCAGAGAGAAAACTTACCTTTGCGTCGAAACCATGCCCTTCCAAAATTCTTTTCGATGAAATTCTCGATGCCATTCGAATTTTCACGTCAATTTACACGGAAAATGCGGTCTCTCGTTTCTGAAATAGGGAAATCTGGAAAAAGTGCGAAACTATCGCCTGAAATGCGAAATCTGTCGATTTCAGAGAGAAAACTTACCTTTGCGTCGAAACCATGCCCTTCCAAAATTCTTTTCGATGAAATTCTCGATGCCATTCGAATTTTCACGTCAATTTACACGGAAAATGCGGTCTCTCGTTTCTGAAATAGGGAAATCTGGAAAAAGTGCGAAACTATCGCCTGAATAGCGAAATCTGTCGATTTCAGAGAGAAAACTTACCTTTGCGTCGAAACCATGCCCTTCCAAAATTCTTTTCGATGAAATTCTCGATGCCATTCGAATTTTCACGTCAATTTACACGGAAAATGCGGTCTCTCGTTTCTGAAATAGGGAAATCTGGAAAAAGTGCGAAACTATCGCCTGAAATGCGAAATCTGTCGATTTCAGAGAGAAAACTTACCTTTGCGTCGAAACCATGCCCTTCCAAAATTCTTTTCGATGAAATTCTCGATGCCATTCGAATTTTCACGTCAATTTACACGGAAAATGCGGTCTCTCGTTTCTGAAATAGGGAAATCTGGAAAAAGTGCGAAACTATCGCCTGAAATGCGAAATCTGTCGATTTCAGAGAGAAAACTTACCTTTGCGTCGAAACCATGCCCTTCCAAAATTCTTTTCGATGAAATTCTCGATGCCATTCGAATTTTCACGTCAATTTACACGGAAAATGCGGTCTCTCGTTTCTGAAATAGGGAAATCTGGAAAAAGTGCGAAACTATCGCCTGAATAGCGAAATCTGTCGATTTCAGAGAGAAAACTTACCTTTGCGTCGAAACCATGCCCTTCCAAAATTCTTTTCGATGAAATTCTCGATGCCATTCGAATTTTCACGTCAATTTACACGGAAAATGCGGTCTCTCGTTTCTGAAATAGGGAAATCTGGAAAAAGTGCGAAACTATCGCCTGAATAGCGAAATCTGTCGATTTCAGAGAGAAAACTTACCTTTGCGTCGAAACCATGCCCTTCCAAAATTCTTTTCGATGAAATTCTCGATGCCATTCGAATTTTCACGTCAATTTACACGGAAAATGCGGTCTCTAGTTTCTGAAATAGGGAAATCTGGAAAAAGTGCGAAACTATCGCCTGAAATGCGAAATCTGTCGATTTCAGAGAGAAAACTTACCTTTGCGTCGAAACCATGCCCTTCCAAAATTCTTTTCGATGAAATTCTCGATGCCATTCGAATTTTCACGTCAATTTACACGGAAAATGCGGTCTCTCGTTTCTGAAATAGGGAAATCTGGAAAAAGTGCGAAACTATCGCCTGAAATGCGAAATCTGTCGATTTCAGAGAGAAAACTTACCTTTGCGTCGAAACCATGCCCTTCCAAAATTCTTTTCGATGAAATTCTCGATGCCATTCGAATTTTCACGTCAATTTACACGGAAAATGCGGTCTCTCGTTTCTGAAATAGGGAAATCTGGAAAAAGTGCGAAACTATCGCCTGAAATGCGAAATCTGTCGATTTCAGAGAGAAAACTTACCTTTGCGTCGAAACCATGCCCTTCCAAAATTCTTTTCGATGAAATTCTCGATGCCATTCGAATTTTCACGTCAATTTACACGGAAAATGCGGTCTCTCGTTTCTGAAATAGGGAAATCTGGAAAAAGTGCGAAACTATCGCCTGAAATGCGAAATCTGTCGATTTCAGAGAGAAAACTTACCTTTGCGTCGAAACCATGCCCTTCCAAAATTCTTTTCGATGAAATTCTCGATGCCATTCGAATTTTCACGTCAATTTACACGGAAAATGCGGTCTCTCGTTTCTGAAATAGGGAAATCTGGAAAAAGTGCGAAACTATCGCCTGAAATGCGAAATCTGTCGATTTCAGAGAGAAAACTTACCTTTGCGTCGAAACCATGCCCTTCCAAAATTCTTTTCGATGAAATTCTCGATGCCATTCGAATTTTCACGTCAATTTACACGGAAAATGCGGTCTCTCGTTTCTGAAATAGGGAAATCTGGAAAAAGTGCGAAACTATCGCCTGAAATGCGAAATCTGTCGATTTCAGAGAGAAAACTTACCTTTGCGTCGAAACCATGCCCTTCCAAAATTCTTTTCGATGAAATTCTCGATGCCATTCGAATTTTCACGTCAATTTACACGGAAAATGCGGTCTCTCGTTTCTGAAATAGGGAAATCTGGAAAAAGTGCGAAACTATCGCCTGAAATGCGAAATCTGTCGATTTCAGAGAGAAAACTTACCTTTGCGTCGAAACCATGCCCTTCCAAAATTCTTTTCGATGAAATTCTCGATGCCATTCGAATTTTCACGTCAATTTACACGGAAAATGCGGTCTCTCGTTTCTGAAATAGGGAAATCTGGAAAAAGTGCGAAACTATCGCCTGAAATGCGAAATCTGTCGATTTCAGAGAGAAAACTTACCTTTGCGTCGAAACCATGCCCTTCCAAAATTCTTTTCGATGAAATTCTCGATGCCATTCGAATTTTCACGTCAATTTACACGGAAAATGCGGTCTCTCGTTTCTGAAATAGGGAAATCTGGAAAAAGTGCGAAACTATCGCCTGAAATGCGAAATCTGTCGATTTCAGAGAGAAAACTTACCTTTGCGTCGAAACCATGCCCTTCCAAAATTCTTTTCGATGAAATTCTCGATGCCATTCGAATTTTCACGTCAATTTACACGGAAAATGCGGTCTCTCGTTTCTGAAATAGGGAAATCTGGAAAAAGTGCGAAACTATCGCCTGAAATGCGAAATCTGTCGATTTCAGAGAGAAAACTTACCTTTGCGTCGAAACCATGCCCTTCCAAAATTCTTTTCGATGAAATTCTCGATGCCATTCGAATTTTCACGTCAATTTACACGGAAAATGCGGTCTCTCGTTTCTGAAATAGGGAAATCTGGAAAAAGTGCGAAACTATCGCCTGAAATGCGAAATCTGTCGATTTCAGAGAGAAAACTTACCTTTGCGTCGAAACCATGCCCTTCCAAAATTCTTTTCGATGAAATTCTCAATGCCATTCGAATTTTCACGTCAATTTACACGGAAAATGCGGTCTCTCGTTTCTGAAATAGGGAAATCTGGAAAAAGTGCGAAACTATCGCCTGAAATGCGAAATCTGTCGATTTCAGAGAGAAAACTTACCTTTGCGTCGAAACCATGCCCTTCCAAAATTCTTTTCGATGAAATTCTCGATGCCATTCGAATTTTCACGTCAATTTACACGGAAAATGCGGTCTCTCGTTTCTGAAATAGGGAAATCAGGAAAAAGTGCGAAACTATCGCCTGAAATGCGAAATCTGTCGATTTCAGAGAGAAAACTTACCTTTGCGTCGAAACCATGCCCTTCCAAAATTCTTTTCGATGAAATTCTCGATGCCATTCGAATTTTCACGTCAATTTACACGGAAAATGCGGTCTCTCGTTTCTGAAATAGGGAAATCTGGAAAAAGTGCGAAACTATCGCCTGAAATGCGAAATCTGTCGATTTCAGAGAGAAAACTTACCTTTGCGTCGAAACCATGCCCTTCCAAAATTCTTTTCGATGAAATTCTCGATGCCATTCGAATTTTCACGTCAATTTACACGGAAAATGCGGTCTCTCGTTTCTGAAATAGGGAAATCTGGAAAAAGTGCGAAACTATCGCCTGAAATGCGAAATCTGTCGATTTCAGAGAGAAAACTTACCTTTGCGTCGAAACCATGCCCTTCCAAAATTCTTTTCGATGAAATTCTCGATGCCATTCGAATTTTCACGTCAATTTACACGGAAAATGCGGTCTCTCGTTTCTGAAATAGGGAAATCTGGAAAAAGTGCGAAACTATCGCCTGAAATGCGAAATCTGTCGATTTCAGAGAGAAAACTTACCTTTGCGTCGAAACCATGCCCTTCCAAAATTCTTTTCGATGAAATTCTCGATGCCATTCGAATTTTCACGTCAATTTACACGGAAAATGCGGTCTCTCGTTTCTGAAATAGGGAAATCTGGAAAAAGTGCGAAACTATCGCCTGAAATGCGAAATCTGTCGATTTCAGAGAGAAAACTTACCTTTGCGTCGAAACCATGCCCTTCCAAAATTCTTTTCGATGAAATTCTCGATGCCATTCGAATTTTCACGTCAATTTACACGGAAAATGCGGTCTCTCGTTTCTGAAATAGGGAAATCTGGAAAAAGTGCGAAACTATCGCCTGAAATGCGAAATCTGTCGATTTCAGAGAGAAAACTTACCTTTGCGTCGAAACCATGCCCTTCCAAAATTCTTTTCGATGAAATTCTCGATGCCATTCGAATTTTCACGTCAATTTACACGGAAAATGCGGTCTCTCGTTTCTGAAATAGGGAAATCTGGAAAAAGTGCGAAACTATTGCCTGAAATGCGAAATCTGTCGATTTCAGAGAGAAAACTTACCTTTGCGTCGAAACCATGCCCTTCCAAAATTCTTTTCGATGAAATTCTCGATGCCATTCGAATTTTCACGTCAATTTACACGGAAAATGCGGTCTCTCGTTTCTGAAATAGGGAAATCTGGAAAAAGTGCGAAACTATCGCCTGAAATGCGAAATCTGTCGATTTCAGAGAGAAAACTTACCTTTGCGTCGAAACCATGCCCTTCCAAAATTCTTTTCGATGAAATTCTCGATGCCATTCGAATTTTCACGTCAATTTACACGGAAAATGCGGTCTCTCGTTTCTGAAATAGGGAAATCTGGAAAAAGTGCGAAACTATCGCCTGAAATGCGAAATCTGTCGATTTCAGAGAGAAAACTTACCTTTGCGTCGAAACCATGCCCTTCCAAAATTCTTTTCGATGAAATTCTCGATGCCATTCGAATTTTCACGTCAATTTACACGGAAAATGCGGTCTCTCGTTTCTGAAATAGGGAAATCTGGAAAAAGTGCGAAACTATCGCCTGAAATGCGAAATCTGTCGATTTCAGAGAGAAAACTTACCTTTGCGTCGAAACCATGCCCTTCCAAAATTCTTTTCGATGAAATTCTCGATGCCATTCGAATTTTCACGTCAATTTACACGGAAAATGCGGTCTCTCGTTTCTGAAATAGGGAAATCTGGAAAAAGTGCGAAACTATCGCCTGAAATGCGAAATCTGTCGATTTCAGAGAGAAAACTTACCTTTGCGTCGAAACCATGCCCTTCCAAAATTCTTTTCGATGAAATTCTCGATGCCATTCGAATTTTCACGTCAATTTACACGGAAAATGCGGTCTCTCGTTTCTGAAATAGGGAAATCTGGAAAAAGTGCGAAACTATCGCCTGAAATGCGAAATCTGTCGATTTCAGAGAGAAAACTTACCTTTGCGTCGAAACCATGCCCTTCCAAAATTCTTTTCGATGAAATTCTCGATGCCATTCGAATTTTCACGTCAATTTACACGGAAAATGCGGTCTCTCGTTTCTGAAATAGGGAAATCTGGAAAAAGTGCGAAACTATCGCCTGAAATGCGAAATCTGTCGATTTCAGAGAGAAAACTTACCTTTGCGTCGAAACCATGCCCTTCCAAAATTCTTTTCGATGAAATTCTCGATGCCATTCGAATTTTCACGTCAATTTACACGGAAAATGCGGTCTCTCGTTTCTGAAATAGGGAAATCTGGAAAAAGTGCGAAACTATCGCCTGAAATGCGAAATCTGTCGATTTCAGAGAGAAAACTTACCTTTGCGTCGAAACCATGCCCTTCCAAAATTCTTTTCGATGAAATTCTCGATGCCATTCGAATTTTCACGTCAATTTACACGGAAAATGCGGTCTCTCGTTTCTGAAATAGGGAAATCTGGAAAAAGTGCGAAACTATCGCCTGAAATGCGAAATCTGTCGATTTCAGAGAGAAAACTTACCTTTGCGTCGAAACCATGCCCTTCCAAAATTCTTTTCGATGAAATTCTCGATGCCATTCGAATTTTCACGTCAATTTACACGGAAAATGCGGTCTCTCGTTTCTGAAATAGGGAAATCTGGAAAAAGTGCGAAACTATCGCCTGAAATGCGAAATCTGTCGATTTCAGAGAGAAAACTTACCTTTGCGTCGAAACCATGCCCTTCCAAAATTCTTTTCGATGAAATTCTCGATGCCATTCGAATTTTCACGTCAATTTACACGGAAAATGCGGTCTCTCGTTTCTGAAATAGGGAAATCTGGAAAAAGTGCGAAACTATCGCCTGAAATGCGAAATCTGTCGATTTCAGAGAGAAAACTTACCTTTGCGTCGAAACCATGCCCTTCCAAAATTCTTTTCGATGAAATTCTCGATGCCATTCGAATTTTCACGTCAATTTACACGGAAAATGCGGTCTCTCGTTTCTGAAATAGGGAAATCTGGAAAAAGTGCGAAACTATCGCCTGAAATGCGAAATCTGTCGATTTCAGAGAGAAAACTTACCTTTGCGTCGAAACCATGCCCTTCCAAAATTCTTTTCGATGAAATTCTCGATGCCATTCGAATTTTCACGTCAATTTACACGGAAAATGCGGTCTCTCGTTTCTGAAATAGGGAAATCTGGAAAAAGTGCGAAACTATCGCCTGAAATGCGAAATCTGTCGATTTCAGAGAGAAAACTTACCTTTGCGTCGAAACCATGCCCTTCCAAAATTCTTTTCGATGAAATTCTCGATGCCATTCGAATTTTCACGTCAATTTACACGGAAAATGCGGTCTCTCGTTTCTGAAATAGGGAAATCTGGAAAAAGTGCGAAACTATCGCCTGAAATGCGAAATCTGTCGATTTCAGAGAGAAAACTTACCTTTGCGTCGAAACCATGCCCTTCCAAAATTCTTTTCGATGAAATTCTCGATGCCATTCGAATTTTCACGTCAATTTACACGGAAAATGCGGTCTCTCGTTTCTGAAATAGGGAAATCTGGAAAAAGTGCGAAACTATCGCCTGAAATGCGAAATCTGTCGATTTCAGAGAGAAAACTTACCTTTGCGTCGAAACCATGCCCTTCCAAAATTCTTTTCGATGAAATTCTCGATGCCATTCGAATTTTCACGTCAATTTACACGGAAAATGCGGTCTCTCGTTTCTGAAATAGGGAAATCTGGAAAAAGTGCGAAACTATCGCCTGAAATGCGAAATCTGTCGATTTCAGAGAGAAAACTTACCTTTGCGTCGAAACCATGCCCTTCCAAAATTCTTTTCGATGAAATTCTCGATGCCATTCGAATTTTCACGTCAATTTACACGGAAAATGCGGTCTCTCGTTTCTGAAATAGGGAAATCTGGAAAAAGTGCGAAACTATCGCCTGAAATGCGAAATCTGTCGATTTCAGAGAGAAAACTTACCTTTGCGTCGAAACCATGCCCTTCCAAAATTCTTTTCGATGAAATTCTCGATGCCATTCGAATTTTCACGTCAATTTACACGGAAAATGCGGTCTCTCGTTTCTGAAATAGGGAAATGTGGAAAAAGTGCGAAACTATCGCCTGAAATGCGAAATCTGTCGATTTCAGAGAGAAAACTTACCTTTGCGTCGAAACCATGCCCTTCCAAAATTCTTTTCGATGAAATTCTCGATGCCATTCGAATTTTCACGTCAATTTACACGGAAAATGCGGTCTCTCGTTTCTGAAATAGGGAAATCTGGAAAAAGTGCGAAACTATCGCCTGAAATGCGAAATCTGTCGATTTCAGAGAGAAAACTTACCTTTGCGTCGAAACCATGCCCTTCCAAAATTCTTTTCGATGAAATTCTCGATGCCATTCGAATTTTCACGTCAATTTACACGGAAAATGCGGTCTCTCGTTTCTGAAATAGGGAAATCTGGAAAAAGTGCGAAACTATCGCCTGAAATGCGAAATCTGTCGATTTCAGAGAGAAAACTTACCTTTGCGTCGAAACCATGCCCTTCCAAAATTCTTTTCGATGAAATTCTCGATGCCATTCGAATTTTCACGTCAATTTACACGGAAAATGCGGTCTCTCGTTTCTGAAATAGGGAAATCTGGAAAAAGTGCGAAACTATCGCCTGAAATGCGAAATCTGTCGATTTCAGAGAGAAAACTTACCTTTGCGTCGAAACCATGCCCTTCCAAAATTCTTTTCGATGAAATTCTCGATGCCATTCGAATTTTCACGTCAATTTACACGGAAAATGCGGTCTCTCGTTTCTGAAATAGGGAAATCTGGAAAAAGTGCGAAACTATCGCCTGAAATGCGAAATCTGTCGATTTCAGAGAGAAAACTTACCTTTGCGTCGAAACCATGCCCTTCCAAAATTCTTTTCGATGAAATTCTCGATGCCATTCGAATTTTCACGTCAATTTACACGGAAAATGCGGTCTCTCGTTTCTGAAATAGGGAAATCTGGAAAAAGTGCGAAACTATCGCCTGAAATGCGAAATCTGTCGATTTCAGAGAGAAAACTTACCTTTGCGTCGAAACCATGCCCTTCCAAAATTCTTTTCGATGAAATTCTCGATGCCATTCGAATTTTCACGTCAATTTACACGGAAAATGCGGTCTCTCGTTTCGGAAATAGGGAAATCTGGAAAAAGTGCGAAACTATCGCCTGAAATGCGAAATCTGTCGATTTCAGAGAGAAAACTTACCTTTGCGTCGAAACCATGCCCTTCCAAAATTCTTTTCGATGAAATTCTCGATGCCATTCGAATTTTCACGTCAATTTACACGGAAAATGCGGTCTCTCGTTTCTGAAATAGGGAAATCTGGAAAAAGTGCGAAACTATCGCCTGAAATGCGAAATCTGTCGATTTCAGAGAGAAAACTTACCTTTGCGTCGAAACCATGCCCTTCCAAAATTCTTTTCGATGAAATTCTCGATGCCATTCGAATTTTCACGTCAATTTACACGGAAAATGCGGTCTCTCGTTTCTGAAATAGGGAAATCTGGAAAAAGTGCGAAACTATCGCCTGAAATGCGAAATCTGTCGATTTCAGAGAGAAAACTTACCTTTGCGTCGAAACCATGCCCTTCCAAAATTCTTTTCGATGAAATTCTCGATGCCATTCGATTTCACGTCAATTTACACGGAAAATGCGGTCTCTCGTTTCTGAAATAGGGAAATCTGGAAAAAGTGCGAAACTATCGCCTGAAATGCGAAATCTGTCGATTTCAGAGAGAAAACTTACCTTTGCGTCGAAACCATGCCCTTCCAAAATTCTTTTCGATGAAATTCTCGATGCCATTCGAATTTTCACGTCAATTTACACGGAAAATGCGGTCTCTCGTTTCTGAAATAGGGAAATCTGGAAAAAGTGCGAAACTATCGCCTGAAATGCGAAATCTGTCGATTTCAGAGAGAAAACTTACCTTTGCGTCGAAACCATGTCCTTCCAAAATTCTTTTCGATGAAATTCTCGATGCCATTCGAATTTTCACGTCAATTTACACGGAAAATGCGGTCTCTCGTTTCTGAAATAGGGAAATCTGGAAAAAGTGCGAAACTATCGCCTGAAATGCGAAATCTGTCGATTTCAGAGAGAAAACTTACCTTTGCGTCGAAACCATGCCCTTCCAAAATTCTTTTCGATGAAATTCTCGATGCCATTCGAATTTTCACGTCAATTTACACGGAAAATGCGGTCTCTCGTTTCTGAAATAGGGAAATCTGGAAAAAGTGCGAAACTATCGCCTGAAATGCGAAATCTGTCGATTTCAGAGAGAAAACTTACCTTTGCGTCGAAACCATGCCCTTCCAAAATTCTTTTCGATGAAATTCTCGATGCCATTCGAATTTTCACGTCAATTTACACGGAAAATGCGGTCTCTCGTTTCTGAAATAGGGAAATCTGGAAAAAGTGCGAAACTATCGCCTGAAATGCGAAATCTGTCGATTTCAGAGAGAAAACTTACCTTTGCGTCGAAACCATGCCCTTCCAAAATTCTTTTCGATGAAATTCTCGATGCCATTCGAATTTTCACGTCAATTTACACGGAAAATGCGGTCTCTCGTTTCTGAAATAGGGAAATCTGGAAAAAGTGCGAAACTATCGCCTGAAATGCGAAATCTGTCGATTTCAGAGAGAAAACTTACCTTTGCGTCGAAACCATGCCCTTCCAAAATTCTTTTCGATGAAATTCTCGATGCCATTCGAATTTTCACGTCAATTTACACGGAAAATGCGGTCTCTCGTTTCTGAAATAGGGAAATCTGGAAAAAGTGCGAAACTATCGCCTGAAATGCGAAATCTGTCGATTTCAGAGAGAAAACTTACCTTTGCGTCGAAACCATGCCCTTCCAAAATTCTTTTCGATGAAATTCTCGATGCCATTCGAATTTTCACGTCAATTTACACGGAAAATGCGGTCTCTCGTTTCTGAAATAGGGAAATCTGGAAAAAGTGCGAAACTATCGCCTGAAATGCGAAATCTGTCGATTTCAGAGAGAAAACTTACCTTTGCGTCGAAACCATGCCCTTCCAAAATTCTTTTCGATGAAATTCTCGATGCCATTCGAATTTTCACGTCAATTTACACGGAAAATGCAGTCTCTCGTTTCTGAAATAGGGAAATCTGGAAAAAGTGCGAAACTATCGCCTGAAATGCGAAATCTGTCGATTTCAGAGAGAAAACTTACCTTTGCGTCGAAACCATGCCCTTCCAAAATTCTTTTCGATGAAATTCTCGATGCCATTCGAATTTTCACGTCAATTTACACGGAAAATGCGGTCTCTCGTTTCTGAAATAGGGAAATCTGGAAAAAGTGCGAAACTATCGCCTGAAATGCGAAATCTGTCGATTTCAGAGAGAAAACTTACCTTTGCGTCGAAACCATGCCCTTCCAAAATTCTTTTCGATGAAATTCTCGATGCCATTCGAATTTTCACGTCAATTTACACGGAAAATGCGGCCTCTCGTTTCTGAAATAGGGAAATCTGGAAAAAGTGCGAAACTATCGCCTGAAATGCGAAATCTGTCGATTTCAGAGAGAAAACTTACCTTTGCGTCGAAACCATGCCCTTCCAAAATTCTTTTCGATGAAATTCTCGATGCCATTCGAATTTTCACGTCAATTTACACGGAAAATGCGGTCTCTTGTTTCTGAAATAGGGAAATCTGGAAAAAGTGCGAAACTATCGCCTGAAATGCGAAATCTGTCGATTTCAGAGAGAAAACTTACCTTTGCGTCGAAACCATGCCCTTCCAAAATTCTTTTCGATGAAATTCTCGATGCCATTCGAATTTTCACGTCAATTTACACGGAAAATGCGGTCTCTCGTTTCTGAAATAGGGAAATCTGGAAAAAGTGCGAAACTATCGCCTGAAATGCGAAATCTGTCGATTTCAGAGAGAAAACTTACCTTTGCGTCGAAACCATGCCCTTCCAAAATTCTTTTCGATGAAATTCTCGATGCCATTCGAATTTTCACGTCAATTTACACGGAAAATGCGGCCTCTCGTTTCTGAAATAGGGAAATCTGGAAAAAGTGCGAAACTATCGCCTGAAATGCGAAATCTGTCGATTTCAGAGAGAAAACTTACCTTTGCGTCGAAACCATGCCCTTCCAAAATTCTTTTCGATGAAATTCTCGATGCCATTCGAATTTTCACGTCAATTTACACGGAAAATGCGGTCTCTCGTTTCTGAAATAGGGAAATCTGGAAAAAGTGCGAAACTATCGCCTGAAATGCGAAAACTGTCTATTTCCGAGAGAAAACTTACCTTTGCGTCGAAACCGTGCCCTTCCAAAATTCTTTTCGATGAAATTCTCGATGCCATTCGAATTTTCACGTCAATTTACACGGAAAATGCGGCCTCTCGTTTCTGAAATAGGGAAATCTGGAAAAAGTGCGAAACTATCGCCTGAAATGCGAAATCTGTCGATTTCAGAGAGAAAACTTACCTTTGCGTCGAAACCATGCCCTTCCAAAATTCTTTTCGATGAAATTCTCGATGCCATTCGAATTTTCACGTCAATTTACACGGAAAATGCGGTCTCTCGTTTCTGAAATAGGGAAATCTGGAAAAAGTGCGAAACTATCGCCTGAAATGCGAAATCTGTCGATTTCAGAGAGAAAACTTACCTTTGCGTCGAAACCATGCCCTTCCAAAATTCTTTTCGATGAAATTCTCGATGCCATTCGAATTTTCACGTCAATTTACACGGAAAATGCGGTCTCTCGTTTCGGAAATAGGGAAATCTGGAAAAAGTGCGAAACTATCGCCTGAAATGCGAAATCTGTCGATTTCAGAGAGAAAACTTACCTTTGCGTCGAAACCATGCCCTTCCAAAATTCTTTTCGATGAAATTCTCGATGCCATTCGAATTTTCACGTCAATTTACACGGAAAATGCGGTCTCTCGTTTCTGATGTTACGTCCTGGCCTGGAGGGTTCGGACTCGCAAGGAAACGGCGAAACGTAACTTCCCGGAAAGTTAACTGCCCTCGGGTATTAACCTCACGTTGAAAGGTACGTGCATATATGGTTGGGTATTTTGAGCTTGCTCGCCTACACGAACTAGACGCTCGGGAATACCTTGATCGCGTAAGGGGTCGGAACTATTTATCTCCGCAAAGGAAGATTACTTTATAATAAAATAAGACGAGTTCCAAAATAACTGTAGAGGTTAACGGAAGGTAAGGTAGGTAAATATTATGTTAATGAAGTAATAAGTATAATTTATCCGGTTTAGATTTAAGGTTAAGTGAGATATGTGTATGTATGTTTCCTAAATTAGATTTTAGGTTAAGTAAATAGATTTAAAAGGTAAGTAAATATCGTCTTGATCTCTTACCATTGGGTATCTAAATTAAAGAAGTGCATTTTTGGTAATTCGTATTTCCTCTCTTCAGGTTAGATTCTAATAAGCCGCAGTAGGCTCTCGCGAAGAAGTCTTTCCTTGAAGAGGGGTGAACGTCCCTGTCGCAAAGGCGCTCTTTAAATCGTGGAAGTCTGCCTCGTTATAAGGGGCGCTTCTCCAAATTGCAGAAGTCTGCCTCGAAAGGGGCGCTTCTCTATTTTATAGAAGTCTGCCTCGAAAGGGGCGCTTCTCTATGTTATAGAAGTCTGCCTCGAAAGGGGGCGCTTCTTTAGATTCTACCAGGTTCTAATAAAAACAAGAATGCACCTCGTTAATTTCTAGACTAATATGCGTTACACGAATTCAATAATTAGAATCGAGATTGCGGATACAAGGTAAGTGGGATTGAATTCAGATGGGTACGGACAGGATGTAAATAAAAGGCAATTAATAGTAAGTAAGGTGGATACAGGAAGGAATACTTGATTGGTGTGTCGGAAATAACAGTAATAGATAATCAGAACACGAATGCAATGTTATAGTTCAGTAATATAAAAGGTAATTAATTATTAGAACATAATTGCAAATCATGTACAATCAATAAACAGAGTAATAAAACAGAGTAACAGTTTCTCAATAAATGGATACAAAGGTTTTACGTCAAAGAGACGGAGTGAACAGTTCCGAACGACACAGTGCTCTTCCGGATTTAAATCAACGACTAAATGACGTTGGACAGTTATTATTACGGATTAAATTGACCCTCTAACTAACACGACCTCGGCCTGTCAATTCGGAGGACAACGGTTTATAAAACGGAGCGGAGCGACCCGCAGACACGAAACTTCCGATCCGGATTTGCTTCAATTAATACTTCAGCTTCCTAAGCGCTGACCAGTTTTAATTAAGACTTACGTTAACTGTTGATCGAAGTTATCGTTAGCGGCAGACTCCTAAGTACGGATTCACTGTCACTTGTCACGCGTTAACTCCGAAGTGCACTCGTCGACGTAGCTGATACCACTGCCTGTTGGCTCCTACTCCCGCCTAGTTATAGGCGTATCTTATTTGCTAACTCAGCGGTCGCACGCCGGGCGCTCTCCGTTCCGAGAATCCGAAGCGCGGCCGCTTATCTTATCGTTGCAGCGTCAGCGGAATGTGTGAGATCGGCCTCGGTACTCCGAGCGTACGTGCCTTATTTTTGCAGCGTCAGCTGGGAAGACCGCGCGGGCTGTTATCTCGTACGTGACTTATTTTTGCAGCGTCAGCTGGGAAGACCGCGCGAGCTATTATCATCGTACGTGACATATCGCCATACGTGATTTATCACTGTACGTGACTTTTTCGAAGTCCACTGTGGGATATCCGATCAGGCCACATTCCGTAGTCGCGGTACGTGACTTATCGTCGTACGTGACCCTTACAGATTCATCGACGGGGTACACCGTGGGACGACTTGCCACTTCGCATTCTTTATAATGATACCATTTGCAAAGCTTATATCTTTCTTGGTTTATTCCCATGTTTGGTTACGTAGGCTATTTACTGATTATATTAATTCTGACTCTTCAAGAACAGAGTTTTTGTTGATCTTCGTGAAAGATTCAAGAATTAGTGTACTTGAAGGGTCTATAGTTAATTCTGCTCATCAGTTTGCAAATGATTCCATTTACATTGTTATATATGTAATATATTGTTATATGTTGTTCTATATTATATATGTAATATATTGTTATATATTACATATTACATGCTAAATTTATTGAATTTACCTATGGTGATCAATATTTATGATTCTTTAGGCTACGTAAGACATACTTGTAAAAATATTTTGAATGAACAAAAATTCCTTTTGAAATTTGTGTATTTGCAGATTTCTCTTATCAATTGAAAAATCGATTTTGATTGATCACCAAAACGTCCAGGACGTTACACCTCCCCCTTTATAAGAAGAATTTTGAATAACAATGAAAAAATTCTACGTCGGGTTGTCTTATATTTTAGTTTCCTCAGTCTATGGGGTGGTAGAAAGTGAGCGAATCGACGCTATATCCGAATTCGGTTACTTGACTTGCGCGTTGGTTAAGTTGTTGGATACATTTGGCACAGGATTCTACGGATTGTTCTTGCAAGAGAATTTTTTTTGCCAAACCTCGCATTGTAATTTCATTATAGTTGTGTCATTTAGTATGTGGATGTCCAGTTTCTCTAAATCTTCGCGGTCGCTCTCGTCCAGTTGAGAAGCACAGGTTTCGCATATATTGTGCCATATTATTGCGGGGTGGGTGTAAAATGAACCTTTCACACCTCTAGATCGGCTTAATAGGTGTTCGAAGACCATCCTGGTGTACCAGATGCTGTGGGTAGGGTTGTTTTTAGGTCCAAACACAGGACACATTGTTAGGCGGTGGATTCCTCGATTCTATCCAATCGATCGTGCAGTTCTCCTTAAGTAGATTTAGTTTAGATCCTGAGTCAATCATGAACGGGGTTGTGGTTTTCAGATCGGGGGATGCCAATAGAATGGACGGTACAGTATTCTCATGCGGCAGATTTACAATAGCGATTCTGCTGCGTTCTTTTCATGGATGCTGCCCAATTCTCCCCGGTAGTGGTTAACGTTCCGGTAAGGAGCGAAAGTTTCCTTCAGGTGGTCGCCGAAATCCCCCAGGTTGTCAACATCTACGTCTTCCATGACCATCGCGGCTCTACCAGCGAGTTTGTTGGTGAGGAGCTTGATCAGGTAGGGTTCTAGGTCCGGCGAGAGCATACTCCGTGCCTTCTCGCATGCTCTTAAAAATTGGAATACCGATGGTTTGTAACCGTCAAACCTTGGTACTGTTTCTAATGCATCCTTTATCCTGATTGGATTAGGGTGAGTGCTGGGGTGTGGGCTTATGTTCCTTCGGTTGGGTGTCTGTGGAGTTGGCGTGTCTACAGTGGGTGTTGCCGCCGATATTCTGTCTTCAACAGTGTTCAATCTTCGGGGTAAGTCCTTTAGTTGCTCCACTTCGCCTTTCAGCTCCATAAGGAGTTTAGCTATTTCTGCAAATCCGTCGGTTTGAGTTGTTCTTTCAGGTGGTAAAGGTGTTATTCCGGGTGATACCGCTCTCTCATGGCTCTCCAGCCTTTCTTGTATGCGGGCTGTTTCCGCGTCTAATGTGCTCCTTGGCCGAGTTTCCATTTCCGTATGATTACGGCTTGTGGCCATGCTAGGAGGGCTCAATTAGTTATCTTACGCGTATATTCGGGAGGCACTGCAGTCGTTCGAAATTGAGGTAGTCTACTGACGTATGACTTAGAATTTTCGTTTTTTTTTTTTAGAAATTTCGTTGCTTTCAGTCTATTTAAACAGTGTTTATATGGAACAATTTCTGTAACCCTTTCGCGATGCTATCCCACCGCTGCCACCAGAAATTTCGTCGCTACTTGTTACGTCCTGGCCTGGAGGGTTCGGACTCGCAAGGAAACGGCGAAACGTAACTTCCCGGAAAGTTAACTGCCCTCGGGTATTAACCTCACGTTGAAAGGTACGTGCATATATGGTTGGGTATTTTGAGCTTGCTCGCCTACACGAACTAGACGCTCGGGAATACCTTGATCGCGTAAGGGGTCGGAACTATTTATCTCCGCAAAGGAAGATTACTTTATAATAAAATAAGACGAGTTCCAAAATAACTGTAGAGGTTAACGGAAGGTAAGGTAGGTAAATATTATGTTAATGAAGTAATAAGTATAATTTATCCGGTTTAGATTTAAGGTTAAGTGAGATATGTGTATGTATGTTTCCTAAATTAGATTTTAGGTTAAGTAAATAGATTTAAAAGGTAAGTAAATATCGTCTTGATCTCTTACCATTGGGTATCTAAATTAAAGAAGTGCATTTTTGGTAATTCGTATTTCCTCTCTTCAGGTTAGATTCTAATAAGCCGCAGTAGGCTCTCGCGAAGAAGTCTTTCCTTGAAGAGGGGTGAACGTCCCTGTCGCAAAGGCGCTCTTTAAAACGTGGAAGTCTGCCTCGTTATAAGGGGCGCTTCTCCAAATTGCAGAAGTCTGCCTCGAAAGGGGCGCTTCTCTATTTTATAGAAGTCTGCCTCGAAAGGGGCGCTTCTCTATGTTATAGAAGTCTGCCTCGAAAGGGGGCGCTTCTTTAGATTCTACCAGGTTCTAATAAAAACAAGAATGCACCTCGTTAATTTCTAGACTAATATGCGTTACACGAATTCAATAATTAGAATCGAGATTGCGGATACAAGGTAAGTGGGATTGAATTCAGATGGGTACGGACAGGATGTAAATAAAAGGCAATTAATAGTAAGTAAGGTGGATACAGGAAGGAATACTTGATTGGTGTGTCGGAAATAACAGTAATAGATAATCAGAACACGAATGCAATGTTATAGTTCAGTAATATAAAAGGTAATTAATTATTAGAACATAATTGCAAATCATGTACAATCAATAAACAGAGTAATAAAACAGAGTAACAGTTTCTCAATAAATGGATACAAAGGTTTTACGTCAAAGAGACGGAGTGAACAGTTCCGAACGACACAGTGCTCTTCCGGATTTAAATCAACGACTAAATGACGTTGGACAGTTATTATTACGGATTAAATTGACCCTCTAACTAACACGACCTCGGCCTGTCAATTCGGAGGACAACGGTTTATAAAACGGAGCGGAGCGACCCGCAGACATGAAACTTCCGATCCGGATTTGCTTCAATTAATACTTCAGCTTCCTAAGCGCTGACCAGTTTTAATTAAGACTTACGTTAACTGTTGATCGAAGTTATCGTTAGCGGCAGACTCCTAAGTACGGATTCACTGTCACTTGTCACGCGTTAACTCCGAAGTGCACTCGTCGACGTAGCTGATACCACTGCCTGTTGGCTCCTACTCCCGCCTAGTTATAGGCGTATCTTATTTGCTAACTCAGCGGTCGCACGCCGGGCGCTCTCCGTTCCGAGAATCCGAAGCGCGGCCGCTTATCTTATCGTTGCAGCGTCAGCGGAATGTGTGAGATCGGCCTCGGTACTCCGAGCGTACGTGCCTTATTTTTGCAGCGTCAGCTGGGAAGACCGCGCGGGCTGTTATCTCGTACGTGACTTATTTTTGCAGCGTCAGCTGGGAAGACCGCGCGAGCTATTATCATCGTACGTGACATATCGCCATACGTGATTTATCACTGTACGTGACTTTTTCGAAGTCCACTGTGGGATATCCGATCAGGCCACATTCCGTAGTCGCGGTACGTGACTTATCGTCGTACGTGACCCTTACAGATTCATCGACGGGGTACACCGTGGGACGACTTGCCACTTCGCATTCTTTATAATGATACCATTTGCAAAGCTTATATCTTTCTTGGTTTATTCCCATGTTTGGTTACGTAGGCTATTTACTGATTATATTAATTCTGACTCTTCAAGAACAGAGTTTTTGTTGATCTTCGTGAAAGATTCAAGAATTAGTGTACTTGAAGGGTCTATAGTTAATTCTGCTCATCAGTTTGCAAATGATTCCATTTACATTGTTATATATGTAATATATTGTTATATGTTGTTCTATATTATATATGTAATATATTGTTATATATTACATATTACATGCTAAATTTATTGAATTTACCTATGGTGATCAATATTTATGATTCTTTAGGCTACGTAAGACATACTTGTAAAAATATTTTGAATGAACAAAAATTCCTTTTGAAATTTGTGTATTTGCAGATTTCTCTTATCAATTGAAAAATCGATTTTGATTGATCACCAAAACGTCCAGGACGTTACACTGAAATAGGGAAATCTGGAAAAAGTGCGAAACTATCGCCTGAAATGCGAAATCTGTCGATTTCAGAGAGAAAACTTACCTTTGCGTCGAAACCATGCCCTTCCAAAATTCTTTTCGATGAAATTCTCGATGCCATTCGAATTTTCACGTCAATTTACACGGAAAATGCAGTCTCTCGTTTCTGAAATAGGGAAATCTGGAAAAAGTGCGAAACTATCGCCTGAAATGCGAAATCTGTCGATTTCAGAGAGAAAACTTACCTTTGCGTCGAAACCATGCCCTTCCAAAATTCTTTTCGATGAAATTCTCGATGCCATTCGAATTTTCACGTCAATTTACACGGAAAATGCGGTCTCTCGTTTCTGAAATAGGGAAATCTGGAAAAAGTGCGAAACTATCGCCTGAAATGCGAAATCTGTCGATTTCAGAGAGAAAACTTACCTTTGCGTCGAAACCATGCCCTTCCAAAATTCTTTTCGATGAAATTCTCGATGCCATTCGAATTTTCACGTCAATTTACACGGAAAATGCGGTCTCTCGTTTCTGAAATAGGGAAATCTGGAAAAAGTGCGAAACTATCGCCTGAAATGCGAAATCTGTCGATTTCAGAGAGAAAACTTACCTTTGCGTCGAAACCATGCCCTTCCAAAATTCTTTTCGATGAAATTCTCGATGCCATTCGAATTTTCACGTCAATTTACACGGAAAATGCGGTCTCTCGTTTCTGAAATAGGGAAATCTGGAAAAAGTGCGAAACTATCGCCTGAAATGCGAAATCTGTCGATTTCAGAGAGAAAACTTACCTTTGCGTCGAAACCATGCCCTTCCAAAATTCTTTTCGATGAAATTCTCGATGCCATTCGAATTTTCACGTCAATTTACACGGAAAATGCGGTCTCTCGTTTCTGAAATAGGGAAATCTGGAAAAAGTGCGAAACTATCGCCTGAAATGCGAAATCTGTCGATTTCAGAGAGAAAACTTACCTTTGCGTCGAAACCATGCCCTTCCAAAATTCTTTTCGATGAAATTCTCGATGCCATTCGAATTTTCACGTCAATTTACACGGAAAATGCGGTCTCTCGTTTTTGAAATAGGGAAATCTGGAAAAAGTGCGAAACTATCGCCTGAAATGCGAAATCTGTCGATTTCAGAGAGAAAACTTACCTTTGCGTCGAAACCATGCCCTTCCAAAATTCTTTTCGATGAAATTCTCGATGCCATTCGAATTTTCACGTCAATTTACACGGAAAATGCGGTCTCTCGTTTCTGAAATAGGGAAATCTGGAAAAAGTGCGAAACTATCGCCTGAAATGCGAAATCTGTCGATTTCAGAGAGAAAACTTACCTTTGCGTCGAAACCATGCCCTTCCAAAATTCTTTTCGATGAAATTCTCGATGCCATTCGAATTTTCACGTCAATTTACACGGAAAATGCGGTCTCTCGTTTCTGAAATAGGGAAATCTGGAAAAAGTGCGAAACTATCGCCTGAAATGCGAAATCTGTCGATTTCAGAGAGAAAACTTACCTTTGCGTCGAAACCATGCCCTTCCAAAATTCTTTTCGATGAAATTCTCGATGCCATTCGAATTTTCACGTCAATTTACACGGAAAATGCGGTCTCTCGTTTCTGAAATAGGGAAATCTGGAAAAAGTGCGAAACTATCGCCTGAAATGCGAAATCTGTCGATTTCAGAGAGAAAACTTACCTTTGCGTCGAAACCATGCCCTTCCAAAATTCTTTTCGATGAAATTCTCGATGCCATTCGAATTTTCACGTCAATTTACACGGAAAATGCGGTCTCTCGTTTCTGAAATAGGGAAATCTGGAAAAAGTGCGAAACTATCGCCTGAAATGCGAAATCTGTCGATTTCAGAGAGAAACCTTACCTTTGCGTCGAAACCATGCCCTTCCAAAATTCTTTTCGATGAAATTCTCGATGCCATTCGAATTTTCACGTCAATTTACACGGAAAATGCGGTCTCTCGTTTCTGAAATAGGGAAATCTGGAAAAAGTGCGAAACTATCGCCTGAAATGCGAAATCTGTCGATTTCAGAGAGAAAACTTACCTTTGCGTCGAAACCATGCCCTTCCAAAATTCTTTTCGATGAAATTCTCGATGCCATTCGAATTTTCACGTCAATTTACACGGAAAATGCGGTCTCTCGTTTCTGAAATAGGGAAATCTGGAAAAAGTGCGAAACTATCGCCTGAAATGCGAAATCTGTCGATTTCAGAGAGAAAACTTACCTTTGTGTAACGTCCGGGACGACGTTAAACTACACTCCAAATTTTCCAAAACCTCAGACACACGAATATTATTATATTGTACGCATAATTTGCAACTAACATATTTAACCGCTTCAATTATTGTTAACTTACACCATTATTAATAAGTAACTCTGTAAATCCTTCGCAAAGTCTCTTAGAGGAATACGTGATCAATTAATCTACTACCAAATTCTTTCTCACAAGATAAATTTCATCTCACGGATAAGCTTGTATAACGTTTTAATCTCTTATAAACTTTTGGGTGGTCGGAACTTCCGTTCCCACCAGATAATTCTAATCAGTTCGTATGTAACCAATACTCCTCGTGAAACTCTGCGAAGAATAATTTCGATAAAGATGTATATACACCCTTAGCCAAAACAACGTGACTGCACCGGTGAAGTCATTGCGCGATAGCGAACCACGCTGGGCAGTCTCAATTAAACATAAGATTTTGTTACAAGATTTTGTTACGGTAGAGTCCCGCATTCCGTTCCCATACGATAACCGGGCCCCTACCCCAAAAAACCCCAGTATAAGTAAGGGCTACTGCGAGAACCTCAGCAGTTACAGGGAGGAAGTTACAAGGAACGAATTACGAGTTATAAGTTACAAGTGACAGTACAGTAATACCAGTGACAGAACCAGTAAGAACTTAGAAATCGAACGTGTGTTCAGCGTGCAGTAGTGGAGGACTTGCGAGCGTGCACCCCTTTAGTGAACCGCCTAAGAGAGGTAAGGTTTTTCTGTAATCCGTCTATAACTCAAGGCACCGAGGTGTACTTGCAGTCGTATAGACAATCTGTAATAATTCTCTCGCAACCATTTTACTGACGTGAACCCAATCTGGTCATAATTTGAATTGTTCGAATTTGGAGGCCGAGGCAACCGAGTCGCACTTTTGTAAATTAGGGCATCCGCTTTATTCCGTCACACTGTAACTCCGTTGATGAACGTATAATCATCACACTCCGAATCTGAATTGTGAACATACCTTTATAAACCAATTGAACTTACCTACTATTTTATTCAATATACTACAAATTTTATATAATATATTTGTTGTTTGATTACCTCTGACCTTCGCTTGTATAATCTAGAAAACTCTCCTGACAGAGTGCATTTAACATTTTCCAGTAGTAATACTCGAGGATTACGTAGCCTACCTGGCATCACGTGTCGTTTGTGGCCCAAAGCAGGCATCACAAACTGAATTGCAATCTGAGTAGGAACCTCAGGACTTGGTGGCCAAACTGGCATTATCAGCCCTTCGGTTTCCTAGGTTTTAGGAACCGCCAATATTTGCGATTTGCCTCTCCGGCACAAATTACAACCGCCGATCCGGCAAATTATTGGTGAGTGACGAAAAGAATAATTCTCTCGAGATACACTAAATAGACAAGAGATCAAAAATGCATTCTTTCAGAGTAAGAATTTATAATGCCAAAAAGGGCCAATCGTCGTCGCACTAAACGAGGAGGGAAGAAGGTTAGAGAGCGCAAGTTGAGGGCACAAGCCAGAGAACGAGAACTTGCCCAAGCGTCAGAATACTTAACTGAACTTTTATCCTCAATACCCACAACCACTCCTCAGCAACCCTTCGATTCCGACCTCCCTAATGCTCCTATTCCACCCAAAAGTCCAGAACCTTGCCATAACCTCTCCCAAAATGAACTAAATCTAATCCCAGAACACCTCCGCCAAAAATACCAGGAACTATTTAAAACCTATCCCCATCACGAATTTATACTTAGAACTCCATCCCCTGTACCCCCTTCAACCGTCGAGATAGAGGAGATAAGCGATAGGGATTTGGCAAATTGTAGCCCCGAAGTTATAATAATCGACTAAGTTTAATGAATAAATTTTAATCACGCTATACGTTTCGAAAATTCCCATTTTTTCCCTTTCCTGTACAGCGAGTGGTTCCCTGGCGTAAGAGTTCGTGTAGACGGGCAAGCCTAAAACCACAAAACCCCTTGTACGATTTACACAACGTGCGATTCGGGACCCGAGGGCATCCGAAATTCCCGGTGTAAACTCGTTTTCGGTTTTTAAGAACGAACAACCCTTCAGGTTGGACGTCACAGCCGAAAAATAAATGGTGGCAGCGGTGGGATAACTGCTAACAGGAAAAGCTTTCTGAAATTAAAAATTTTCATAATACGAAATTACAATATAAAAACGCGCCCGAGTTACAATACATCAAATGACTTCGCGCACCCCTGATTCAAAAATGGAAACCAGAAGTAATAAAAATAGGTACGACGCGGAAATGAGCAAGATTCAGGAAAGAATTGAAACTCATGAACAGCCGGTCCTTGCTCAAGCATCGAAAGCCGAAGATACCCATGTAGAGGCTATATTCAGCATGCTACACAAATTACAACAAGGACTAGATAATCTAAAAGATATCCCCCAAAGGATATCAATAATAGAAGAACAAAGTAACGTACACAGAGGAATAGGCTTAGACAGCGAAGAAGAAGGACTGCCTCAAAGACTGAGACACAGGACTCCAATTCGAAGATCTTCAAGTCCAAATACGTCGCAAAGAAACCCCATTAGAGTAAAAGACGCCCTCGAGATAGTCCCCAAATTCGACGGTTATCGACCATCCGTTTTCCAGTTTCTGCGTGCTTGTGAGAAAGCAAGAAACATGCTTCCTGCAGATTCCGAAATCTACTTAGTTAAACTCTTAACTAATAAATTGATGGGTCGAGCTGCAATGGTAATGGAGGATGTTGAAGCAGAAACTATAGAAGAGTTTGGAGACCACCTGAAGGAAACTTTTGCCCCGTACCGCAACGTTAACCAATATCGCGGCGAATTAGGGAATCTTTACAAGAAACCCATGGAGCACATATTGGATTACATTAATAGGACCAAGGATCTTAGACTCGCGATACTTGATGGCGAAAAGAAGAAGCTAGGATACATGACAAATGACAAGGAAAGAGAGGTAGACGGAGATGTCTTGCAAGCATTCTGCAGCGGACTACCGAGCGAATTATATCTTCGACTGAAACTAGAAGGGTTTAAATCATTAAGAGAGGCGTTCAGCAAGACCGTTAGAATATCGCAAGAAGTCAGGGAAATACGCGATAGAATAAGATCATCAACCGAGCACTCGGATAAACCCCCGCCGAGATCAGTAAGAACGCAGGATATGAATAACGGCGTACCAAAACCTGCAGTACCAACAACACGACCAGAGCAAAAAATTAACATCGACACTTGCTCATATTGTAAGGAAGTAGGGCACTGGATGAGGAATTGCCCGAAATATCAATATAAGGTCGAAACTGGCCAAATAAAACCCCGTGACCAGGGAAACGACCAGCGCATCCAACGATTCCCGGACGCACCGAGGGATGCAATGAAAACGCGTCCGAACTACGTGAAAACTATGACAACGGTAGACGAAGTGAACACGGATTTACCGGAGGAAGAAGACACAATTCAGGAAACAATGGACGAAATGGAGAACATGATGTTGGACAACGCAGTTCAGAACGAAGAAACAGAGTAGCCAGTATAAATCTACCTGTTGAAAGTACCGTACCATCGGTAACACTCTATTGCGCTCATTTGTTAAAACCTACGAATTTTATGATAGACTCAGGTTCCGAACTGAACATAATCAAAGAAGATGCCTTAAACCCGAACGCGAAGGTAAATACGGACTCGACAGTTCAAATCCAAGGGATATCGCCCGAACTAGTTCAGACTAAGGGAACCCTAACATTAAAACTAGCCGGACAAGAAATATTATTTCATACAGTAAATTCCAACTTTCCTATTAATCAATCTGGAATTCTCGGATCCCCTTTCTTCAGAAGCGGCTCTATTTTAATTAACTACAAGGACAAAATAATTAAATCCGAAATTTGTAACATCCCATTCAATATTAACAGCAAAAATGTAATTCGACCTCGTACTGTGACAGTCTTAAAAGTAAATATAGCTAACCCAGAGACTAGAGAAGGATATATTCCTAAATTTAATCTCCACGACGGCGTATTCGCCGGTGAAATAGTGATTAAGAACAATAATGGGCACGGCTTCATACCAGTGGTTAATACTACTGAAAAGACTTTTAACGTACCAACTTCTAGCGTTATTCTGAGACCATTCGAAACCCATGACGAGAAGATCGAAAACACTTATTCATGTTACAATTTAAAGGAATTTCAGAAGGGCCAAGAAATATTAAAATTACTCCGTTTAGACCACTTAAATACTAAAGAAAAAGAGAGTATTGAGAAATTAGTTACAGAAAACGCTGACAGATTTCATGTCGAAGGAGACTTTTTACCCGGTACAAACCAAACATCTCATACGATTGAGACGACAGATCAAATACCCATAAACACACGCCAATATCGGTTTCCCCCAGTTCATAAGGAGGAAATAAATAGACAAGTTAAAGAACTATTAGCAAACAATATCATCGAAAATTCTCTCTCACCTTACAATTCACCTCTGTGGATTGTTCCGAAAAAACCAGACTCAAAGGGTAACAAAAGATGGAGACTAGTAATAGACTACCGTGCTTTAAACGAAAAGACTATACCAGATGCATATCCACTACCTAACATCAATGAGATTCTTGATCAGTTAGGAAGTGCAAAGTACTTCTCTATTTTCGACCTGGCATCGGGATTTCATCAGATTCCGATGGACACAAAGGACGCTCATAAGACTGCTTTTTCGACACCATATGGCCATTATCAATTTAAGAGAATGCCGTTTGGCCTGAGAAATGCTCCTGCCACCTTTCAACGGTTAATGAACAACGTGTTAACCGGTCTACAAGGACTCGAGTTGTTTGTGTATTTGGACGATATAGTGATTTATTCTAGATCTTTAGAAGAGCACGAACAGAAATTCAGGAAATTATCCGAACGATTAAGAAATGCCAATTTAAAATTACAACCTGACAAGTGCGAGTTTTTAAGACACGAAGTTTCTTACCTAGGTCATATCATCAGTGAGGACGGCGTCAAACCCGACCCAAAGAAAATAGAAGCAGTAAAAAATTTTCCAACTCCCAAAAATCAAAAGAACATCAAACAATTTCTTGGACTAGCAGGATACTACCGCAGATTTATTAGCAATTTTTCCAAAGAAGCCAAACCCTTAACAGATTTATTGAAAAAGAGTGTAGCATTCAGTTGGACGGACGCTCAGGAGAAGTCTTTTAATAACCTAAAGAATCATCTAATAACCGATCCAATATTGCAATACCCGGATTTCAACCTACCATTTAATTTAACAACAGATGCATCAGGATACGCGATTGGAGGTGTTTTGAGCCAAGGAAAAATCGGCAGCGATATGCCAATAGCATACGCTTCAAGACTTCTGAACAGCGCGGAACAAAAATATTCTACTATAGAAAAAGAATGTCTTGCTATAATATATTGCACGTCACACTTCAGACCATACTTATACGGACGAAAATTTAACATAGTTACTGATCACAAACCATTGGTTTGGTTAAACTCCATAAAAGACCCTACATCAAGATTATGGAAATGGAAACTCAAACTTGGAGAATATGAATTCGAGATTCAATATAAACAAGGCAGAGCGAACGCGAATGCCGACGCCTTATCAAGAAACCCACCTGAGATGGACAGCACGAAAAAAATCCTCGTTATAACACCAACTATTGACAAAGAGAGTCTACAAATATTTTCATCTAAACCTACTACTAGGAGAATGCTTAGGAGGACTCCAGCTAAACCTGCTGAAGACCAGACGAGCGCAAGGGTTGAAACCCCTCGCCAGGACACCACAAACATTAGACCAGACAATGACGACGACGATAACGAAAGTATTACATCCAATGACACAAACGAAACCATCACCTCAGACGATGACAATATCGATTCCGACAACAATGACGCAGACGAAACAGATGACGAAATCTTTTCTAGTCAAAATATTCCGTATCAAACAACTCAACAGTTAAAAATAGTAGAAACTCGAGATCCCTTTTTCACCCAAAAAGATAACAAATTAATATTCATTAATGACGACGGTACACCATGGGACAAGGGAGGCATAGAATTACAAAACCTAGATAACTTACCAAAATATACAGATATAATATTTACCAGAGCTAAAGTTCAAAAACAGAAGGGAAAATATTTAATCGCATTACCCATAAAATCTCGTGGAATGAATATCACCCACGAGGACATAAAAAATTCAGTCAAGTCCCTGCTGGACGTATGTAGAGAATTAAATCTGAAAACCTTATCAGTAGCATACACACAACATTTCGATGACGTTCCATGGAAATATATGGAAAAGAATGTTAGAGAAATATTAGGAGACTTACGATTGCGAATAACAGTTTGCCGATCCTTGACTACATGTCCCCCAGAAAATCAAAAAGAAAATATAATTAGGGAAAAACACGAATCTGCTATTGGTGGTCATAAAGGCGTGACTAAGACCTTCAACAGAATTCGCAACCATCATTACTGGAAAAATATGAAACAGGACATCCAATCATTTATTGCCAAATGTTTAGACTGTCAGTTAAAGAAATTAACGCGCCTTAAGACTAAACAGCCAATGGTAATAACAGATACACCAGGAAAAGCATTCGATAAAGTATCACTTGACATAGTGGGACCTCTACCTATCACCCCAACTGGAAGAATATATATATTAACTATTCAAGATCTATTAACTAAATATTCTGTAGCTGTGCCATTAAGCAGAGCTACTTCAATAGATATTGCCGACGCATTTTTAAAAAATTTTATATGCAAATTTGGAGCACCCTTAGCGATACTCACCGACCAAGGACAAAATTTCATTAGTACCTTTTCGAAAAGTATTGCTAAGAAGTTCAGAATTAAACATTATAAGACAACCGCGTATCATCCCCAGTCGAATGGATCCATCGAGAGGTCACACCATGTTCTAGCCGAATATTTAAAACAATATGTAAATAACGATAACGATTGGGACGATTGGATCGAACTCGCTATGTTCTCTTACAATACGAGCGTTCACGAGGGAACACGTTTCTCTCCACATGAATTAGTCTTTGGACATATTGCAAGAGAACCTTCCGAGAAAGAAATCATTGATGAGGATCTAAATTTAACCTACCAATCATATATTAGAGACTTACATATAAGACTAACGAATGTGCAAAATTTGGCCCGAGATAACCTGATAAACGCAAAGAGCAAATACAAATACTATTACGATAAAAGAATAAACCCAAAAACTATTAAACCGGGAGATTCTGTGTTCCTCCTAAAGGAACCCAGTAAAGGAAAACTCGCAAACCAATATACCGGACCACATAAGGTCCTGGAAACATTTGAAAATGAAACAGCCAGAATAAAAATAGGAAATCGTGCCAAATTAGTACATACCAATAAGTTAAAGATATCACGTATTAAATAACAAATTTTAAAAAAAAAATGTATAATGTAATCTAATCTAATGTAAGCGTGTGTCTAGGATATTTGTTTGATTTCAGAATGTATACCGAAATTCTGTTCCTAATTTTCATAGTCCTTAAGACTACATCAGCACTAGTCGCGTTTGATTGTACGAGCCACAATCCCAATGTAACAACCATATCGCTCACCGAGATAGAGGAATGTGGAGGAGAGACCCGGATAACAAACACCACGGAGACTTATATTCAACTCCTGCAACTTTCGGAATTTAATCAAGCCAATATCATCCAATGCAAGGTGGAGATCACTCGAACGATCTACTACTGCGGAATGTTTTCGCATGTATCCATCCAACCTAACGGACAGAACCAATACCTCCTTGATGTTACGCTTGACCAATGTCTAAAGATGCAAGAAACGGGACTCTTGAATTTGGGAAACGGCGTGCTCTTAAATGGACTACGAACCAACTCTACCATCACTCGATCATTCACATGGGCCGGTACAACAAACCTGGATGGAAAATGCTCAGGGGTCCAATATTCTGATCCATTTGGTACTTGGAACAGCGCAGTAGTCCAAGGATTTGCAAAAATTACACTAATGAACGGACGAGCTGCTGTAAGATTGCAAGATAATAAAATAATATTTAAATCTGGAACCACCTGTAGACTAAATACAGGGTCATGTATCGATTCGGACTATGGATACACCTTTTGGACACCTATGCCGGAAAACACCTGTAATTACGACCAATATGATGTACTATATGAAGGATTAGCTTCAAAGATCATGGAGGTCACGCACAAGGGTTACTCACCAGAAATCTATAGCCTAACTACACAGGAAATTACTTTCGCATTAACCAAAGTATCGGAACAAACTCTATGTGGATATACTCTCTTACGAACCGAGCATCCTAAACTCTTCATTCTGGAAACACAAAAGGGAAGAAGTTTCAAAAGTAAGGAGAAATTAGCAGTCGAAAATCTGGACATATTTTCATACATTAATTCTAAATTCGTATATGTCGAAAAGCACATCAAAACCGAAATGAATACCCTATACGCTAATGTTATGAATCAACGATGCGCATTAGAAAGGCAAATCTTGATAAATGCTTTGGCTTTTGCATCCATATTACCAGACGAAGTAGCATGGACCATCATGAAGAAACCCGGTTACATGGCAGTAACAGCTGGTGAAGTCGTACACATCATAAAATGTGTACCTAAAGAGGTCCGAATACGACACACGAAGGAATGTTATAATGAAATGCCAATTGTTGCTAACAACGAAACAGCATTCATTACCCCAAAGACAAGAATTATAACTCGGCATGGAACTCACCGTGAATGTAATTTAATATTACCAGTGATGTATAAGATTGATGACGCCTGGTATAAATTTTTGCCAAAACCGGTGGAGACAATTGCACCAACCACTCTGAAACCATACGAACATCCCGAGTGGCAATATAAACTAATTCCGAGTTTGGCCACAAATGGAATTTACTCTGAAAACGAATTAGATGAATTAAAAAACCATATAATGTTCCCAGCAGAAAGAACTGCAGTACTAGATACATTAGCCAGAGGAGCCGCTGGACATCAAATCCCAGCAGGTTCAGTCTCGCTCTATAATCTATTAGACGAAGCAACCGTCACCAAACTGGCCGAAGGAACAATATGGAAATTGTGGAAGCATTTTATTGAATTTGGCTCTATAACTTCAGGAATCTTGGCATTATTCATAATATTCCGACTTATCAAATGGATTGTAGATACCATAATCCAAGGTTATACCCTTCATTCCAGTTACGGTTGGAGTATCCATCTCATCGGCGCTTTATGGACATCCCTGGCAAACCTACTAATATACCTAGCAGGGAAGCGAGAAGAAATACCAGCAAGGAAGGAACCTGGTGATGCTGAAGAAGTCAAACCAGAAGAGCCTGACAAACGTTATTACGTGAAACTTCAGGAACTAAAGGAGAGACTTGACAGGATAGAACAACAACCTTAAGGGGAACGATACAAACAGTCAGACGTGAATCGGAGAACCAAGTAGAATACATCGCTACAAAATGTGTCGCTCAGTTAACCAGAGTTCACATCCCACCTGCGAGAGGGAATACATAAAAATGGCTTACAATTATAATACAACACGAGCACGTTGTGTCAAAGGCGAGATATGCATCATCCACAGAGACGAATGCCACACGTACTGCTCCAAGTGCTATGAGCAATTAGGACGACCTGAACTGACTGAGGTATTCCACACTCATATGCTTCAAGATGAAGATTTTCGAAACCAAAGCTGCGATCTCTGCGGTCAACAAGTGTTAACAACAACACCAATCGAAGAGTGTGAAACCTGTATGCACAAGTTCCAGGAGATAGTTACGTGCGTGTATCTGCTCGAAACCGACCTCGAAGAAGTGCGACTGCTCTACCCACATCCTCTATTGTAATGAACATTAAGAAACAAACCGTAAGCCAAAAACATAAAATATTTTCAGTTATTAAAATCAGTTTATAATCACCCAGGAGTACGAAAAATGTCTTCAACATTTTTCTATTCTTAGGGGGGAGGTGTAACGTCCGGGACGACGTTAAACTACACTCCAAATTTTCCAAAACCTCAGACACACGAATATTATTATATTGTACGCATAATTTGCAACTAACATATTTAACCGCTTCAATTATTGTTAACTTACACCATTATTAATAAGTAACTCTGTAAATCCTTCGCAAAGTCTCTTAGAGGAATACGTGATCAATTAATCTACTACCAAATTCTTTCTCACAAGATAAATTTCATCTCACGGATAAGCTTGTATAACGTTTTAATCTCTTATAAACTTTTGGGTGGTCGGAACTTCCGTTCCCACCAGATAATTCTAATCAGTTCGTATGTAACCAATACTCCTCGTGAAACTCTGCGAAGAATAATTTCGATAAAGATGTATATACACCCTTAGCCAAAACAACGTGACTGCACCGGTGAAGTCATTGCGCGATAGCGAACCACGCTGGGCAGTCTCAATTAAACATAAGATTTTGTTACGGTAGAGTCCCGCATTCCGTTCCCATACGATAACCGGGCCCCTACCCCAAAAAACCCCAGTATAAGTAAGGGCTACTGCGAGAACCTCAGCAGTTACAGGGAGGAAGTTACAAGGAACGAATTACGAGTTATAAGTTACAAGTGACAGTACAGTAATACCAGTGACAGAACCAGTAAGAACTTAGAAATCGAACGTGTGTTCAGCGTGCAGTAGTGGAGGACTTGCGAGCGTGCACCCCTTTAGTGAACCGCCTAAGAGAGGTAAGGTTTTTCTGTAATCCGTCTATAACTCAAGGCACCGAGGTGTACTTGCAGTCGTATAGACAATCTGTAATAATTCTCTCGCAACCATTTTACTGACGTGAACCCAATCTGGTCATAATTTGAATTGTTCGAATTTGGAGGCCGAGGCAACCGAGTCGCACTTTTGTAAATTAGGGCATCCGCTTTATTCCGTCACACTGTAACTCCGTTGATGAACGTATAATCATCACACTCCGAATCTGAATTGTGAACATACCTTTATAAACCAATTGAACTTACCTACTATTTTATTCAATATACTACAAATTTTATATAATATATTTGTTGTTTGATTACCTCTGACCTTCGCTTGTATAATCTAGAAAACTCTCCTGACAGAGTGCATTTAACATTTTCCAGTAGTAATACTCGAGGATTACGTAGCCTACCTGGCATCACGTGTCGTTTGTGGCCCAAAGCAGGCATCACAAACTGAATTGCAATCTGAGTAGGAACCTCAGGACTTGGTGGCCAAACTGGCATTATCAGCCCTTCGGTTTCCTAGGTTTTAGGAACCGCCAATATTTGCGATTTGCCTCTCCGGCACAAATTACAACCGCCGATCCGGCAAATTATTGGTGAGTGACGAAAAGAATAATTCTCTCGAGATACACTAAATAGACAAGAGATCAAAAATGCATTCTTTCAGAGTAAGAATTTATAATGCCAAAAAGGGCCAATCGTCGTCGCACTAAACGAGGAGGGAAGAAGGTTAGAGAGCGCAAGTTGAGGGCACAAGCCAGAGAACGAGAACTTGCCCAAGCGTCAGAATACTTAACTGAACTTTTATCCTCAATACCCACAACCACTCCTCAGCAACCCTTCGATTCCGACCTCCCTAATGCTCCTATTCCACCCAAAAGTCCAGAACCTTGCCATAACCTCTCCCAAAATGAACTAAATCTAATCCCAGAACACCTCCGCCAAAAATACCAGGAACTATTTAAAACCTATCCCCATCACGAATTTATACTTAGAACTCCATCCCCTGTACCCCCTTCAACCGTCGAGATAGAGGAGATAAGCGATAGGGATTTGGCAAATTGTAGCCCCGAAGTTATAATAATCGACTAAGTTTAATGAATAAATTTTAATCACGCTATACGTTTCGAAAATTCCCATTTTTTCCCTTTCCTGTACAGCGAGTGGTTCCCTGGCGTAAGAGTTCGTGTAGACGGGCAAGCCTAAAACCACAAAACCCCTTGTACGATTTACACAACGTGCGATTCGGGACCCGAGGGCATCCGAAATTCCCGGTGTAAACTCGTTTTCGGTTTTTAAGAACGAACAACCCTTCAGGTTGGACGTCACACCATTCGAATTTTCACGTCAATTTACACGGAAAATGCGGTCTCTCGTTTCTGAAATAGGGAAATCTGGAAAAAGTGCGAAACTATCGCCTGAATAGCGAAATCTGTCGATTTCAGAGAGAAAACTTACCTTTGCGTCGAAACCATGCCCTTCCAAAATTCTTTTCGATGAAATTCTCGATGCCATTCGAATTTTCACGTCAACACGGAAAATGCGGGTCTCTCGTTTCTGAAATAGGGAGGAAAACTGGAAAAAAGTGCGAAACTATCGCCTGAATAGCGAAATCTGTCGATTTCAGAGAGAAAACTTACCTTTGCGTCGAAACCATGCCCTTCCAAAATTCTTTTCGATGAAATTCTCGATGCCATTCGAATTTTCACGTCAATTTACACGGAAAATGCGGTCTCTCGTTTCTGAAATAGGGAAAGCTGGAAAAAAAGTGCGAAACTATCGCTCTGAATAGCGAAATCTGTCGATTTCAGAGAGGAAAACTTACCTTTGCGTCGAAACCATTGCCCTTCCAAAATTCTTTTCGATGAAATTCTCGATGCCATTCGAATTTTCACGTCAATTTACACGGAAAATGCGGGTCTCTCGTTTCTGAAATAGGGAAAGCTGGAAAAAGTGCGAAACTATCGCCTGAATAGCGAAATCTGTCGATTTCAGAGAGAAAACTTACCTTTGCGTCGAAACCATGCCCTTCCAAAATTCTTTTCGATGAAATTCTCGATGCCATTCGAATTTTCACGTCAATTTACACGGAAAATGCGGTCTCTCGTTCTGAAATAGGGAAAGCTGGAAAAAGTGCGAAACTATCGCCTGAATAGCGAAATCTGTCGATTTCAGAGAGAAAACTTACCTTTGCGTCGAAACCATGCCCTTCCAAAATTCTTTTCGATGAAATTCTCGATGCCATTCGAATTTTCACGTCAATTTACACGGAAAATGCGGTCTCTCGTTTCTGAAATAGGGAAAGCTGGAAAAAGTGCGAAACTATCGCCTGAATAGCGAAATCTGTCGATTTCAGAGAGAAAACTTACCTTTGCGTCGAAACCATGCCCTTCCAAAATTCTTTTCGATGAAATTCTCGATGCCATTCGAATTTTCACGTCAATTTACACGGAAAATGCGGTCTCTCGTTTCTGAAATAGGGAAAGCTGGAAAAAGTGCGAAACTATCGCCTGAATAGCGAAATCTGTCGATTTCAGAGAGAAAACTTACCTTTGCGTCGAAACCATGCCCTTCCAAAATTTCTTTTCGATGAAATTCTCGATGCCATTCGAATTTTCACGTCAATTTACACGGAAAATGCGGTCTCTCGTTTCTGAAATAGGGAAAGCTGGAAAAAGTGCGAAACTATCGCCTGAATAGCGAAATCTGTCGATTTCAGAGAGAAAACTTACCTTTGCGTCGAAACCATGCCCTTCCAAAATTCTTTTCGATGAAATTCTCGATGCCATTCGAATTTTCACGTCAATTTACACGGAAAATGCGGTCTCTCGTTTCTGAAATAGGGAAAGCTGGAAAAAGTGCGAAACTATCGCCTGAATAGCGAAATCTGTCGATTTCAGAGAGAAAACTTACCTTTGCGTCGAAACCATGCCCTTCCAAAATTCTTTTCGATGAAATTCTCGATGCCATTCGAATTTTCACGTCAATTTACACGGAAAATGCGGTCTCTCGTTTCTGAAATAGGGAAAGCTGGAAAAAAGTGCGAAACTATCGCCTGAATAGCGAAATCTGTCGATTTCAGAGAGAAAACTTACCTTTGCGTCGAAACCATGCCCTTCCAAAATTCTTTTCGATGAAATTCTCGATGCCATTCGAATTTTCACGTCAATTTACACGGAAAATGCGGTCTCTCGTTTTCTGAAATAGGGAAATCTGGAAAAAGTGCGAAACTATCGCCTGAATAGCGAAATCTGTCGATTTCAGAGAGAAAACTTACCTTTGCGTCGAAACCATGCCCTTCCAAAATTCTTTTCGATGAAATTCTCGATGCCATTCGAATTTTCACGTCAATTTACACGGAAAATGCGGTCTCTCGTTTCTGAAATAGGGAAATCTGGAAAAAGTGCGAAACTATCGCCTGAATAGCGAAATCTGTCGATTTCAGAGAGAAAACTTACCTTTGCGTCGAAACCATGCCCTTCCAAAATTCTTTTCGATGAAATTCTCGATGCCATTCGAATTTTCACGTCAATTTACACGGAAAATGCGGTCTCTCGTTTCTGAAATAGGGAAAGCTGGAAAAAGTGCGAAACTATCGCCTGAATAGCGAAATCTGTCGATTTCAGAGAGGAAAACTTACCTTTGCGTCGAAACCATGCCCTTCCAAAATTCTTTTCGATGAAATTCTCGATGCCATTCGAATTTTCACGTCAATTTACACGGAAAATGCGGTCTCTCGTTTCTGAAATAGGGAAAGCTGGAAAAAGTGCGAAACTATCGCCCTGAATAGCGAAATCTGTCGATTTCAGAGAGATAAACTTACCTTTGCGTCGAAACCATGCCCTTCCAAAATTCTTTTCGATGAAATTCTCGATGCCATTCGAATTTTCACGTCAATTTACACGGAAAATGCGGTCTCTCGTTTCTGAAATAGGGAAAGCTGGAAAAAGTGCGAAACTATCGCCTGAATAGCGAAATCTGTCGATTTCAGAGAGAAAACTTACCTTTGCGTCGAAACCATGCCCTTCCAAAATTCTTTTCGATGAAATTCTCGATGCCATTCGAATTTTCACGTCAATTTACACGGAAAATGCGGTCTCTCGTTTCTGAAATAGGGAAATCTGGAAAAAAGTGCGAAACTATCGCCTGAATAGCGAAATCTGTCGATTTCAGAGAGAAAACTTACCTTTGCGTCGAAACCATGCCCTTCCAAAATTCTTTTCGATGAAATTCTCGATGCCATTCGAATTTTCACGTCAATTTACACGGAAAATGCGGTCTCTCGTTTCTGAAATAGGGAAAGCTGGAAAAAGTGCGAAACTATCGCCTGAATAGCGAAATCTGTCGATTTCAGAGAGAAAACTTACCTTTGCGTCGAAACCATGCCCTTCCAAAATTCTTTTCGATGAAATTCTCGATGCCATTCGAATTTTCACGTCAATTTACACGGAAAAATGCGGGTCTCTCGTTTTCTGAAATAGGGAAAGCTGGAAAAAGTGCGAAACTATCGCCTGAATAGCGAAATCTGTCGATTTCAGAGAGAAAACTTACCTTTGCGTCGAAACCATGCCCTTCCAAAATTCTTTTCGATGAAATTCTCGATGCCATTCGAATTTTCACGTCAATTTACACGGAAAATGCGGTCTCTCGTTTCTGAAATAGGGAAAGCTGGAAAAAGTGCGAAACTATCGCCTGAATAGCGAAATCTGTCGATTTCAGAGAGAAAACTTACCTTTGCGTCGAAACCATGCCCTTCCAAAATTCTTTTCGATGAAATTCTCGATTGCCATTCGAATTTTTCACGTCAATTTACACGGAAAATGCGGTCTCTCGTTTCTGAAATAGGGAAAGCTGGAAAAAGTGCGAAACTATCGCCTGAATAGCGAAATCTGTCGATTTCAGAGAGGAAAACTTACCTTTGCGTCGAAACCATGCCCTTCCAAAATTCTTTTCGATGAAATTCTCGATGCCATTCGAATTTTCACGTCAATTTACACGGAAAATGCGGTCTCTCGTTTCTGAAATAGGGAAAGCTGGAAAAAGTGCGAAACTATCGCCTGAATAGCGAAATCTGTCGATTTCAGAGAGAAAACTTACCTTTGCGTCGAAACCATGCCCTTCCAAAATTCTTTTCGATGAAATTCTCGATGCCATTCGAATTTTCACGTCAATTTACACGGAAAATGCGGTCTCTCGTTTCTGAAATAGGGAAATCTGGAAAAAGTGCGAAACTATCGCCTGAATAGCGAAATCTGTCGATTTCAGAGAGAAAACTTACCTTTGCGTCGAAACCATGCCCTTCCAAAATTCTTTTCGATGAAATTCTCGATGCCATTCGAATTTTCACGTCAATTTACACGGAAAATGCGGTCTCTCGTTTCTGAAATAGGGAAAGCTGGAAAAAGTGCGAAACTATCGCCTGAATAGCGAAATCTGTCGATTTCAGAGAGAAAACTTACCTTTGCGTCGAAACCATGCCCTTCCAAAATTCTTTTCGATGAAATTCTCGATGCCATTCGAATTTTCACGTCAATTTACACGGAAAATGCGGTCTCTCGTTTCTGAAATAGGGAAAGCTGGAAAAAGTGCGAAACTATCGCCTGAATAGCGAAATCTGTCGATTTCAGAGAGAAAACTTACCTTTGCGTCGAAACCATGCCCTTCCAAAATTCTTTTCGATGAAATTCTCGATGCCATTCGAATTTTCACGTCAATTTACACGGAAAATGCGGTCTCTCGTTTCTGAAATAGGGAAATCTGGAAAAAGTGCGAAACTATCGCCTGAATAGCGAAATCTGTCGATTTCAGAGAGAAAACTTACCTTTGCGTCGAAACCATGCCCTTCCAAAATTCTTTTCGATGAAATTCTCGATGCCATTCGAATTTTCACGTCAATTTACACGGAAAATGCGGTCTCTCGTTTCTGAAATAGGGAAAGCTGGAAAAAGTGCGAAACTATCGCCTGAATAGCGAAATCTGTCGATTTCAGAGAGAAAACTTACCTTTGCGTCGAAACCATGCCCTTCCAAAATTCTTTTCGATGAAATTCTCGATGCCATTCGAATTTTCACGTCAATTTACACGGAAAATGCGGTCTCTCGTTTCTGAAATAGGGAAATCTGGAAAAAGTGCGAAACTATCGCCTGAATAGCGAAATCTGTCGATTTCAGAGAGAAAACTTACCTTTGCGTCGAAACCATGCCCTTCCAAAATTCTTTTCGATGAAATTCTCGATGCCATTCGAATTTTCACGTCAATTTACACGGAAAATGCGGTCTCTCGTTTCTGAAATAGGGAAATCTGGAAAAAGTGCGAAACTATCGCCTGAATAGCGAAATCTGTCGATTTCAGAGAGAAAACTTACCTTTGCGTCGAAACCATGCCCTTCCAAAATTCTTTTCGATGAAATTCTCGATGCCATTCGAATTTTCACGTCAATTTACACGGAAAATGCGGTCTCTCGTTTCTGAAATAGGGAAATCTGGAAAAAGTGCGAAACTATCGCCTGAATAGCGAAATCTGTCGATTTCAGAGAGAAAACTTACCTTTGCGTCGAAACCATGCCCTTCCAAAATTCTTTTCGATGAAATTCTCGATGCCATTCGAATTTTCACGTCAATTTACACGGAAAATGCGGTCTCTCGTTTCTGAAATAGGGAAAGCTGGAAAAAGTGCGAAACTATCGCCTGAATAGCGAAATCTGTCGATTTCAGAGAGAAAACTTACCTTTGCGTCGAAACCATGCCCTTCCAAAATTCTTTTCGATGAAATTCTCGATGCCATTCGAATTTTCACGTCAATTTACACGGAAAATGCGGTCTCTCGTTTCTGAAATAGGGAAAGCTGGAAAAAGTGCGAAACTATCGCCTGAATAGCGAAATCTGTCGATTTCAGAGAGAAAACTTACCTTTGCGTCGAAACCATGCCCTTCCAAAATTCTTTTCGATGAAATTCTCGATGCCATTCGAATTTTCACGTCAATTTACACGGAAAATGCGGTCTCTCGTTTCTGAAATAGGGAAAGCTGGAAAAAGTGCGAAACTATCGCCTGAATAGCGAAATCTGTCGATTTCAGAGAGAAAACTTACCTTTGCGTCGAAACCATGCCCTTCCAAAATTCTTTTCGATGAAATTCTCGATGCCATTCGAATTTTCACGTCAATTTACACGGAAAATGCGGTCTCTCGTTTCTGAAATAGGGAAATCTGGAAAAAGTGCGAAACTATCGCCTGAATAGCGAAATCTGTCGATTTCAGAGAGAAAACTTACCTTTGCGTCGAAACCATGCCCTTCCAAAATTCTTTTCGATGAAATTCTCGATGCCATTGTAACGTCCTGGACGTTTTGGTGATCAATCAAAATCGATTTTTCAATTGATAAAAGAAATCTGCAAATACACAAATTTCAAAAGGAATTTTTAGTCTTTCAAAATATTTTTACAAGTATGTCTTACGTAGCCTCAAGAATCATAAATATCGATAGCATAGGTAAATCCAATAAATTTAGCATGTAATATGTAATATATAACAATATATTACATAAATAATATATAACAACATATAACAATATAATATATGACAATATATTACATGTATAATGTAAATGGAATCATTTGCAAACTGATGAGCAGAATTAACTATAGACCCTTCAAGTACACTAATTCTTGAATCTTTCACGAAGATCAACAAAAACACTGTTCTTGAAGAGTCAGAATTAATATAATCAGTAAATAGCCTACGTAACCAAACATGGGAATAAACCAAGAAAGATATAAGCTTTGCAAATGGTATCATTATAAAGAATGCGAAGTGGCAAGTCGTCCCACGGTGTACCCCGTCGATGAATCTGTAAGGGTCACGTACGACGATAAGTCACGTACCGCGACTACGGAATGTGGCCTGATCGGATATCCCACAGTGGACTTCGAAAAAGTCACGTACAGTGATAAATCACGTATGGCGATATGTCACGTACGATGATAATAGCTCGCGCGGTCTTCCCAGCTGACGCTGCAAAAATAAGTCACGTACGAGATAACAGCTCGCGCGGTCTTCCCAGCTGACGCTGCAAAAATAAGGCACGTACGCTCGGAGTACCGAGGCCGATCTCACACATTCCGCTGACGCTGCAACGATAAGATAAGCGGCCGCGCTTTGGATTCTCGGAACGGAGAACGCCCGGCGTGCGACCGCTGAGTTAGCAATTAAGACACGCCTATAACTAGGCGGGAGTAGGAGCCAACAGGCAGTGGTATCAGCTACGTCGACGAGTGCACTTCGGAGTTAACGCGTGACAAGTGACAGTGAATCCGTACTTAGGAGTCTGCCGCTAACGATAACTTCGATCAACAGTTAACGTAAGTCTTAATTAAAACTGGTCAGCGCTTAGGAAGCTGAAGTATTAATTGAAGCAAATCCGGATCGGAAGTTTCGTGTCTGCGGGTCGCTCCGCTCCGTTTTATAAACCGTTGTCCTCCGAATTGACAGGCCGAGGTCGTGTTAGTTAGAGGGTCAATTTAATCCGTAATAATAACTGTCCAACGTCATTAGTCGTTGATTTAAATCCGGAAGAGCACTGTGTCGTTCGGAACTGTTCACTCCGTCTCTTTGACGTAAAACCTTTGTATTCATTTATTGAGAAACTATTACTCTGTTTTATTACTCTGTTTATTGATTGTACACGATTTGCATTTATATTCTAATAATTAATTACCTTTCATATTATTACTGAACTCTAACATTGCATTCATCTCCTGATTATCTTTTATTGTTATTTCCGACACACCAATCAAGTATTCCTTCCTGTATCCACCTTACTTACTATTAATTACCTTTTATTTACATCCATTCCGTACCCATCTGAATTCAATCCCACTTACCTTGTATCCGCAATCTCGATTCTAATTATCAAATTCGTGTAACGCATAATTAGTCTAGAAATTAACGAGGTGCATTCTTGTTTTTATTAGAACTTGGTAGAATCTGCGCAACGAAAGCGCCTACAAGAGGTTGTTTTCACGCTCGTAAAGAAGCGCCCCTTTCGAGGCAGACTTCTATAAAATAGAGAAGCGCCCCTTTCGAGGCAGACTTCTACAAAATAGAGAAGCGCCCCTTACAACGAGGCTGACTTCTATAAAATAGAGAAGCGCCCCTTTCGAGGCAGACTTCTGCAATTTGGAGAAGCGCCCCTTATAACGAGGCAGACTTCCACGATTTAAAGAGCGCCTTTGCGACTGGGACGTTCACCCCTCTTCAAGGTAAGACTTCTTCGCGAGAGCCTACTGCGGCTTATTAGAATCTAACCTGAAGAGAGGAAATACGAATTACCAAAAATGCACTTCTTTAATTTAGATACCCAATGGTAAGAGATCAAGACGATATTTACTTACCTTTTAAATCTATTTGCTTAACCTAAAATCTAATTTAGGAAACATACATACACATATCTCACTTAACCTTAAATCTAAACCGGATAAATTATACTTATTACTTCATTAACATAATATTTACCTACCTTACCTTCCGTTAACCTCTACAGTTATTTTGGAACTCGTCTTATTTTATTCTAAAGTAATCTTCCTTTGCGGAGATAAATAGTTCCGACCCTTACGCGATCACGGTATTCCCGAGCGTCTAGTTCGTGTAGGCGAGCAAGCTCAAAATACCCAACCTTATATGCACGTACCTTTCAACGTGAGGTTAATACCCGAGGGCAGTTAACTTTCCGGGAAGTTACGTTTCGCCGTTTTCTTGCGAGTCCGAACCCTCCAGGCCAGGACGTAACAAGTAGCGACGAAATTTCTGGTGGCAGCGGTGGGATAGCATCGCGAAAGGGTTACAGAAATTGTTCCATATAAACACTGTTTAAATAGACTGAAAGCAACGAAATTTCTAAAAAAAAAAAACGAAAATTCTAAGTCATACGTCAGTACACTACCTCAATTTCGAACGACTGCAGTGCCTCCCGAATATACGCGTAAGATAACTAATTGAGCCCTCCTAGCATGGCCACAAGCCTTAATCATACGGAAATGGAAACTCGGCCAAGGAGCACATTAGACGCGGAAACAGCCCGCATACAGGAAAGGCTAGACAGCCATGAGAGAGCGGGAGCACTCGGAATAAGACCTTTACCACCTGAAAGAACAACTCCAACCGACGGAGTTGCAGAACTAGCTAAACTCCTTATGGAGCTGAAAGGCGAAGTAGAGCAACTGAAGGACTTACCCCCAAGATTGAACAATGTCGAAGACAGAATATCGGCGGCAACAACCTCTGTAGACACGCCGACTGGACAGATGCCCAACCGAAGGAACATAAGTCCACACCCCGGCAGTCACCCTAATCCAATCAGGATAAAGGATGCATTAGAAACAGTACCAACGTTTGACGGTTACAAACCATCGGTTTTCCAATTTTTAAGAGCATGCGAGAAGGCACGGAGTATGCTCTCGCCGGATCTGGAACCCTACCTGATCAAGCTCCTCACCAACAAACTCGTTGGTAGAGCCGCGATGGTCATGGAAGACGTAGATGTTGACAACCTGGAGGATTTCGGCGACCACCTGAAGGAAGCTTTCGCGCCTTACCGGAACGTTAACCACTACCGGGGAGAATTGGGCAGCATCTATGAAAAGAACGGACAGCATATTCTGGATTACATTAATCGAGTAAAAGGCTTAAAACTAGCGATTCTCGATGGAGAAAAGAAAAAGACGTAATACCTTTCAACGGAGATGGAAAGGGAGATTGAAGATGACGCCCTCCAAGCGTTCATTAAAGGGCTACCTACAGAACTCTATTTGAGGTTAAAATTGGAGTCCTATAAGACCTTAAAAGACGCTTTTAACAAGGCTATTCGCATCTTTCAAGAAATGGGAGAGCTTCGCGACCGCAACAGAGGACCGATGGAACACGCGGAGATAACTTTTGCCGAGGAATTGGAGCAGGACCCATCCAAGGATACGGAGACGTTCCCCGAGGAAGAACTCGAAGTGGAATATCAGAACGAAGCAGAATCGCTATTGTAAATCTGCCGCATGAGAATACTGTACCGTCCATTCTATTGGCATCCCCCGACCTGAAAACCACAACCCCGTTCATGATTGACTCAGGATCTGAACTAAATCTACTCAAAGAGAACTGCACGATCGATTGGATAGAATCGAGGAATCCACCGCCTATCAATGTGTCCTGTGTTTGGACCTAAAAACAACCCTACCCACAGCATCTGGTACACCAGGATGGTCTTCGAACACCTATTAAGCCGATCAAGATGTGTGAAAGGTTCATTCTACACCCACCCCGAAATAATATGGCACGATATATGCGAAACCTGTGCTTCCCAACTGGACGACAGCGACCGCGAAGATTTAGAGAAACTGGACATCCACATACTAAATGACACAACTATAATGAAATTACAATGCGAGGTTTGGCAAAAAAATTCTCTTGCAAGAACAATCCGTAGAATCCTGTGCCAAATGTATCCAACAACTTAACCAACGCGCGAGTCAAGTAACCGAATTCGGATATAGCGTCGATTCGCTCACTTTTAACCACCCCATAGACTGAGGAAACTAAAACATAAAACAATCAGACGTAGAATTTTTCATTGTCACTCAAAATTCTTCCTATAAAGGGGGAGGTGTAACGTCCTGGACGTTTTGGTGATCAATCAAAATCGATTTTTCAATTGATAAAAGAAATCTGCAAATACACAAATTTCAAAAGGAATTTTTAGTCTTTCAAAATATTTTTACAAGTATGTCTTACGTAGCCTCAAGAATCATAAATATCGATAGCATAGGTAAATCCAATAAATTTAGCATGTAATATGTAATATATAACAATATATTACATAAATAATATATAACAACATATAACAATATAATATATGACAATATATTACATGTATAATGTAAATGGAATCATTTGCAAACTGATGAGCAGAATTAACTATAGACCCTTCAAGTACACTAATTCTTGAATCTTTCACGAAGATCAACAAAAACACTGTTCTTGAAGAGTCAGAATTAATATAATCAGTAAATAGCCTACGTAACCAAACATGGGAATAAACCAAGAAAGATATAAGCTTTGCAAATGGTATCATTATAAAGAATGCGAAGTGGCAAGTCGTCCCACGGTGTACCCCGTCGATGAATCTGTAAGGGTCACGTACGACGATAAGTCACGTACCGCGACTACGGAATGTGGCCTGATCGGATATCCCACAGTGGACTTCGAAAAAGTCACGTACAGTGATAAATCACGTATGGCGATATGTCACGTACGATGATAATAGCTCGCGCGGTCTTCCCAGCTGACGCTGCAAAAATAAGTCACGTACGAGATAACAGCTCGCGCGGTCTTCCCAGCTGACGCTGCAAAAATAAGGCACGTACGCTCGGAGTACCGAGGCCGATCTCACACATTCCGCTGACGCTGCAACGATAAGATAAGCGGCCGCGCTTTGGATTCTCGGAACGGAGAACGCCCGGCGTGCGACCGCTGAGTTAGCAATTAAGACACGCCTATAACTAGGCGGGAGTAGGAGCCAACAGGCAGTGGTATCAGCTACGTCGACGAGTGCACTTCGGAGTTAACGCGTGACAAGTGACAGTGAATCCGTACTTAGGAGTCTGCCGCTAACGATAACTTCGATCAACAGTTAACGTAAGTCTTAATTAAAACTGGTCAGCGCTTAGGAAGCTGAAGTATTAATTGAAGCAAATCCGGATCGGAAGTTTCGTGTCTGCGGGTCGCTCCGCTCCGTTTTATAAACCGTTGTCCTCCGAATTGACAGGCCGAGGTCGTGTTAGTTAGAGGGTCAATTTAATCCGTAATAATAACTGTCCAACGTCATTAGTCGTTGATTTAAATCCGGAAGAGCACTGTGTCGTTCGGAACTGTTCACTCCGTCTCTTTGACGTAAAACCTTTGTATTCATTTATTGAGAAACTATTACTCTGTTTTATTACTCTGTTTATTGATTGTACACGATTTGCATTTATATTCTAATAATTAATTACCTTTCATATTATTACTGAACTCTAACATTGCATTCATCTCCTGATTATCTTTTATTGTTATTTCCGACACACCAATCAAGTATTCCTTCCTGTATCCACCTTACTTACTATTAATTACCTTTTATTTACATCCATTCCGTACCCATCTGAATTCAATCCCACTTACCTTGTATCCGCAATCTCGATTCTAATTATCAAATTCGTGTAACGCATAATTAGTCTAGAAATTAACGAGGTGCATTCTTGTTTTTATTAGAACTTGGTAGAATCTGCGCAACGAAAGCGCCTACAAGAGGTTGTTTTCACGCTCGTAAAGAAGCGCCCCTTTCGAGGCAGACTTCTATAAAATAGAGAAGCGCCCCTTTCGAGGCAGACTTCTACAAAATAGAGAAGCGCCCCTTACAACGAGGCTGACTTCTATAAAATAGAGAAGCGCCCCTTTCGAGGCAGACTTCTGCAATTTGGAGAAGCGCCCCTTATAACGAGGCAGACTTCCACGATTTAAAGAGCGCCTTTGCGACTGGGACGTTCACCCCTCTTCAAGGTAAGACTTCTTCGCGAGAGCCTACTGCGGCTTATTAGAATCTAACCTGAAGAGAGGAAATACGAATTACCAAAAATGCACTTCTTTAATTTAGATACCCAATGGTAAGAGATCAAGACGATATTTACTTACCTTTTAAATCTATTTGCTTAACCTAAAATCTAATTTAGAAAACATACATACACATATCTCACTTAACCTTAAATCTAAACCGGATAAATTATACTTATTACTTCATTAACATAATATTTACCTACCTTACCTTCCGTTAACCTCTACAGTTATTTTGGAACTCGTCTTATTTTATTCTAAAGTAATCTTCCTTTGCGGAGATAAATAGTTCCGACCCTTACGCGATCACGGTATTCCCGAGCGTCTAGTTCGTGTAGGCGAGCAAGCTCAAAATACCCAACCTTATATGCACGTACCTTTCAACGTGAGGTTAATACCCGAGGGCAGTTAACTTTCCGGGAAGTTACGTTTCGCCGTTTTCTTGCGAGTCCGAACCCTCCAGGCCAGGACGTAACACCATTCGAATTTTCACGTCAATTTACACGGAAAATGCGGTCTCTCGTTTCTGAAATAGGGAAAGCTGGAAAAAGTGCGAAACTATCGCCTGAATAGCGAAATCTGTCGATTTCAGAGAGAAAACTTACCTTTGCGTCGAAACCATGCCCTTCCAAAATTCTTTTCGATGAAATTCTCGATGCCATTCGAATTTTCACGTCAATTTACACGGAAAATGCGGTCTCTCGTTTCTGAAATAGGGAAAGCTGGAAAAAGTGCGAAACTATCGCCTGAATAGCGAAATCTGTCGATTTCAGAGAGAAAACTTACCTTTGCGTCGAAACCATGCCCTTCCAAAATTCTTTTCGATGAAATTCTCGATGCCATTCGAATTTTCACGTCAATTTACACGGAAAATGCGGTCTCTCGTTTCTGAAATAGGGAAATCTGGAAAAAGTGCGAAACTATCGCCTGAATAGCGAAATCTGTCGATTTCAGAGAGAAAACTTACCTTTGCGTCGAAACCATGCCCTTCCAAAATTCTTTTCGATGAAATTCTCGATGCCATTCGAATTTTCACGTCAATTTACACGGAAAATGCGGTCTCTCGTTTCTGAAATAGGGAAAGCTGGAAAAAGTGCGAAACTATCGCCTGAATAGCGAAATCTGTCGATTTCAGAGAGAAAACTTACCTTTGCGTCGAAACCATGCCCTTCCAAAATTCTTTTCGATGAAATTCTCGATGCCATTCGAATTTTCACGTCAATTTACACGGAAAATGCGGTCTCTCGTTTCTGAAATAGGGAAATCTGGAAAAAGTGCGAAACTATCGCCTGAATAGCGAAATCTGTCGATTTCAGAGAGAAAACTTACCTTTGCGTCGAAACCATGCCCTTCCAAAATTCTTTTCGATGAAATTCTCGATGCCATTCGAATTTTCACGTCAATTTACACGGAAAATGCGGTCTCTCGTTTCTGAAATAGGGAAATCTGGAAAAAGTGCGAAACTATCGCCTGAATAGCGAAATCTGTCGATTTCAGAGAGAAAACTTACCTTTGCGTCGAAACCATGCCCTTCCAAAATTCTTTTCGATGAAATTCTCGATGCCATTCGAATTTTCACGTCAATTTACACGGAAAATGCGGTCTCTCGTTTCTGAAATAGGGAAATCTGGAAAAAGTGCGAAACTATCGCCTGAATAGCGAAATCTGTCGATTTCAGAGAGAAAACTTACCTTTGCGTCGAAACCATGCCCTTCCAAAATTCTTTTCGATGAAATTCTCGATGCCATTCGAATTTTCACGTCAATTTACACGGAAAATGCGGTCTCTCGTTTCTGAAATAGGGAAAGCTGGAAAAAGTGCGAAACTATCGCCTGAATAGCGAAATCTGTCGATTTCAGAGAGAAAACTTACCTTTGCGTCGAAACCATGCCCTTCCAAAATTCTTTTCGATGAAATTCTCGATGCCATTCGAATTTTCACGTCAATTTACACGGAAAATGCGGTCTCTCGTTTCTGAAATAGGGAAAGCTGGAAAAAGTGCGAAACTATCGCCTGAATAGCGAAATCTGTCGATTTCAGAGAGAAAACTTACCTTTGCGTCGAAACCATGCCCTTCCAAAATTCTTTTCGATGAAATTCTCGATGCCATTCGAATTTTCACGTCAATTTACACGGAAAATGCGGTCTCTCGTTTCTGAAATAGGGAAAGCTGGAAAAAGTGCGAAACTATCGCCTGAATAGCGAAATCTGTCGATTTCAGAGAGAAAACTTACCTTTGCGTCGAAACCATGCCCTTCCAAAATTCTTTTCGATGAAATTCTCGATGCCATTCGAATTTTCACGTCAATTTACACGGAAAATGCGGTCTCTCGTTTCTGAAATAGGGAAAGCTGGAAAAAGTGCGAAACTATCGCCTGAATAGCGAAATCTGTCGATTTCAGAGAGAAAACTTACCTTTGCGTCGAAACCATGCCCTTCCAAAATTCTTTTCGATGAAATTCTCGATGCCATTCGAATTTTCACGTCAATTTACACGGAAAATGCGGTCTCTCGTTTCTGAAATAGGGAAAGCTGGAAAAAGTGCGAAACTATCGCCTGAATAGCGAAATCTGTCGATTTCAGAGAGAAAACTTACCTTTGCGTCGAAACCATGCCCTTCCAAAATTCTTTTCGATGAAATTCTCGATGCCATTCGAATTTTCACGTCAATTTACACGGAAAATGCGGTCTCTCGTTTCTGAAATAGGGAAAGCTGGAAAAAGTGCGAAACTATCGCCTGAATAGCGAAATCTGTCGATTTCAGAGAGAAAACTTACCTTTGCGTCGAAACCATGCCCTTCCAAAATTCTTTTCGATGAAATTCTCGATGCCATTCGAATTTTCACGTCAATTTACACGGAAAATGCGGTCTCTCGTTTCTGAAATAGGGAAATCTGGAAAAAGTGCGAAACTATCGCCTGAATAGCGAAATCTGTCGATTTCAGAGAGAAAACTTACCTTTGCGTCGAAACCATGCCCTTCCAAAATTCTTTTCGATGAAATTCTCGATGCCATTCGAATTTTCACGTCAATTTACACGGAAAATGCGGTCTCTCGTTTCTGAAATAGGGAAAGCTGGAAAAAGTGCGAAACTATCGCCTGAATAGCGAAATCTGTCGATTTCAGAGAGAAAACTTACCTTTGCGTCGAAACCATGCCCTTCCAAAATTCTTTTCGATGAAATTCTCGATGCCATTCGAATTTTCACGTCAATTTACACGGAAAATGCGGTCTCTCGTTTCTGAAATAGGGAAAGCTGGAAAAAGTGCGAAACTATCGCCTGAATAGCGAAATCTGTCGATTTCAGAGAGAAAACTTACCTTTGCGTCGAAACCATGCCCTTCCAAAATTCTTTTCGATGAAATTCTCGATGCCATTCGAATTTTCACGTCAATTTACACGGAAAATGCGGTCTCTCGTTTCTGAAATAGGGAAATCTGGAAAAAGTGCGAAACTATCGCCTGAATAGCGAAATCTGTCGATTTCAGAGAGAAAACTTACCTTTGCGTCGAAACCATGCCCTTCCAAAATTCTTTTCGATGAAATTCTCGATGCCATTCGAATTTTCACGTCAATTTACACGGAAAATGCGGTCTCTCGTTTCTGAAATAGGGAAATCTGGAAAAAGTGCGAAACTATCGCCTGAATAGCGAAATCTGTCGATTTCAGAGAGAAAACTTACCTTTGCGTCGAAACCATGCCCTTCCAAAATTCTTTTCGATGAAATTCTCGATGCCATTCGAATTTTCACGTCAATTTACACGGAAAATGCGGTCTCTCGTTTCTGAAATAGGGAAAGCTGGAAAAAGTGCGAAACTATCGCCTGAATAGCGAAATCTGTCGATTTCAGAGAGAAAACTTACCTTTGCGTCGAAACCATGCCCTTCCAAAATTCTTTTCGATGAAATTCTCGATGCCATTCGAATTTTCACGTCAATTTACACGGAAAATGCGGTCTCTCGTTTCTGAAATAGGGAAAGCTGGAAAAAGTGCGAAACTATCGCCTGAATAGCGAAATCTGTCGATTTCAGAGAGAAAACTTACCTTTGCGTCGAAACCATGCCCTTCCAAAATTCTTTTCGATGAAATTCTCGATGCCATTCGAATTTTCACGTCAATTTACACGGAAAATGCGGTCTCTCGTTTCTGAAATAGGGAAAGCTGGAAAAAGTGCGAAACTATCGCCTGAATAGCGAAATCTGTCGATTTCAGAGAGAAAACTTACCTTTGCGTCGAAACCATGCCCTTCCAAAATTCTTTTCGATGAAATTCTCGATGCCATTCGAATTTTCACGTCAATTTACACGGAAAATGCGGTCTCTCGTTTCTGAAATAGGGAAATCTGGAAAAAGTGCGAAACTATCGCCTGAATAGCGAAATCTGTCGATTTCAGAGAGAAAACTTACCTTTGCGTCGAAACCATGCCCTTCCAAAATTCTTTTCGATGAAATTCTCGATGCCATTCGAATTTTCACGTCAATTTACACGGAAAATGCGGTCTCTCGTTTCTGAAATAGGGAAAGCTGGAAAAAGTGCGAAACTATCGCCTGAATAGCGAAATCTGTCGATTTCAGAGAGAAAACTTACCTTTGCGTCGAAACCATGCCCTTCCAAAATTCTTTTCGATGAAATTCTCGATGCCATTCGAATTTTCACGTCAATTTACACGGAAAATGCGGTCTCTCGTTTCTGAAATAGGGAAATCTGGAAAAAGTGCGAAACTATCGCCTGAATAGCGAAATCTGTCGATTTCAGAGAGAAAACTTACCTTTGCGTCGAAACCATGCCCTTCCAAAATTCTTTTCGATGAAATTCTCGATGCCATTCGAATTTTCACGTCAATTTACACGGAAAATGCGGTCTCTCGTTTCTGAAATAGGGAAAGCTGGAAAAAGTGCGAAACTATCGCCTGAATAGCGAAATCTGTCGATTTCAGAGAGAAAACTTACCTTTGCGTCGAAACCATGCCCTTCCAAAATTCTTTTCGATGAAATTCTCGATGCCATTCGAATTTTCACGTCAATTTACACGGAAAATGCGGTCTCTCGTTTCTGAAATAGGGAAATCTGGAAAAAGTGCGAAACTATCGCCTGAATAGCGAAATCTGTCGATTTCAGAGAGAAAACTTACCTTTGCGTCGAAACCATGCCCTTCCAAAATTCTTTTCGATGAAATTCTCGATGCCATTCGAATTTTCACGTCAATTTACACGGAAAATGCGGTCTCTCGTTTCTGAAATAGGGAAATCTGGAAAAAGTGCGAAACTATCGCCTGAATAGCGAAATCTGTCGATTTCAGAGAGAAAACTTACCTTTGCGTCGAAACCATGCCCTTCCAAAATTCTTTTCGATGAAATTCTCGATGCCATTCGAATTTTCACGTCAATTTACACGGAAAATGCGGTCTCTCGTTTCTGAAATAGGGAAAGCTGGAAAAAGTGCGAAACTATCGCCTGAATAGCGAAATCTGTCGATTTCAGAGAGAAAACTTACCTTTGCGTCGAAACCATGCCCTTCCAAAATTCTTTTCGATGAAATTCTCGATGCCATTCGAATTTTCACGTCAATTTACACGGAAAATGCGGTCTCTCGTTTCTGAAATAGGGAAAGCTGGAAAAAGTGCGAAACTATCGCCTGAATAGCGAAATCTGTCGATTTCAGAGAGAAAACTTACCTTTGCGTCGAAACCATGCCCTTCCAAAATTCTTTTCGATGAAATTCTCGATGCCATTCGAATTTTCACGTCAATTTACACGGAAAATGCGGTCTTTCGTTTCTGAAATAGGGAAATCTGGAAAAAGTGCGAAACTATCGCCTGAATAGCGAAATCTGTCGATTTCAGAGAGAAAACTTACCTTTGCGTCGAAACCATGCCCTTCCAAAATTCTTTTCGATGAAATTCTCGATGCCATTCGAATTTTCACGTCAATTTACACGGAAAATGCGGTCTCTCGTTTCTGAAATAGGGAAATCTGGAAAAAGTGCGAAACTATCGCCTGAATAGCGAAATCTGTCGATTTCAGAGAGAAAACTTACCTTTGCGTCGAAACCATGCCCTTCCAAAATTCTTTTCGATGAAATTCTCGATGCCATTCGAATTTTCACGTCAATTTACACGGAAAATGCGGTCTCTCGTTTCTGAAATAGGGAAAGCTGGAAAAAGTGCGAAACTATCGCCTGAATAGCGAAATCTGTCGATTTCAGAGAGAAAACTTACCTTTGCGTCGAAACCATGCCCTTCCAAAATTCTTTTCGATGAAATTCTCGATGCCATTCGAATTTTCACGTCAATTTACACGGAAAATGCGGTCTCTCGTTTCTGAAATAGGGAAAGCTGGAAAAAGTGCGAAACTATCGCCTGAATAGCGAAATCTGTCGATTTCAGAGAGAAAACTTACCTTTGCGTCGAAACCATGCCCTTCCAAAATTCTTTTCGATGAAATTCTCGATGCCATTCGAATTTTCACGTCAATTTACACGGAAAATGCGGTCTCTCGTTTCTGAAATAGGGAAAGCTGGAAAAAGTGCGAAACTATCGCCTGAATAGCGAAATCTGTCGATTTCAGAGAGAAAACTTACCTTTGCGTCGAAACCATGCCCTTCCAAAATTCTTTTCGATGAAATTCTCGATGCCATTCGAATTTTCACGTCAATTTACACGGAAAATGCGGTCTCTCGTTTCTGAAATAGGGAAATCTGGAAAAAGTGCGAAACTATCGCCTGAATAGCGAAATCTGTCGATTTCAGAGAGAAAACTTACCTTTGCGTCGAAACCATGCCCTTCCAAAATTCTTTTCGATGAAATTCTCGATGCCATTCGAATTTTCACGTCAATTTACACGGAAAATGCGGTCTCTCGTTTCTGAAATAGGGAAAGCTGGAAAAAGTGCGAAACTATCGCCTGAATAGCGAAATCTGTCGATTTCAGAGAGAAAACTTACCTTTGCGTCGAAACCATGCCCTTCCAAAATTCTTTTCGATGAAATTCTCGATGCCATTCGAATTTTCACGTCAATTTACACGGAAAATGCGGTCTCTCGTTTCTGAAATAGGGAAATCTGGAAAAAGTGCGAAACTATCGCCTGAATAGCGAAATCTGTCGATTTCAGAGAGAAAACTTACCTTTGCGTCGAAACCATGCCCTTCCAAAATTCTTTTCGATGAAATTCTCGATGCCATTCGAATTTTCACGTCAATTTACACGGAAAATGCGGTCTCTCGTTTCTGAAATAGGGAAAGCTGGAAAAAGTGCGAAACTATCGCCTGAATAGCGAAATCTGTCGATTTCAGAGAGAAAACTTACCTTTGCGTCGAAACCATGCCCTTCCAAAATTCTTTTCGATGAAATTCTCGATGCCATTCGAATTTTCACGTCAATTTACACGGAAAATGCGGTCTCTCGTTTCTGAAATAGGGAAATCTGGAAAAAGTGCGAAACTATCGCCTGAATAGCGAGATCTGTCGATTTCAGAGAGAAAACTTACCTTTGCGTCGAAACCATGCCCTTCCAAAATTCTTTTCGATGAAATTCTCGATGCCATTCGAATTTTCACGTCAATTTACACGGAAAATGCGGTCTCTCGTTTCTGAAATAGGGAAATCTGGAAAAAGTGCGAAACTATCGCCTGAATAGCGAAATCTGTCGATTTCAGAGAGAAAACTTACCTTTGCGTCGAAACCATGCCCTTCCAAAATTCTTTTCGATGAAATTCTCGATGCCATTCGAATTTTCACGTCAATTTACACGGAAAATGCGGTCTCTCGTTTCTGAAATAGGGAAAGCTGGAAAAAGTGCGAAACTATCGCCTGAATAGCGAAATCTGTCGATTTCAGAGAGAAAACTTACCTTTGCGTCGAAACCATGCCCTTCCAAAATTCTTTTCGATGAAATTCTCGATGCCATTCGAATTTTCACGTCAATTTACACGGAAAATGCGGTCTCTCGTTTCTGAAATAGGGAAAGCTGGAAAAAGTGCGAAACTATCGCCTGAATAGCGAAATCTGTCGATTTCAGAGAGAAAACTTACCTTTGCGTCGAAACCATGCCCTTCCAAAATTCTTTTCGATGAAATTCTCGATGCCATTCGAATTTTCACGTCAATTTACACGGAAAATGCGGTCTCTCGTTTCTGAAATAGGGAAATCTGGAAAAAGTGCGAAACTATCGCCTGAATAGCGAAATCTGTCGATTTCAGAGAGAAAACTTACCTTTGCTTCGAAACCATGCCCTTCCAAAATTCTTTTCGATGAAATTCTCGATGCCATTCGAATTTTCACGTCAATTTACACGGAAAATGCGGTCTCTCGTTTCTGAAATAGGGAAAGCTGGAAAAAGTGCGAAACTATCGCCTGAATAGCGAAATCTGTCGATTTCAGAGAGAAAACTTACCTTTGCGTCGAAACCATGCCCTTCCAAAATTCTTTTCGATGAAATTCTCGATGCCATTCGAATTTTCACGTCAATTTACACGGAAAATGCGGTCTCTCGTTTCTGAAATAGGGAAAGCTGGAAAAAGTGCGAAACTATCGCCTGAATAGCGAAATCTGTCGATTTCAGAGAGAAAACTTACCTTTGCGTCGAAACCATGCCCTTCCAAAATTCTTTTCGATGAAATTCTCGATGCCATTCGAATTTTCACGTCAATTTACACGGAAAATGCGGTCTCTCGTTTCTGAAATAGGGAAATCTGGAAAAAGTGCGAAACTATCGCCTGAATAGCGAAATCTGTCGATTTCAGAGAGAAAACTTACCTTTGCGTCGAAACCATGCCCTTCCAAAATTCTTTTCGATGAAATTCTCGATGCCATTCGAATTTTCACGTCAATTTACACGGAAAATGCGGTCTCTCGTTTCTGAAATAGGGAAAGCTGGAAAAAGTGCGAAACTATCGCCTGAATAGCGAAATCTGTCGATTTCAGAGAGAAAACTTACCTTTGCGTCGAAACCATGCCCTTCCAAAATTCTTTTCGATGAAATTCTCGATGCCATTCGAATTTTCACGTCAATTTACACGGAAAATGCGGTCTCTCGTTTCTGAAATAGGGAAAGCTGGAAAAAGTGCGAAACTATCGCCTGAATAGCGAAATCTGTCGATTTCAGAGAGAAAACTTACCTTTGCGTCGAAACCATGCCCTTCCAAAATTCTTTTCGATGAAATTCTCGATGCCATTCGAATTTTCACGTCAATTTACACGGAAAATGCGGTCTCTCGTTTCTGAAATAGGGAAAGCTGGAAAAAGTGCGAAACTATCGCCTGAATAGCGAAATCTGTCGATTTCAGTGAGAAAACTTACCTTTGCGTCGAAACCATGCCCTTCCAAAATTCTTTTCGATGAAATTCTCGATGCCATTCGAATTTTCACGTCAATTTACACGGAAAATGCGGTCTCTCGTTTCTGAAATAGGGAAATCTGGAAAAAGTGCGAAACTATCGCCTGAATAGCGAAATCTGTCGATTTCAGAGAGAAAACTTACCTTTGCGTCGAAACCATGCCCTTCCAAAATTCTTTTCGATGAAATTCTCGATGCCATTCGAATTTTCACGTCAATTTACACGGAAAATGCGGTCTCTCGTTTCTGAAATAGGGAAAGCTGGAAAAAGTGCGAAACTATCGCCTGAATAGCGAAATCTGTCGATTTCAGAGAGAAAACTTACCTTTGCGTCGAAACCATGCCCTTCCAAAATTCTTTTCGATGAAATTCTCGATGCCATTCGAATTTTCACGTCAATTTACACGGAAAATGCGGTCTCTCGTTTCTGAAATAGGGAAAGCTGGAAAAAGTGCGAAACTATCGCCTGAATAGCGAAATCTGTCGATTTCAGAGAGAAAACTTACCTTTGCGTCGAAACCATGCCCTTCCAAAATTCTTTTCGATGAAATTCTCGATGCCATTCGAATTTTCACGTCAATTTACACGGAAAATGCGGTCTCTCGTTTCTGAAATAGGGAAATCTGGAAAAAGTGCGAAACTATCGCCTGAATAGCGAAATCTGTCGATTTCAGAGAGAAAACTTACCTTTGCGTCGAAACCATGCCCTTCCAAAATTCTTTTCGATGAAATTCTCGATGCCATTCGAATTTTCACGTCAATTTACACGGAAAATGCGGTCTCTCGTTTCTGAAATAGGGAAATCTGGAAAAAGTGCGAAACTATCGCCTGAATAGCGAAATCTGTCGATTTCAGAGAGAAAACTTACCTTTGCGTCGAAACCATGCCCTTCCAAAATTCTTTTCGATGAAATTCTCGATGCCATTCGAATTTTCACGTCAATTTACACGGAAAATGCGGTCTCTCGTTTCTGAAATAGGGAAAGCTGGAAAAAGTGCGAAACTATCGCCTGAATAGCGAAATCTGTCGATTTCAGAGAGAAAACTTACCTTTGCGTCGAAACCATGCCCTTCCAAAATTCTTTTCGATGAAATTCTCGATGCCATTCGAATTTTCACGTCAATTTACACGGAAAATGCGGTCTCTCGTTTCTGAAATAGGGAAATCTGGAAAAAGTGCGAAACTATCGCCTGAATAGCGAAATCTGTCGATTTCAGAGAGAAAACTTACCTTTGCGTCGAAACCATGCCCTTCCAAAATTCTTTTCGATGAAATTCTCGATGCCATTCGAATTTTCACGTCAATTTACACGGAAAATGCGGTCTCTCGTTTCTGAAATAGGGAAAGCTGGAAAAAGTGCGAAACTATCGCCTGAATAGCGAAATCTGTCGATTTCAGAGAGAAAACTTACCTTTGCGTCGAAACCATGCCCTTCCAAAATTCTTTTCGATGAAATTCTCGATGCCATTCGAATTTTCACGTCAATTTACACGGAAAATGCGGTCTCTCGTTTCTGAAATAGGGAAAGCTGGAAAAAGTGCGAAACTATCGCCTGAATAGCGAAATCTGTCGATTTCAGAGAGAAAACTTACCTTTGCGTCGAAACCATGCCCTTCCAAAATTCTTTTCGATGAAATTCTCGATGCCATTCGAATTTTCACGTCAATTTACACGGAAAATGCGGTCTCTCGTTTCTGAAATAGGGAAAGCTGGAAAAAGTGCGAAACTATCGCCTGAATAGCGAAATCTGTCGATTTCAGAGAGAAAACTTACCTTTGCGTCGAAACCATGCCCTTCCAAAATTCTTTTCGATGAAATTCTCGATGCCATTCGAATTTTCACGTCAATTTACACGGAAAATGCGGTCTCTCGTTTCTGAAATAGGGAAATCTGGAAAAAGTGCGAAACTATCGCCTGAATAGCGAAATCTGTCGATTTCAGAGAGAAAACTTACCTTTGCGTCGAAACCATGCCCTTCCAAAATTCTTTTCGATGAAATTCTCGATGCCATTCGAATTTTCACGTCAATTTACACGGAAAATGCGGTCTCTCGTTTCTGAAATAGGGAAAGCTGGAAAAAGTGCGAAACTATCGCCTGAATAGCGAAATCTGTCGATTTCAGAGAGAAAACTTACCTTTGCGTCGAAACCATGCCCTTCCAAAATTCTTTTCGATGAAATTCTCGATGCCATTCGAATTTTCACGTCAATTTACACGGAAAATGCGGTCTCTCGTTTCTGAAATAGGGAAAGCTGGAAAAAGTGCGAAACTATCGCCTGAATAGCGAAATCTGTCGATTTCAGAGAGAAAACTTACCTTTGCGTCGAAACCATGCCCTTCCAAAATTCTTTTCGATGAAATTCTCGATGCCATTCGAATTTTCACGTCAATTTACACGGAAAATGCGGTCTCTCGTTTCTGAAATAGGGAAAGCTGGAAAAAGTGCGAAACTATCGCCTGAATAGCGAAATCTGTCGATTTCAGAGAGAAAACTTACCTTTGCGTCGAAACCATGCCCTTCCAAAATTCTTTTCGATGAAATTCTCGATGCCATTCGAATTTTCACGTCAATTTACACGGAAAATGCGGTCTCTCGTTTCTGAAATAGGGAAAGCTGGAAAAAGTGCGAAACTATCGCCTGAATAGCGAAATCTGTCGATTTCAGAGAGAAAACTTACCTTTGCGTCGAAACCATGCCCTTCCAAAATTCTTTTCGATGAAATTCTCGATGCCATTCGAATTTTCACGTCAATTTACACGGAAAATGCGGTCTCTCGTTTCTGAAATAGGGAAATCTGGAAAAAGTGCGAAACTATCGCCTGAATAGCGAAATCTGTCGATTTCAGAGAGAAAACTTACCTTTGCGTCGAAACCATGCCCTTCCAAAATTCTTTTCGATGAAATTCTCGATGCCATTCGAATTTTCACGTCAATTTACACGGAAAATGCGGTCTCTCGTTTCTGAAATAGGGAAATCTGGAAAAAGTGCGAAACTATCGCCTGAATAGCGAAATCTGTCGATTTCAGAGAGAAAACTTACCTTTGCGTCGAAACCATGCCCTTCCAAAATTCTTTTCGATGAAATTCTCGATGCCATTCGAATTTTCACGTCAATTTACACGGAAAATGCGGTCTCTCGTTTCTGAAATAGGGAAAGCTGGAAAAAGTGCGAAACTATCGCCTGAATAGCGAAATCTGTCGATTTCAGAGAGAAAACTTACCTTTGCGTCGAAACCATGCCCTTCCAAAATTCTTTTCGATGAAATTCTCGATGCCATTCGAATTTTCACGTCAATTTACACGGAAAATGCGGTCTCTCGTTTCTGAAATAGGGAAAGCTGGAAAAAGTGCGAAACTATCGCCTGAATAGCGAAATCTGTCGATTTCAGAGAGAAAACTTACCTTTGCGTCGAAACCATGCCCTTCCAAAATTCTTTTCGATGAAATTCTCGATGCCATTCGAATTTTCACGTCAATTTACACGGAAAATGCGGTCTCTCGTTTCTGAAATAGGGAAAGCTGGAAAAAGTGCGAAACTATCGCCTGAATAGCGAAATCTGTCGATTTCAGAGAGAAAACTTACCTTTGCGTCGAAACCATGCCCTTCCAAAATTCTTTTCGATGAAATTCTCGATGCCATTCGAATTTTCACGTCAATTTACACGGAAAATGCGGTCTCTCGTTTCTGAAATAGGGAAATCTGGAAAAAGTGCGAAACTATCGCCTGAATAGCGAAATCTGTCGATTTCAGAGAGAAAACTTACCTTTGCGTCGAAACCATGCCCTTCCAAAATTCTTTTCGATGAAATTCTCGATGCCATTCGAATTTTCACGTCAATTTACACGGAAAATGCGGTCTCTCGTTTCTGAAATAGGGAAAGCTGGAAAAAGTGCGAAACTATCGCCTGAATAGCGAAATCTGTCGATTTCAGAGAGAAAACTTACCTTTGCGTCGAAACCATGCCCTTCCAAAATTCTTTTCGATGAAATTCTCGATGCCATTCGAATTTTCACGTCAATTTACACGGAAAATGCGGTCTCTCGTTTCTGAAATAGGGAAAGCTGGAAAAAGTGCGAAACTATCGCCTGAATAGCGAAATCTGTCGATTTCAGAGAGAAAACTTACCTTTGCGTCGAAACCATGCCCTTCCAAAATTCTTTTCGATGAAATTCTCGATGCCATTCGAATTTTCACGTCAATTTACACGGAAAATGCGGTCTATCGTTTCTGAAATAGGGAAATCTGGAAAAAGTGCGAAACTATCGCCTGAATAGCGAAATCTGTCGATTTCAGAGAGAAAACTTACCTTTGCGTCGAAACCATGCCCTTCCAAAATTCTTTTCGATGAAATTCTCGATGCCATTCGAATTTTCACGTCAATTTACACGGAAAATGCGGTCTCTCGTTTCTGAAATAGGGAAATCTGGAAAAAGTGCGAAACTATCGCCTGAATAGCGAAATCTGTCGATTTCAGAGAGAAAACTTACCTTTGCGTCGAAACCATGCCCTTCCAAAATTCTTTTCGATGAAATTCTCGATGCCATTCGAATTTTCACGTCAATTTACACGGAAAATGCGGTCTCTCGTTTCTGAAATAGGGAAATCTGGAAAAAGTGCGAAACTATCGCCTGAATAGCGAAATCTGTCGATTTCAGAGAGAAAACTTACCTTTGCGTCGAAACCATGCCCTTCCAAAATTCTTTTCGATGAAATTCTCGATGCCATTCGAATTTTCACGTCAATTTACACGGAAAATGCGGTCTCTCGTTTCTGAAATAGGGAAAGCTGGAAAAAGTGCGAAACTATCGCCTGAATAGCGAAATCTGTCGATTTCAGAGAGAAAACTTACCTTTGCGTCGAAACCATGCCCTTCCAAAATTCTTTTCGATGAAATTCTCGATGCCATTCGAATTTTCACGTCAATTTACACGGAAAATGCGGTCTCTCGTTTCTGAAATAGGGAAAGCTGGAAAAAGTGCGAAACTATCGCCTGAATAGCGAAATCTGTCGATTTCAGAGAGAAAACTTACCTTTGCGTCGAAACCATGCCCTTCCAAAATTCTTTTCGATGAAATTCTCGATGCCATTCGAATTTTCACGTCAATTTACACGGAAAATGCGGTCTCTCGTTTCTGAAATAGGGAAAGCTGGAAAAAGTGCGAAACTATCGCCTGAATAGCGAAATCTGTCGATTTCAGAGAGAAAACTTACCTTTGCGTCGAAACCATGCCCTTCCAAAATTCTTTTCGATGAAATTCTCGATGCCATTCGAATTTTCACGTCAATTTACACGGAAAATGCGGTCTCTCGTTTCTGAAATAGGGAAATCTGGAAAAAGTGCGAAACTATCGCCTGAATAGCGAAATCTGTCGATTTCAGAGAGAAAACTTACCTTTGCGTCGAAACCATGCCCTTCCAAAATTCTTTTCGATGAAATTCTCGATGCCATTCGAATTTTCACGTCAATTTACACGGAAAATGCGGTCTCTCGTTTCTGAAATAGGGAAAGCTGGAAAAAGTGCGAAACTATCGCCTGAATAGCGAAATCTGTCGATTTCAGAGAGAAAACTTACCTTTGCGTCGAAACCATGCCCTTCCAAAATTCTTTTCGATGAAATTCTCGATGCCATTCGAATTTTCACGTCAATTTACACGGAAAATGCGGTCTCTCGTTTCTGAAATAGGGAAAGCTGGAAAAAGTGCGAAACTATCGCCTGAATAGCGAAATCTGTCGATTTCAGAGAGAAAACTTACCTTTGCGTCGAAACCATGCCCTTCCAAAATTCTTTTCGATGAAATTCTCGATGCCATTCGAATTTTCACGTCAATTTACACGGAAAATGCGGTCTCTCGTTTCTGAAATAGGGAAATCTGGAAAAAGTGCGAAACTATCGCCTGAATAGCGAAATCTGTCGATTTCAGAGAGAAAACTTACCTTTGCGTCGAAACCATGCCCTTCCAAAATTCTTTTCGATGAAATTCTCGATGCCATTCGAATTTTCACGTCAATTTACACGGAAAATGCGGTCTCTCGTTTCTGAAATAGGGAAAGCTGGAAAAAGTGCGAAACTATCGCCTGAATAGCGAAATCTGTCGATTTCAGAGAGAAAACTTACCTTTGCGTCGAAACCATGCCCTTCCAAAATTCTTTTCGATGAAATTCTCGATGCCATTCGAATTTTCACGTCAATTTACACGGAAAATGCGGTCTCTCGTTTCTGAAATAGGGAAATCTGGAAAAAGTGCGAAACTATCGCCTGAATAGCGAAATCTGTCGATTTCAGAGAGAAAACTTACCTTTGCGTCGAAACCATGCCCTTCCAAAATTCTTTTCGATGAAATTCTCGATGCCATTCGAATTTTCACGTCAATTTACACGGAAAATGCGGTCTCTCGTTTCTGAAATAGGGAAATCTGGAAAAAGTGCGAAACTATCGCCTGAATAGCGAAATCTGTCGATTTCAGAGAGAAAACTTACCTTTGCGTCGAAACCATGCCCTTCCAAAATTCTTTTCGATGAAATTCTCGATGCCATTCGAATTTTCACGTCAATTTACACGGAAAATGCGGTCTCTCGTTTCTGAAATAGGGAAAGCTGGAAAAAGTGCGAAACTATCGCCTGAATAGCGAAATCTGTCGATTTCAGAGAGAAAACTTACCTTTGCGTCGAAACCATGCCCTTCCAAAATTCTTTTCGATGAAATTCTCGATGCCATTCGAATTTTCACGTCAATTTACACGGAAAATGCGGTCTCTCGTTTCTGAAATAGGGAAAGCTGGAAAAAGTGCGAAACTATCGCCTGAATAGCGAAATCTGTCGATTTCAGAGAGAAAACTTACCTTTGCGTCGAAACCATGCCCTTCCAAAATTCTTTTCGATGAAATTCTCGATGCCATTCGAATTTTCACGTCAATTTACACGGAAAATGCGGTCTCTCGTTTCTGAAATAGGGAAAGCTGGAAAAAGTGCGAAACTATCGCCTGAATAGCGAAATCTGTCGATTTCAGAGAGAAAACTTACCTTTGCGTCGAAACCATGCCCTTCC
>CAJUYC020000110.1:0-124069 GCA_910591585.2 Nysson spinosus | reverse complement strand
AAAATTCTTTTCGATGAAATTCTCGATGCCATTCGAATTTTCACGTCAATTTACACGGAAAATGCGGTCTCTCGTTTCTGAAATAGGGAAATCTGGAAAAAAGTGCGAAACTATCGCCTGAAATGCGAAATCTGTCGATTTCAGAGAGAAAACTTACCTTTGCGTCGAAACCATGCCCTTCCAAAATTCTTTTCGATGAAATTCTCGATGCCATTCGAATTTTCACGTCAATTTACACGGAAAATGCGGTCTCTCGTTTCTGAAATAGGGAAATCTGGAAAAAGTGCGAAACTATCGCCTGAAATGCGAAATCTGTCGATTTCAGAGAGAAAACTTACCTTTGCGTCGAAACCATGCCCTTCCAAAATTCTTTTCGATGAAATTCTCGATGCCATTCGAATTTTCACGTCAATTTACACGGAAAATGCGGTCTCTCGTTTCTGAAATAGGGAAATCTGGAAAAAGTGCGAAACTATCGCCTGAAATGCGAAATCTGTCGATTTCAGAGAGAAAACTTACCTTTGCGTCGAAACCATGCCCTTCCAAAATTCTTTTCGATGAAATTCTCGCTGCCATTCGAATTTTCACGTCAATTTACACGGAAAATGCGGTCTCTCGTTTCTGAAATAGGGAAATCTGGAAAAAGTGCGAAACTATCGCCTGAAATGCGAAATCTGTCGATTTCAGAGAGAAAACTTACCTTTGCGTCGAAACCATGCCCTTCCAAAATTCTTTTCGATGAAATTCTCGATGCCATTCGAATTTTCACGTCAATTTACACGGAAAATGCGGTCTCTCGTTTCTGAAATAGGGAAATCTGGAAAAAGTGCGAAACTATCGCCTGAAATGCGAAATCTGTCGATTTCAGAGAGAAAACTTACCTTTGCGTCGAAACCATGCCCTTTCAAAATTCTTTTCGATGAAATTCTCGATGCCATTCGAATTTTCACGTCAATTTACACGGAAAATGCGGTCTCTCGTTTCTGAAATAGGGAAATCTGGAAAAAGTGCGAAACTATCGCCTGAAATGCGAAATCTGTCGATTTCAGAGAGAAAACTTACCTTTGCGTCGAAACCATGCCCTTCCAAAATTCTTTTCGATGAAATTCTCGATGCCATTCGAATTTTCACGTCAATTTACACGGAAAATGCGGTCTCTCGTTTCTGAAATAGGGAAATCTGGAAAAAGTGCGAAACTATCGCCTGAAATGCGAAATCTGTCGATTTCAGAGAGAAAACTTACCTTTGCGTCGAAACCATGCCCTTCCAAAATTCTTTTCGATGAAATTCTCGATGCCATTCGAATTTTCACGTCAATTTACACGGAAAATGCGGTCTCTCGTTTCTGAAATAGGGAAATCTGGAAAAAGTGCGAAACTATCGCCTGAAATGCGAAATCTGTCGATTTCAGAGAGAAAACTTACCTTTGCGTCGAAACCATGCCCTTCCAAAATTCTTTTCGATGAAATTCTCGATGCCATTCGAATTTTCACGTCAATTTACACGGAAAATGCGGTCTCTCGTTTCTGAAATAGGGAAATCTGGAAAAAGTGCGAAACTATCGCCTGAAATGCGAAATCTGTCGATTTCAGAGAGAAAACTTACCTTTGCGTCGAAAAAATGCCCTTCCAAAATTCTTTTCGATGAAATTCTCGATGCCATTCGAATTTTCACGTCAATTTACACGGAAAATGCGGTCTCTCGTTTCTGAAATAGGGAAATCTGGAAAAAGTGCGAAACTATCGCCTGAAATGCGAAATCTGTCGATTTCAGAGAGAAAACTTACCTTTGCGTCGAAACCATGCCCTTCCAAAATTCTTTTCGATGAAATTCTCGATGCCATTCGAATTTTCACGTCAATTTACACGGAAAATGCGGTCTCTCGTTTCTGAAATAGGGAAATCTGGAAAAAGTGCGAAACTATCGCCTGAAATGCGAAATCTGTCGATTTCAGAGAGAAAACTTACCTTTGCGTCGAAACCATGCCCTTCCAAAATTCTTTTCGATGAAATTCTCGATGCCATTCGAATTTTCACGTCAATTTACACGGAAAATGCGGTCTCTCGTTTCTGAAATAGGGAAATCTGGAAAAAGTGCGAAACTATCGCCTGAAATGCGAAATCTGTCGATTTCAGAGAGAAAACTTACCTTTGCGTCGAAACCATGCCCTTCCAAAATTCTTTTCGATGAAATTCTCGATGCCATTCGAATTTTCACGTCAATTTACACGGAAAATGCGGTCTCTCGTTTCTGAAATAGGGAAATCTGGAAAAAGTGCGAAACTATCGCCTGAAATGCGAAATCTGTCGATTTCAGAGAGAAAACTTACCTTTGCGTCGAAACCATGCCCTTCCAAAATTCTTTTCGATGAAATTCTCGATGCCATTCGAATTTTCACGTCAATTTACACGGAAAATGCGGTCTCTCGTTTCTGAAATAGGGAAATCTGGAAAAAGTGCGAAACTATCGCCTGAAATGCGAAATCTGTCGATTTCAGAGAGAAAACTTACCTTTGCGTCGAAACCATGCCCTTCCAAAATTCTTTTCGATGAAATTCTCGATGCCATTCGAATTTTCACGTCAATTTACACGGAAAATGCGGTCTCTCGTTTCTGAAATAGGGAAATCTGGAAAAAGTGCGAAACTATCGCCTGAAATGCGAAATCTGTCGATTTCAGAGAGAAAACTTACCTTTGCGTCGAAACCATGCCCTTCCAAAATTCTTTTCGATGAAATTCTCGATGCCATTCGAATTTTCACGTCAATTTACACGGAAAATGCGGTCTCTCGTTTCTGAAATAGGGAAATCTGGAAAAAGTGCGAAACTATCGCCTGAAATGCGAAATCTGTCGATTTCAGAGAGAAAACTTACCTTTGCGTCGAAACCATGCCCTTCCAAAATTCTTTTCGATGAAATTCTCGATGCCATTCGAATTTTCACGTCAATTTACACGGAAAATGCGGTCTCTCGTTTCTGAAATAGGGAAATCTGGAAAAAGTGCGAAACTATCGCCTGAAATGCGAAATCTGTCGATTTCAGAGAGAAAACTTACCTTTGCGTCGAAACCATGCCCTTCCAAAATTCTTTTCGATGAAATTCTCGATGCCATTCGAATTTTCACGTCAATTTACACGGAAAATGCGGTCTCTCGTTTCTGAAATAGGGAAATCTGGAAAAAGTGCGAAACTATCGCCTGAAATGCGAAATCTGTCGATTTCAGAGAGAAAACTTACCTTTGCGTCGAAACCATGCCCTTCCAAAATTCTTTTCGATGAAATTCTCGATGCCATTCGAATTTTCACGTCAATTTACACGGAAAATGCGGTCTCTCGTTTCTGAAATAGGGAAATCTGGAAAAAGTGCGAAACTATCGCCTGAAATGCGAAATCTGTCGATTTCAGAGAGAAAACTTACCTTTGCGTCGAAACCATGCCCTTCCAAAATTCTTTTCGATGAAATTCTCGATGCCATTCGAATTTTCACGTCAATTTACACGGAAAATGCGGTCTCTCGTTTCTGAAATAGGGAAATCTGGAAAAAGTGCGAAACTATCGCCTGAAATGCGAAATCTGTCGATTTCAGAGAGAAAACTTACCTTTGCGTCGAAACTATGCCCTTCCAAAATTCTTTTCGATGAAATTCTCGATGCCATTCGAATTTTCACGTCAATTTACACGGAAAATGCGGTCTCTCGTTTCTGAAATAGGGAAATCTGGAAAAAGTGCGAAACTATCGCCTGAAATGCGAAATCTGTCGATTTCAGAGAGAAAACTTACCTTTGCGTCGAAACCATGCCCTTCCAAAATTCTTTTCGATGAAATTCTCGATGCCATTCGAATTTTCACGTCAATTTACACGGAAAATGCGGTCTCTCGTTTCTGAAATAGGGAAATCTGGAAAAAGTGCGAAACTATCGCCTGAAATGCGAAATCTGTCGATTTCAGAGAGAAAACTTACCTTTGCGTCGAAACCATGCACTTCCAAAATTCTTTTCGATGAAATTCTCGATGCCATTCGAATTTTCACGTCAATTTACACGGAAAATGCGGTCTCTCGTTTCTGAAATAGGGAAATCTGGAAAAAGTGCGAAACTATCGCCTGAAATGCGAAATCTGTCGATTTCAGAGAGAAAACTTACCTTTGCGTCGAAACCATGCCCTTTCAAAATTCTTTTCGATGAAATTCTCGATGCCATTCGAATTTTCACGTCAATTTACACGGAAAATGCGGTCTCTCGTTTCTGAAATAGGGAAATCTGGAAAAAGTGCGAAACTATCGCCTGAAATGCGAAATCTGTCGATTTCAGAGAGAAAACTTACCTTTGCGTCGAAACCATGCCCTTCCAAAATTCTTTTCGATGAAATTCTCGATGCCATTCGAATTTTCACGTCAATTTACACGGAAAATGCGGTCTCTCGTTTCTGAAATAGGGAAATCTGGAAAAAGTGCGAAACTATCGCCTGAAATGCGAAATCTGTCGATTTCAGAGAGAAAACTTACCTTTGCGTCGAAACCATGCCCTTCCAAAATTCTTTTCGATGAAATTCTCGATGCCATTCGAATTTTCACGTCAATTTACACGGAAAATGCGGTCTCTCGTTTCTGAAATAGGGAAATCTGGAAAAAGTGCGAAACTATCGCCTGAAATGCGAAATCTGTCGATTTCAGAGAGAAAACTTACCTTTGCGTCGAAACCATGCCCTTCCAAAATTCTTTTCGATGAAATTCTAGATGCCATTCGAATTTTCACGTCAATTTACACGGAAAATGCGGTCTCTCGTTTCTGAAATAGGGAAATCTGGAAAAAGTGCGAAACTATCGCCTGAAATGCGAAATCTGTCGATTTCAGAGAGAAAACTTACCTTTGCGTCGAAACCATGCCCTTCCAAAATTCTTTTCGATGAAATTCTCGATGCCATTCGAATTTTCACGTCAATTTACACGGAAAATGCGGTCTCTCGTTTCTGAAATAGGGAAATCTGGAAAAAGTGCGAAACTATCGCCTGAAATGCGAAATCTGTCGATTTCAGAGAGAAAACTTACCTTTGCGTCGAAACCATGCCCTTCCAAAATTCTTTTCGATGAAATTCTCGATGCCATTCGAATTTTCACGTCAATTTACACGGAAAATGCGGTCTCTCGTTTCTGAAATAGGGAAATCTGGAAAAAGTGCGAAACTATCGCCTGAAATGCGAAATCTGTCGATTTCAGAGAGAAAACTTACCTTTGCGTCGAAACCATGCCCTTCCAAAATTCTTTTCGATGAAATTCTCGATGCCATTCGAATTTTCACGTCAATTTACACGGAAAATGCGGTCTCTCGTTTCTGAAATAGGGAAATCTGGAAAAAGTGCGAAACTATTGTGACGGTCGCGTCACCCGGCACCCTTACATACACACATATACATATATACATATATATACATTTGTACATGAGCCTTCCAGAACATAGCCTTTACTATGAAACCCTCTAAAAGAGAACAAGTAACTTAAAGAACAGAGCCTTCACTAGGAAACTCCCTAAAAGAGAACAAGTAGCTTAAACTCGTCACTAAAGCAATACGATACTCTGGAAGCCTCATCAAAGCTACGGAAGTCATTACTCACTTAAGAGATAAGATACCAAACCAAGCTACGGAAGTCATTACTCACATAAGAAATAAGATACCGCTCTAATGAACTAAAACTCTGTACAGGAAATTATAAAATCCTTCTAAGGTAAGAGAGTACTTGAACTTCGACCAAGGCTCTTCGCAACAAACCATATATGGAGCTTCGACCAAGGCTTCTTCGCAACAGCCATAAAAGGCTCGTACAATTTAACAGAAAGGTTTTTAACTACCTCTCCGAAATCGTAAAAGTTATACCCTGCATTCGTATGACACACGCTACAAAGTCCACTCTTCTCCGAGTATAAATACGGGCCCCTTTGCCCAGTAAAGTCAGTAACGCGGTAGTTAGCAATACAGTAACCAGTAACGCGGTAGTTAGCAATACAGTAACCAGTAACGCGGTAGTTAGCAATACAGTAACCAGTAACGCGGTAGTTAGCAATACAGTAACCAGTAACGCGGTAGTTAGCAATACAGTAACCAGTAACGGAGTAGTACAGCAAGAAGTAAGGAGTCAAGCGCGAAGTAACTCGATAGTCGGAAGAGTAAGAGTCAGTAGAAGTAACGAAGAATCAAACGCGAATCTAATATAACGCAGAGTGTGTCAAACGAATCAGGACAACGAGATCCATACGTAAGTTTAACCAATTGTACTTTAAGCCCAGCAATACCTGGCACATTGTAACGCACCATTGCATATATTAAATATATATATTTTTATACTTATGTTTAAACTAACATAAAGACTTTACACCACTGTTATCCTGCATGAACTGCATAATCTACGGAACGTAGATTCTAACGCATATGAATTGAATTTAGACTCTAACGCGTATTACCTTTGAAATTATAACGAGAATAAGAACGAGTCCCTACGTACCTCGAACATTTATTGAACATCGCAGAGTTTCCCTTTGTACTTTAGTACTTAACCATAGCGAAACGATCCCCTACTTTAGTTACGACACCTCACGTACAGGCTCACGGTGAAGATAATCTGCAGATAATCGCGTCACCCGGCACCCTTACATACACACATATACATATATACATATATATACATTTGTACATGAGCCTTCCAGAACATAGCCTTTACTATGAAACCCTCTAAAAGAGAACAAGTAACTTAAAGAACAGAGCCTTCACTAGGAAACTCCCTAAAAGAGAACAAGTAGCTTAAACTCGTCACTAAAGCAATACGATACTCTGGAAGCCTCATCAAAGCTACGGAAGTCATTACTCACTTAAGAGATAAGATACCAAACCAAGCTACGGAAGTCATTACTCACTTAAGAAATAAGATACCGCTCTAATGAACTAAAACTCTGTACAGGAAATTATAAAATCCTTCTAAGGTAAGAGAGTACTTGAACTTCGACCAAGGCTCTTCGCAACAAACCATATATGGAGCTTCGACCAAGGCTTCTTCGCAACAGCCATAAAAGGCTCGTACAATTTAACAGAAAGGTTTTTAACTACCTCTCCGAAATCGTAAAAGTTATACCCTGCATTCGTATGACACACGCTACAAAGTCCACTCTTCTCCGAGTATAAATACGGGCCCCTTTGCCCAGTAAAGTCAGTAACGCGGTAGTTAGCAATACAGTAACCAGTAACGCGGTAGTTAGCAATACAGTAACCAGTAACGCGGTAGTTAGCAATACAGTAACCAGTAACGCGGTAGTTAGCAATACAGTAACCAGTAACGCGGTAGTTAGCAATACAGTAACCAGTAACGGAGTAGTACAGCAAGAAGTAAGGAGTCAAGCGCGAAGTAACTCGATAGTCGGAAGAGTAAGAGTCAGTAGAAGTAACGAAGAATCAAACGCGAATCTAATATAACGCAGAGTGTGTCAAACGAATCAGGACAACGAGATCCATACGTAAGTTTAACCAATTGTACTTTAAGCTCAGCAATACCTGGCACATTGTAACGCACCATTGCATATATTAAATATATATATTTTTATACTTATGTTTAAACTAACATAAAGACTTTACACCACTGTTATCCTGCATGAACTGCATAATCTACGGAACGTAGATTCTAACGCATATGAATTGAATTTAGACTCTAACGCGTATTACCTTTGAAATTATAACGAGAATAAGAACGAGTCCCTACGTACCTCGAACATTTATTGAACATCGCAGAGTTTCCCTTTGTACTTTAGTACTTAACCATAGCGAAACGATCCCCTACTTTAGTTACGACACCTCACGTACAGGCTCACGGTGAAGATAATCTCTTTTGATCAACGGTCTGATTTTCTACCTCACGAATCTTACAAACTCACGGTTTAATTCTCTATCGTACCAACCTAGAGTAACGGATACCATCACCATATCAACGCGAGATAAGAAAAGATCCACACGTAGAAACTTTAGACACCGACCTTACCGATCTGGGATCACGAGTATTCTACTCTTACCATCCACAGTCTAAGGATCGAAAGATCATTGAATTTTGTATTAACCAACAGCCAGCGCGGGGCCGTGACACGATTTTTGGTGGCAGCGGTGGGATACGTTTTTCGCTGCCAGAATAAAAACCTCTTTTCATTAACGTTAAAATCTGGTTAGGAGAGATCCTCTACGCTTGTTCAATATGCCTATCACACTAAAAGACAATGAAACCACAACACAAATCCAAGCTCGTCGCGAATACGCACCGACACAAAGCCCCACAATTGCCAGTGGCGGTACACCACCACTTATACCGGGACTCGCTAGTACTTCAGGCACCGAAGCCATCATTATTCCTCAAATTACAATCAAAGACGCGATCGAAGCCGTACCAACGTTCGACGGAAGAGCACAAACATTCAGGGCATTTTCCGAAGGTTGCAAGGATGCTAAGGATATGATTCCTCCTCATGCAGAAATAAATCTAGTCAAATTAATTAAAAATCGCCTAAGAGGTAACGCTAAACAGGTAGTTACCGGAAAAAGCTTCGTGACCATTGACTCCTTACTCGAATATTTGCAACACCGGTTCTCACCTCCAAAATCAATCTCCTGCCTACAAGGACAGTTAGGGACAATTACGCAATTCCCCTCAGAAGATGTAATTTCCTTCAGTTGCCGAGTGCAACACCTTCTCGACGACATAATCGAGACACATACTCGTATTACCAGAGAAGAAAACACAGCGTTTCGATATGATACGGAAATAGAAGCAATCAAATGTTTCTCGCGCGGTCTGAAAAGGAGCATACGCATAAATCCATCCATTCAGCGCACTTTAGACGACGCCATTCGCTCCGCGATAGAGGCCGAATCCGAAAGCTACCTCATTCAACAATTGCATGAGCGAATTAAGAAGGACGTCGACCGAGCGTATAGATCCGAAGAGAATGCTGTACGACCACAGCGACCGCGAGGAAACTGTTTCTTTTGCAACAAACCGGGTCATTCTGCCGAAACTTGCTGGCTAAAAGAAAGAAACGCACCACGAGGCAACTCGTCCAAGGGAAACGCATTCCAGGAGACTCCATCACCACGAAATACGTTGCAAAAAGTATGCCAATACTGCAACTTCAAAGGACACACAATAGATGAGTGTCGTAAGAAACGATACAACGAACAGCAGAATAGCCGACCAAATTCGGGAAACGGAGCTTCCCTCTCGCCGAACGACGCACGCCGAGAGGAATTATCACCGAGAGTCCGCGTCATAGGTCCCATAGAGGAACAAATACCGTCTACACAATAGATTGCCCGAACGAAGCACCGTCAATACTAATTTCAAAGCCAGAAAACCCACCTATCATTTTTATGATCGATACAGGAGCAGGAGTGAATTTAATTAAAGATAAACTCTATCGAAACAAAGAAGAATATTACAAAGGTTCAGTTAAAATTCGCGGAATAACCACAGGCACAGTATCAACGTTAGGACATGTATTTGTGAATATTTTTGGTATAATTTCAAAATTCCACGTCGTACCAGACGACTTTCCTATGCATCAAGAAGGTATAATCGGAACACCTTACTTAAAGGCAGCCGCAGCCAGTATAGATTACGAACAACAGTGCTTAATTCTTCACGATAAAACTATTCCATTTCTTCAAGATAACGTAATTAAACTACCTGCCCGTACTTCGAAACTAGTATTCATATCTTTAACGAACGACTCTCCAAATGAAGGCTATATGCCAAGCCTAAAAACAGACTCGCAAATTCTTTTGGGTAATGCAATTGTGAACAACTATAACGGTAAAGCAGAACTCTATGCTATCAATACCGGCAGTGAAGATATCACGCTAATCTTTCCTCCCGTACGACTACAAAGGTTGGAAGAAATAGCAGCCCCAAATACGGCTGAAAACACATGCTCACCAGCAGCAACTTCTATTTCGGATCAAGAGAATCCACCACGCAAGGAAAAACTGAAGCATTTTTCCAAAATCACTAGCTCACGAGAAGCTACTTCTATTTCGGATCAAGGGAATCCACCACGCAAGGAAAAACTGAAGCATTTTTCCAAAATCACTAGTTCACGAGAAGCTACTTCTAATTCGGATCGCAAGAATCCTCAAAGCAAGGAAAAGCAGAAGCACTTTTTCAAAAATTCAAAAGGAAGACACCATCAAAAGGAACAGAAGAGACAGACGGCAAAACGCGAAACGAACAAAGTTCCCGAAGCAAAGCCAGAACTTCAAGCCATTAGTTCAAATAAAAATTCATCTCTCACCGAGGTCGAGAGTTTAGAACCAAATGCCACTCGAAGCGATTCTCTCTCCTTAGTATCAAAGAAAAATGAACGGGTCGTCGAGATCGTCCCAGTTCTACACTCTTTTACTTCAAAGGATACGTCTTCCAATTCTACAAGCACTCACACTCCAAAACGAGTAAAAGAATTACTTCCGTTACTACGACTCGAGCACTTGAACTCCGAGGAACGCAACGAAGCGGAAAGGTTAATAACGGAATTCGCAGACAGATTCCACTTACCAGACGAAGCACTGGAAGCCACTACAAAGGCGCATCACAAAATAATTACGGTTGACGATACGCCAATTAATACGAAGCAATACCGCTACCCGCCGGTACATAAAGAAGAAATCCAGAGACAAGTCTCGGACATGCTAAACCAAGGTATAATACAAGAATCAGATTCCGCATACAATTCACCACTATGGGTAGTTCCAAAGAAACCCGATTCGCAAGGAAATAAACGCTGGCGATTAGTTATAGATTTTCGAACATTGAACGAAAAAACAAAAGGCGACGCCTACCCTCTGCCAAATATCACAGAAATCCTCGATCAACTAGGCGGAGCAAAATACTTTTCAATTTTCGACTTAGCCTCAGGATTCCACCAAATACCAATGGATCCACTAGACAAAAATAAAACTGCTTTTTCTACGCCGCATGGTCACTTCGAATATAACCGAATGCCATTTGGATTGAAGAACGCACCCGCCACGTTTCAGCGATTGATGGATCAAACCTTAACAGGTTTGCAAGGCAATGAAATGTTTGTTTATCTGGACGACATCGTAATATACGCAAAATCCCTAGAAGAACACGGAATCAAATTCAGGAAGCTCATAGAACGCCTTCGTAAAGCGAACCTTCAACTACAACCGGATAAATGCGAATTTCTACGAAAGGAAGTTACCTACCTTGGACACATAATTACTGAAAACGGTGTTCAACCCGACCCACGAAAAATAGAAGCAGTACAAAATTTTCCTATTCCAAAAAACGCCAAACATATTAAACAGTTTCTAGGACTAACAGGTTATTATCGAAGATTTATCATGGACTATTCTAAAACGGCAAAACCTTTAACGGAACTACTAAAGAAAAACAATGATTTCGCGTGGACGACGCCACAACAGAACGCTTTCGAAACACTAAGAAATATTCTTTGCGAACAACCAATACTCCAATATCCGGACTTTAACGAAACGTTTAACTTAACGACAGACGCCTCGGGATACGCAGTCGGCGCTGTTCTCAGCCAGGAACCCGTCGGTAAAGATCTACCAATAGCCTATGCGTCTCGTTTATTAAATGGAGCCGAGAAAAACTATTCAACTATTGAAAAAGAACTACTAGCAATAGTCTACGCAGTAAATCATTTTCGACCGTACATCTATGGGAAGAAATTCACACTTCTTACGGATCATCGTCCACTAGTCTGGCTACATAAAGTCAAAGACCCTACATCTCGTCTATTACGTTGGAGATTTAAATTAGACGAATACGAATACAATATCGTCTACAAGCAAGGCAAGGCTAACAGCAACGCCGACGCCCTTTCAAGAAATCCACCAGAGATTTGCACATTTCCATTAACAGAAATAGAACCTGACAGTGAAACATCCACAGAAGATATTTTCGATAGTCCATTTATTAATGCAAGGTTAACAAACCCACAAACTATTCCTGAAATTCAAGAAGAAGAGACAGAAGAGACTAATTCAATTCAGGACGAGGAAGAACCTCCGGATCAAATCGAAACATTCAAATCAACAGAACCAAAGTACATTCGAACACGTAACAACTTCTTACAAGCGAATACTGCAATATGTTTCGTAGACTGTAAAGGACAACCTGTCGATACAGGAAGCCAACTGCTCTATACTCACAAGATTATTAAATTTGATCCAACAAATTTACAGTCGGGAGAGATTACAAGAATTCAAAATAAATCAAAGTTCTATTATTTAATAGCAATACAAAGCACCGAATCATTGAAGCAAGCTTTTAATACCCTGTACGAGTTATTAAAACATGATAATCAAACAAGAATTTCAATCTCCGAATCTCCAAAGGGAATACTTACCACCCCTTGGAATACCTTACAGACTGAACTACAAAACCTATCGTTACGAGACGTCAAAATATACGTACATTCGAACGAGATAAAAATTCCATTCCGCGAAGACATACTGGAGATTATACAAGAAAATCATAGCACGGTAATCGGAGGACATAAAGGAATGACTAAAACATACGCGCGTATCAAGGATAAATATTTCTGGGAAGGAATGAAACATGATATAAGGAGTTTCGTACGTCAATGCGGCAGTTGTCAAAAACGAAAACTAACTCGTGTAAAGACCAAGCAGCCGATGTTAATCACGGATACGCCACCTGAGCCGTTCCATAAGGTAGCCCTCGATATCGTCGGACCACTGCCAAACACCGCCCGCGATAACAACTACCTGCTAACCATACAAGACAACCTAACGAAATATTCCATGGCTATACCACTACGAGAGGCCACTTCAGTCCAAGTAGCAGGTGCTTTCCTTAAACGCTTCATCTGTCAATTCGGGATTCCTACTTCTATTCTCACTGACCAAGGAACGCCATTCATCGGATCCTTTACGAGATCCTTAACCAAGCTGCTCGGAATAAAACAGCTAAAGTCCACTGCTTTCCATCCGCAAACAAATGGTTCCCTCGAGAGAAGCCATCACGTCCTGATCGAGTACCTAAAACATTTCGTAGATACGCACCACGAATGGGACGAATTAATCGAGCTTTGCATGTTCAGTTACAATACCAGTGTTCACGAAGCTACTAAATTCACGCCTTACGAATTAATTTACGGGAGGACTCCGAAATCCCCGATCGATAAAACCTTACATCCAGACGAAACATACCCTGAATACATTTCCAATCTCATAGACAAACTACATTCAATCAGGGAATTTGCAAAAATTAACTCCGACAAAGCTAAAGAGAAATCAAAGGAGTACTACGATAGGAAACAAAACGCTCGAAATTTTCAAGTACGCGACTGGGTCTATTTATTAAAAGGCAACAGACCGGGAAAATTTAGCGATCAGTACGAAGGACCTTACGAAATCACACAAGTCCTAACAGACGGAAACATTAAAATCCGTATACATAATCGAGAAAAAGTAGTTCACCCGAACCGGTTAAAATTATCTTACGGCCATAGTTCCACGGCCTCATAAAATCGAACAAATAATTCTCTTTCTTTGTTCACAGATCTGAAGATCCAATCAACATGTACATCTACATCATTTTCTTCTATTTTTCTCTTACCAATGCTCTAATTGCCTATGACTGCGGTTCTCCTAATATGAATATAACTACAATGTCTTTAAAATCAATTGGTGAATGTAAGATTCCCTCTCAGAAACCTCATGTAGAAGAAAAGTATATTCAACTTCTACAATTATCAGAATTCTCAAACACACATGTAATGCAATGTAAAGTCGAAATAGATAGAACGATATTCCGATGCGGTTTGCTTTCCCATTTATCAGCAGTAACGCATGGAAGAATGGACTATGTAATGGAAATAAGCTCTGACGCATGTTTAAAAATGCATTTAACCCGCGCGTTTAATTTCGGTCAGAAGGATTTAATAACAGGCCTTCTCGCGAATAGCACCGTAACAAAAAGCGTTACAATTGCCGGAGAAATTAAACCCAATGGAGATTGCGACGGCGTTTTCTACTCAGACCCTTACGGCTCTTGGGAAGACGTCATTGTTCAAGCCATCGTAAAAATCACGCTCAGAGATTATTTCGCAACTACTAGATCAGAAAGCAATAAAATCACGTTACTTTCTGGCACACAATGTACACTATCCGACGGTTTTTGCATGGACTTAGAAGGAGGAAATACATTTTGGAACTCCATTCCAAACAATCAATGTAAATTTAATAATTACGACGTTTTATTTGAAGGAAAAGCAAACAAAATCTTTGACAACCAAACAGAAAATACGGAAATCTACGCTATTACGACTCAAGACATTACCTTTGCCTTAACAAAGAAAGGGCAAATTAAAATCTGTAATTATATAATCACCAAAACCGAGCATCCAAAATTATTCATTTTAGAAACTAAACCAGGAGAATCGTTTGCTTTAAGAAAACCAATCGCAGTCAATAACTTAGACATCTTTACATATGTCAATAGTAAATTCATTTACCTAGAAAAGCATATCAAAACACAAATGACAAAACTATACAGAGATGTTATAATGCAACAATGTCAAGTAGAAAAACAAATGCTTGAAAACGCATTAACGTTAGCAAAAATAGTACCGGAAGACTTCGCGTACCAAGTCATGAACGGCCCAGGCCACATGTCGATAGTAGCAGGAGAAGTAATCCATATTGTAAAATGCGTACCCGTCACAGTAAAGCGACGCGAAACCCGACATTGTTATGAACAATTACCTGTATCTAGGGGAAATCATTCGCTATTTATGGCACCAAAAACCCATATATTGTTAAAGACAGGAACGCAACACGATTGCAATCCTTACGTACCAAACATGTACCAATTGGATGGGATATGGTACAAAATATCGCCTAATGCAGCCTCAACAATACCACCTAAAGAATTGCAACCCGCGACGCAAAATAGTTGGACTTATTCAAATCCCGAATCACTAGCCACGTCTGGCATATACTCAACGGAAGAATTAAATAAATTACGAGATCACATCATGTTTCCCGTCGAAAAACCCGCTGTATTAAACACTATCGCTAGAAGCATGACCGGTCAAGACGCAGAAAAACAAGGGATATCATTCGTGAACCTACTCGACGAAGCTGCTCTAGAGAAAATCGCCAATTCAACCTGGAACAAACTGTGGGGAGTCTTCACAGGTTTCGGAACGTTCAGTGCAGGAATCCTGGGTCTTTGGATCACCGTGAAGCTAATCAAGTTCACGCTGGACACAGCACTCCACGGATATGCATTACATCAAATCTACGGCTGGAGCCTACATCTAATCGGCGCTGTCTGGGATAGTGTAACGAATATCCTGTTACATCTAAGCAATCAACCGCCAAGGACAACTTCAACCGGCACAAACACCGAAGCCGAAACCGAAGAAGAAGATAAGGAAACTAATCACAAAACTCCAACAACACCGCCAACCATTGAACCACTCGAGCAGGCAAGTATACAGGGTCAAGCGGTATATTACACGCGGATCGAATAATCGACCTCCACGAAGTCGAGTAATATTTAATTCTTCCATCCACCTCGAAAAATTATCGCGCTATGCGTTGCGTCTCAGCTAGCAAAGATAATCTAGAAACTAATACGATAAGTAGGCGAGCGACTGCAATGTTTAACTTTCTCATCCGCCGAAAAACCTTATCATCGCACAGCTGCGCTACAGCTGCCGAACTACTTCCAAGAAAACTAACTCGATAAGGGATATTTCTAGCTCCCATACGCTTCGAATTTTATCGTACTAACCGGTATCACGACCAAACCAAAACTTCCTACCGGGCAACAACTAAGACCCGATAAGACAGGGAAATGAATAGGGGCAGTACCTACGTTTCTAACGTATATAAAAAGGGTCTACAACAAGAGACACCACACCAGTCTAAAAGCCTCTGTCACCTCGACAACTTCTAAAACGCTCTCTAAGACAATTAATACGAAGATGCCAGTCACCGTGGAATGGGTCATGGACAACGCCACAGCAATCGCAGCCATCATCAACGCTGCTCCAGCTGTTCGAGAACTCGCAGACAGTACCTCGTCCAATGCAGGATACGTATATATGGACTCGCGAAGGCAGCAATACCCGATGCCGGCAAGGATCAAGCCAATATCCAGATACGAAGACGAATCGATAGATGAAATCAATCTGGATTTGTCATGGATGGACACCGACCACATTCAGGCCGATCTACTAGACGGGACGATCGAGGAAATTCTACGCGAAGTAGAAAACCTCCACACTAAGGAACGGATCATCGAGAAGGAACACTCGGAGATAGAATCACCCCGTTGGCGCTTGCCCACTCCTACAAATTGTCCCTCTCCTAACAGTTTGACCTCCACCGAATCAGAGAACGGATCCTACCCGACGGCACCTGGAAGCCCCGAGATGATAGACATCTCCGCATCCGAAGATGAAGGACCAGAGCTGTATGAACAACCTCCACCACCCAGACAATACACCACGGAAGACACCGCAGATACCTCCACAAGGGACGTCATGCAGCCAATACCAGTACAGGCGTACAATATACCACCAGCACCTCCAGTACCGATGCATCAGGAACCACCACCTTTCATGGATGACGTCATAATGGTAGCATCATACGATGTACCGATCGCACCGGCAATGGCTGTACATCAGGGACCGTACTACTATAGCGACACCCTGAGGAACCGCAACACGCTGTACGCGCAATACCAATCTCAGGTAGCACAGCAAGAAGAAATAGTGAGTACAACGTCATGCAGTGTTCCAACCTTGTTCGGAATATTTTGCCGATGGTCATGTATGCAAGGTACCCATCAAAATGGTACAGTAGAATCAAACAGCTTGGATTATATCCAATATTAAATATTGCGCCCCAAAATATTCATTCTCCCGTGTTTTTATTTTCTATTTAATAAAAAAAAAAAAATCATTCTATTATTTTTTGGTTTGAACATGATACTTTATACACATATCTTTATTAATTTATTATTGCGTGCGATCCTTATAATAAGTATGACAAAAATTGTAACCTTACTTACTAATATTAATATAAAATAAATTATTGCTATAGTCCATATGCATACTGCATTCCAATACCTGGAAAAATAAAAAAAAATTATTATTATTTTCTTTACAAATACATACATATATACATATACGTCTCAGTCAAAAGTCTAGAACCTTTGACTTCCAATTTAAACTTGACTTTTCAATCAACTTTCAATGAAACTATAATTAATTAATTGGATAATCCGGATTAACTCTATAATCCAATTAGCAAAAATTTTTTCCGCCCCCACGTGGGCCCGGCCTGCAGTATATGCTTACTAACCTCACATGCGGACAAATTGTAAAGGGAAGAATTTTTCCTGCCTTTCGAATTCTGGAAAAATTCTTTCTTAGGGGGGGGAGGTGTGACGGTCGCGTCACCCGGCACCCTTACATACACACATATACATATATACATATATATACATTTGTACATGAGCCTTCCAGAACATAGCCTTTACTATGAAACCCTCTAAAAGAGAACAAGTAACTTAAAGAACAGAGCCTTCACTAGGAAACTCCCTAAAAGAGAACAAGTAGCTTAAACTCGTCACTAAAGCAATACGATACTCTGGAAGCCTCATCAAAGCTACGGAAGTCATTACTCACTTAAGAGATAAGATACCAAACCAAGCTACGGAAGTCATTACTCACTTAAGAAATAAGATACCGCTCTAATGAACTAAAACTCTGTACAGGAAATTATAAAATCCTTCTAAGGTAAGAGAGTACTTGAACTTCGACCAAGGCTCTTCGCAACAAACCATATATGGAGCTTCGACCAAGGCTTCTTCGCAACAGCCATAAAAGGCTCGTACAATTTAACAGAAAGGTTTTTAACTACCTCTCCGAAATCGTAAAAGTTATACCCTGCATTCGTATGACACACGCTACAAAGTCCACTCTTCTCCGAGTATAAATACGGGCCCCTTTGCCCAGTAAAGTCAGTAACGCGGTAGTTAGCAATACAGTAACCAGTAACGCGGTAGTTAGCAATACAGTAACCAGTAACGCGGTAGTTAGCAATACAGTAACCAGTAACGCGGTAGTTAGCAATACAGTAACCAGTAACGCGGTAGTTAGCAATACAGTAACCAGTAACGGAGTAGTACAGCAAGAAGTAAGGAGTCAAGCGCGAAGTAACTCGATAGTCGGAAGAGTAAGAGTCAGTAGAAGTAACGAAGAATCAAACGCGAATCTAATATAACGCAGAGTGTGTCAAACGAATCAGGACAACGAGATCCATACGTAAGTTTAACCAATTGTACTTTAAGCTCAGCAATACCTGGCACATTGTAACGCACCATTGCATATATTAAATATATATATTTTTATACTTATGTTTAAACTAACATAAAGACTTTACACCACTGTTATCCTGCATGAACTGCATAATCTACGGAACGTAGATTCTAACGCATATGAATTGAATTTAGACTCTAACGCGTATTACCTTTGAAATTATAACGAGAATAAGAACGAGTCCCTACGTACCTCGAACATTTATTGAACATCGCAGAGTTTCCCTTTGTACTTTAGTACTTAACCATAGCGAAACGATCCCCTACTTTAGTTACGACACCTCACGTACAGGCTCACGGTGAAGATAATCTCTTTTGATCAACGGTCTGATTTTCTACCTCACGAATCTTACAAACTCACGGTTTAATTCTCTATCGTACCAACCTAGAGTAACGGATACCATCACCATATCAACGCGAGATAAGAAAAGATCCACACGTAGAAACTTTAGACACCGACCTTACCGATCTGGGATCACGAGTATTCTACTCTTACCATCCACAGTCTAAGGATCGAAAGATCATTGAATTTTGTATTAACCAACAGCCAGCGCGGGGCCGTGACACTATCGCCTGAAATGCGAAATCTGTCGATTTCAGAGAGAAAACTTACCTTTGCGTCGAAACCATGCCCTTCCAAAATTCTTTTCGATGAAATTCTCGATGCCATTCGAATTTTCACGTCAATTTACACGGAAAATGCGGTCTCTCGTTTCTGAAATAGGGAAATCTGGAAAAAGTGCGAAACTATCGCCTGAAATGCGAAATCTGTCGATTTCAGAGAGAAAACTTACCTTTGCGTCGAAACCATGCCCTTCCAAAATTCTTTTCGATGAAATTCTCGATGCCATTCGAATTTTCACGTCAATTTACACGGAAAATGCGGTCTCTCGTTTCTGAAATAGGGAAATCTGGAAAAAGTGCGAAACTATCGCCTGAAATGCGAAATCTGTCGATTTCAGAGAGAAAACTTACCTTTGCGTCGAAACCATGCCCTTCCAAAATTCTTTTCGATGAAATTCTCGATGCCATTCGAATTTTCACGTCAATTTACACGGAAAATGCGGTCTCTCGTTTCTGAAATAGGGAAATCTGGAAAAAGTGCGAAACTATCGCCTGAAATGCGAAATCTGTCGATTTCAGAGAGAAAACTTACCTTTGCGTCGAAACCATGCCCTTCCAAAATTCTTTTCGATGAAATTCTCGATGCCATTCGAATTTTCACGTCAATTTACACGGAAAATGCGGTCTCTCGTTTCTGAAATAGGGAAATCTGGAAAAAGTGCGAAACTATCGCCTGAAATGCGAAATCTGTCGATTTCAGAGAGAAAACTTACCTTTGCGTCGAAACCATGCCCTTCCAAAATTCTTTTCGATGAAATTCTCGATGCCATTCGAATTTTCACGTCAATTTACACGGAAAATGCGGTCTCTCGTTTCTGAAATAGGGAAATCTGGAAAAAGTGCGAAACTATCGCCTGAAATGCGAAATCTGTCGATTTCAGAGAGAAAACTTACCTTTGCGTCGAAACCATGCCCTTCCAAAATTCTTTTCGATGAAATTCTCGATGCCATTCGAATTTTCACGTCAATTTACACGGAAAATGCGGTCTCTCGTTTCTGAAATAGGGAAATCTGGAAAAAGTGCGAAACTATCGCCTGAAATGCGAAATCTGTCGATTTCAGAGAGAAAACTTACCTTTGCGTCGAAACCATGCCCTTTCAAAATTCTTTTCGATGAAATTCTCGATGCCATTCGAATTTTCACGTCAATTTACACGGAAAATGCGGTCTCTCGTTTCTGAAATAGGGAAATCTGGAAAAAGTGCGAAACTATCGCCTGAAATGCGAAATCTGTCGATTTCAGAGAGAAAACTTACCTTTGCGTCGAAACCATGCCCTTCCAAAATTCTTTTCGATGAAATTCTCGATGCCATTCGAATTTTCACGTCAATTTACACGGAAAATGCGGTCTCTCGTTTCTGAAATAGGGAAATCTGGAAAAAGTGCGAAACTATCGCCTGAAATGCGAAATCTGTCGATTTCAGAGAGAAAACTTACCTTTGCGTCGAAACCATGCCCTTCCAAAATTCTTTTCGATGAAATTCTCGATGCCATTCGAATTTTCACGTCAATTTACACGGAAAATGCGGTCTCTCGTTTCTGAAATAGGGAAATCTGGAAAAAGTGCGAAACTATCGCCTGAAATGCGAAATCTGTCGATTTCAGATAGAAAACTTACCTTTGCGTCGAAACCATGCCCTTCCAAAATTCTTTTCGATGAAATTCTCGATGCCATTCGAATTTTCACGTCAATTTACACGGAAAATGCGGTCTCTCGTTTCTGAAATAGGGAAATCTGGAAAAAGTGCGAAACTATCGCCTGAAATGCGAAATCTGTCGATTTCAGAGAGAAAACTTACCTTTGCGTCGAAACCATGCCCTTCCAAAATTCTTTTCGATGAAATTCTCGATGCCATTCGAATTTTCACGTCAATTTACACGGAAAATGCGGTCTCTCGTTTCTGAAATAGGGAAATCTGGAAAAAGTGCGAAACTATCGCCTGAAATGCGAAATCTGTCGATTTCAGAGAGAAAACTTACCTTTGCGTCGAAACCATGCCCTTCCAAAATTCTTTTCGATGAAATTCTCGATGCCATTCGAATTTTCACGTCAATTTACACGGAAAATGCGGTCTCTCGTTTCTGAAATAGGGAAATCTGGAAAAAGTGCGAAACTATCGCCTGAAATGCGAAATCTGTCGATTTCAGAGAGAAAACTTACCTTTGCGTCGAAACCATGCCCTTCCAAAATTCTTTTCGATGAAATTCTCGATGCCATTCGAATTTTCACGTCAATTTACACGGAAAATGCGGTCTCTCGTTTCTGAAATAGGGAAATCTGGAAAAAGTGCGAAACTATCGCCTGAAATGCGAAATCTGTCGATTTCAGAGAGAAAACTTACCTTTGCGTCGAAACCATGCCCTTCCAAAATTCTTTTCGATGAAATTCTCGATGCCATTCGAATTTTCACGTCAATTTACACGGAAAATGCGGTCTCTCGTTTCTGAAATAGGGAAATCTGGAAAAAGTGCGAAACTATCGCCTGAAATGCGAAATCTGTCGATTTCAGAGAGAAAACTTACCTTTGCGTCGAAACCATGCCCTTCCAAAATTCTTTTCGATGAAATTCTCGATGCCATTCGAATTTTCACGTCAATTTACACGGAAAATGCGGTCTCTCGTTTCTGAAATAGGGAAATCTGGAAAAAGTGCGAAACTATCGCCTGAAATGCGAAATCTGTCGATTTCAGAGAGAAAACTTACCTTTGCGTCGAAACCATGCCCTTCCAAAATTCTTTTTGATGAAATTCTCGATGCCATTCGAATTTTCACGTCAATTTACACGGAAAATGCGGTCTCTCGTTTCTGAAATAGGGAAATCTGGAAAAAGTGCGAAACTATCGCCTGAAATGCGAAATCTGTCGATTTCAGAGAGAAAACTTACCTTTGCGTCGAAACCATGCCCTTCCAAAATTCTTTTCGATGAAATTCTCGATGCCATTCGAATTTTCACGTCAATTTACACGGAAAATGCGGTCTCTCGTTTCTGAAATAGGGAAATCTGGAAAAAGTGCGAAACTATCGCCTGAAATGCGAAATCTGTCGATTTCAGAGAGAAAACTTACCTTTGCGTCGAAACCATGCCCTTCCAAAATTCTTTTCGATGAAATTCTCGATGCCATTCGAATTTTCACGTCAATTTACACGGAAAATGCGGTCTCTCGTTTCTGAAATAGGGAAATCTGGAAAAAGTGCGAAACTATCGCCTGAAATGCGAAATCTGTCGATTTCAGAGAGAAAACTTACCTTTGCGTCGAAACCATGCCCTTCCAAAATTCTTTTCGATGAAATTCTCGATGCCATTCGAATTTTCACGTCAATTTACACGGAAAATGCGGTCTCTCGTTTCTGAAATAGGGAAATCTGGAAAAAGTGCGAAACTATCGCCTGAAATGCGAAATCTGTCGATTTCAGAGAGAAAACTTACCTTTGCGTCGAAACCATGCCCTTCCAAAATTCTTTTCGATGAAATTCTCGATGCCATTCGAATTTTCACGTCAATTTACACGGAAAATGCGGTCTCTCGTTTCTGAAATAGGGAAATCTGGAAAAAGTGCGAAACTATCGCCTGAAATGCGAAATCTGTCGATTTCAGAGAGAAAACTTACCTTTGCGTCGAAACCATGCCCTTCCAAAATTCTTTTCGATGAAATTCTCGATGCCATTCGAATTTTCACGTCAATTTACACGGAAAATGCGGTCTCTCGTTTCTGAAATAGGGAAATCTGGAAAAAGTGCGAAACTATCGCCTGAAATGCGAAATCTGTCGATTTCAGAGAGAAAACTTACCTTTGCGTCGAAACCATGCCCTTCCAAAATTCTTTTCGATGAAATTCTCGATGCCATTCGAATTTTCACGTCAATTTACACGGAAAATGCGGTCTCTCGTTTCTGAAATAGGGAAATCTGGAAAAAGTGCGAAACTATCGCCTGAAATGCGAAATCTGTCGATTTCAGAGAGAAAACTTACCTTTGCGTCGAAACCATGCCCTTCCAAAATTCTTTTCGATGAAATTCTCGATGCCATTCGAATTTTCACGTCAATTTACACGGAAAATGCGGTCTCTCGTTTCTGAAATAGGGAAATCTGGAAAAAGTGCGAAACTATCGCCTGAATAGCGAAATCTGTCGATTTCAGAGAGAAAACTTACCTTTGCGTCGAAACCATGCCCTTCCAAAATTCTTTTCGATGAAATTCTCGATGCCATTCGAATTTTCACGTCAATTTACACGGAAAATGCGGTCTCTCGTTTCTGAAATAGGGAAATCTGGAAAAAGTGCGAAACTATCGCCTGAATAGCGAAATCTGTCGATTTCAGAGAGAAAACTTACCTTTGCGTCGAAACCATGCCCTTCCAAAATTCTTTTCGATGAAATTCTCGATGCCATTCGAATTTTCACGTCAATTTACACGGAAAATGCGGTCTCTCGTTTCTGAAATAGGGAAATCTGGAAAAAGTGCGAAACTATCGCCTGAATAGCGAAATCTGTCGATTTCAGAGAGAAAACTTACCTTTGCGTCGAAACCATGCCCTTCCAAAATTCTTTTCGATGAAATTCTCGATGCCATTCGAATTTTCACGTCAATTTACACGGAAAATGCGGTCTCTCGTTTCTGAAATAGGGAAATCTGGAAAAAGTGCGAAACTATCGCCTGAATAGCGAAATCTGTCGATTTCAGAGAGAAAACTTACCTTTGCGTCGAAACCATGCCCTTCCAAAATTCTTTTCGATGAAATTCTCGATGCCATTCGAATTTTCACGTCAATTTACACGGAAAATGCGGTCTCTCGTTTCTGAAATAGGGAAATCTGGAAAAAGTGCGAAACTATCGCCTGAATAGCGAAATCTGTCGATTTCAGAGAGAAAACTTACCTTTGCGTCGAAACCATGCCCTTCCAAAATTCTTTTCTATGAAATTCTCGATGCCATTCGAATTTTCACGTCAATTTACACGGAAAATGCGGTCTCTCGTTTCTGAAATAGGGAAATCTGGAAAAAGTGCGAAACTATCGCCTGAATAGCGAAATCTGTCGATTTCAGAGAGAAAACTTACCTTTGCGTCGAAACCATGCCCTTCCAAAATTCTTTTCGATGAAATTCTCGATGCCATTCGAATTTTCACGTCAATTTACACGGAAAATGCGGTCTCTCGTTTCTGAAATAGGGAAATCTGGAAAAAGTGCGAAACTATCGCCTGAATAGCGAAATCTGTCGATTTCAGAGAGAAAACTTACCTTTGCGTCGAAACCATGCCCTTCCAAAATTCTTTTCGATGAAATTCTCGATGCCATTCGAATTTTCACGTCAATTTACACGGAAAATGCGGTCTCTCGTTTCTGAAATAGGGAAATCTGGAAAAAGTGCGAAACTATCGCCTGAATAGCGAAATCTGTCGATTTCAGAGAGAAAACTTACCTTTGCGTCGAAACCATGCCCTTCCAAAATTCTTTTCGATGAAATTCTCGATGCCATTCGAATTTTCACGTCAATTTACACGGAAAATGCGGTCTCTCGTTTCTGAAATAGGGAAATCTGGAAAAAGTGCGAAACTATCGCCTGAATAGCGAAATCTGTCGATTTCAGAGAGAAAACTTACCTTTGCGTCGAAACCATGCCCTTCCAAAATTCTTTTCGATGAAATTCTCGATGCCATTCGAATTTTCACGTCAATTTACACGGAAAATGCGGTCTCTCGTTTCTGAAATAGGGAAATCTGGAAAAAGTGCGAAACTATCGCCTGAATAGCGAAATCTGTCGATTTCAGAGAGAAAACTTACCTTTGCGTCGAAACCATGCCCTTCCAAAATTCTTTTCGATGAAATTCTCGATGCCATTCGAATTTTCACGTCAATTTACACGGAAAATGCGGTCTCTCGTTTCTGAAATAGGGAAATCTGGAAAAAGTGCGAAACTATCGCCTGAATAGCGAAATCTGTCGATTTCAGAGAGAAAACTTACCTTTGCGTCGAAACCATGCCCTTCCAAAATTCTTTTCGATGAAATTCTCGATGCCATTCGAATTTTCACGTCAATTTACACGGAAAATGCGGTCTCTCGTTTCTGAAATAGGGAAATCTGGAAAAAGTGCGAAACTATCGCCTGAATAGCGAAATCTGTCGATTTCAGAGAGAAAACTTACCTTTGCGTCGAAACCATGCCCTTCCAAAATTCTTTTCGATGAAATTCTCGATGCCATTCGAATTTTCACGTCAATTTACACGGAAAATGCGGTCTCTCGTTTCTGAAATAGGGAAATCTGGAAAAAGTGCGAAACTATCGCCTGAATAGCGAAATCTGTCGATTTCAGAGAGAAAACTTACCTTTGCGTCGAAACCATGCCCTTCCAAAATTCTTTTCGATGAAATTCTCGATGCCATTCGAATTTTCACGTCAATTTACACGGAAAATGCGGTCTCTCGTTTCTGAAATAGGGAAATCTGGAAAAAGTGCGAAACTATCGCCTGAATAGCGAAATCTGTCGATTTCAGAGAGAAAACTTACCTTTGCGTCGAAACCATGCCCTTCCAAAATTCTTTTCGATGAAATTCTCGATGCCATTCGAATTTTCACGTCAATTTACACGGAAAATGCGGTCTCTCGTTTCTGAAATAGGGAAATCTGGAAAAAGTGCGAAACTATCGCCTGAATAGCGAAATCTGTCGATTTCAGAGAGAAAACTTACCTTTGCGTCGAAACCATGCCCTTCCAAAATTCTTTTCGATGAAATTCTCGATGCCATTCGAATTTTCACGTCAATTTACACGGAAAATGCGGTCTCTCGTTTCTGAAATAGGGAAATCTGGAAAAAGTGCGAAACTATCGCCTGAATAGCGAAATCTGTCGATTTCAGAGAGAAAACTTACCTTTGCGTCGAAACCATGCCCTTCCAAAATTCTTTTCGATGAAATTCTCGATGCCATTCGAATTTTCACGTCAATTTACACGGAAAATGCGGTCTCTCGTTTCTGAAATAGGGAAATCTGGAAAAAGTGCGAAACTATCGCCTGAATAGCGAAATCTGTCGATTTCAGAGAGAAAACTTACCTTTGCGTCGAAACCATGCCCTTCCAAAATTCTTTTCGATGAAATTCTCGATGCCATTCGAATTTTCACGTCAATTTACACGGAAAATGCGGTCTCTCGTTTCTGAAATAGGGAAATCTGGAAAAAGTGCGAAACTATCGCCTGAATAGCGAAATCTGTCGATTTCAGAGAGAAAACTTACCTTTGCGTCGAAACCATGCCCTTCCAAAATTCTTTTCGATGAAATTCTCGATGCCATTCGAATTTTCACGTCAATTTACACGGAAAATGCGGTCTCTCGTTTCTGAAATAGGGAAATCTGGAAAAAGTGCGAAACTATCGCCTGAATAGCGAAATCTGTCGATTGTCACGTCCCGCGACGTCCACACGGCCGAGCGCATACCAGGCACCCGATGTGCACACCACGTCTCCCACGAAGCTACTGTGTCGAGCGGTACCCCCACCACAGCCGCACTCCTACCACGGCGGAGCCTCTACCTCAGCGGCACTGGCCATGCTCCGCGGCGTGCACTCGGCGAGGTCCACGCGGCTAGTGAGACGGACGGTACCCCCACTACAGTGCGCCCCTACCACGGCGGAGCCTCTACCTCAGCGGCACTGGCCACGCTCCGCGACGTGCACTCGGCGAGGTCCACGCAGCTAGTGAGTCGGACGGTACCCCCACCACAGTGCGCCCCTACCACGGCGGAGCCTTCTACCTCAGCGGCACTGCCCAAGCTCCGAGACGCTCGCTCGACGAGGTCTACGCAGCGATTGAGTTGGACGGTGCCCCCACCGCAACATCGACATCGTCGGCCGGAGCCGACACCGCAGCAGCATCGCGATTGGCCAGCATCACGCCACCGGCAGCCAGCCAATCACCATCGACACCGGCACTCGCCAGCAGGGTATATAAGGCGAGCAGCGCGAGCCAGCCAGGCAGTCCAATTCGAGGAGCCTACTACCACAGTCCACTACAGCAGTCTAAATCGGGGATCCCAAGTCAGCAGTCTAAGTCGAGGATCACAAGTCAACAGTCCAAATCGAGGATCCCACTACTACAGTCTAAATCGAGGATCCTACTACTACAGTCTAAATTGAGGATTCCAACTCAACAGTCTACTACTACAGCCTACTACTACTTTCTCGAATTCATACTCGATGGAGATTCATCTGTCGGATCTCGAACCAAGCACATCAGGACTCCGAACTCTTATGGAACAACTCTCGACATAAGACATTATATTAATTTCTACTTCTAGTACCTTATCGTACATTCAAGACTCAGCGTTCATATTCTCATTTATTACTATTTCCTCGAAATCATACTTACTTTCATTAACTTTACTATTACTTGGATTGTTCTCATTGTACTTTTACTTTTATTATTATTTACTCGTATTTATACTTATTTCCACTAACTCCAAACATTACCTTAGTTTCTCATTAAAAGTCATTGTATTACCTTTTATACTGCTTCGCGTCGTTTCGTACTTACCTCTTCCCTCACACAAATTTACCTCTCAGACGTTGGAGCTGTCCTTATACTGCTTCACGTCGTTTCTCCTATCTCTATTACCTACTCTCTCCCTCACACCCTTACCTCTCAGACGTTGGAGCTGTCCTTATACTGCTTCGCGTCGTTCCTTCTATCTCTATTACCTTCTCTCACCCCTCAAACCTTTACCTCTCAGACGTTGGAGCTGTCTTTATACTGCTTCGCGTCGTTCCTTCTATCTCTATTACCTTCTCTCTCCACACACACCTTTATCTCTTAGACGCTGGAGCGGTCTTCATACTGCTTCGCGTCAATCGGCTCAGTGACCGTAGAATCCCTTTTTAAATTAGAACCGGACGCGAGTACTCGCCTTATTTGCCGGAAACGTGGGCAAACCTTTTGGGTTCTCCATACGGTGGCGACGTCGTCGGCGGTATATTTCCTGTCGTTCTGCGCAACCTCGTGTCAGGACGTAACAGATTTTAAGAAATATAACAGTGGTGACAGCGGTGGGATTTACTGTCATTGGCCGATAATTCTCAAAATCGTAATTTTCCCTTCCTTTTTTCCATTTCTCCAAGAGTCCTCCTAAATCACCTATAACAATGTTCACTCCCACGGAAACCGATACAATCCCTACGGAAGCAGACGTAGAGCAGTCCAATGAGGAAGTACAAGCCAAAGAGGCTTTTCGCAATTCCAGATTGGATTCAATTCAAGAGAAACAAAACAGTATAGAATCGCAGTATAAAAGGAACGGGCTTAGTAGACCGGCTACAAGTATGTATCGCGTAACCGATAGTCTTGATCCTTTGTCTAACATTAACCTAGCGTCCCAGATCAATGACCTCAAGTATATGATCCGATCCTTAACCAAAGCCCTAGAAACTCCCACGAATCCTCCAACAATCAAAGAATCCCCGAGATCCGAAGAACAAATGGGTCCACACCTCTCCGGGAATGACACCTTCAGGTACGCTCCCTTTGCCCCTCAAATATCCCTGAAGGATGCCCTTGAGATGGTGCCCTTCTTTGATGGTGGTAATATCTCTGTTCCTCAATTCGCCCGAGCCTGTAAATGCGCAAAGGACATGATTCCCTCGCGCTCTGAACCTCAGTTAGCCAGGCTCCTGAGAAATCGTCTTCAAGGTCGAGCATATTTGGCCGTTGAAGACCATGTTTTCGAAACAGTCAATGAACTCGTGGCTAGATTAAAATATATATTTATGCCTGCCAAGGGCCCCCATCATTATCGCGGGGAATTAATCAATATTTTTATGAAACAGAATGAACATATTTTAGATTACATCGGGCGCGTAAAGGACTTACGATCCGCGATTTTAGATGGGGAAAGCGAAAGATACGGCACACCATATCCGGATATGCAGAAGGAAACAGACGACCTTTGTCTGGAATGTTTTATTAATGGTCTCCCTCCAGATTTCAGAGTCCAGGTCTCCATATCCGGATATGTAACCTTGGATCATGCATTCGACACGTCCATTCGCATTAGCAAAATGATTGACCGCGATAACGCACTGTTCAATTATAATAGAGTCACGGACAACGCACGTTCCTCGGACAATCGTAGAGCCGATATTTGCCAGCTCTGTAATAGACAAGGGCATACAGCGTTAACTTGTCGCAGAGAAAGGGCCGCCATTACCACCACAAACCCCAGTCCTGCTCCTAGTCCTAATCATTCTCCTCCCTCCCCACCCGTGGGGACCACTCGGTCCCTCTCGCGAAATCGCTATGAAGCCAAAACTTGCAACTACTGCAAGGAGCCCGGTCACTTAATCACGGAATGCCGTAAACGGGCCTACAATTACAACTTGCGGCAATCGGGAAACTCCTCCGGTCCCCCGGTCCACCAGGACGCGAACCAGGACAGGACCGTTCCACAGCCGCGTCCGATACTCGCGATATCGACGATATCGATGGACGAACCAAATGTAGAGTGTCGACAATCCGCCTAAAGAACACTAACTCAATTTCCGAAATCTCAAAACCATGTACAATTTCAAAGGCGATGTCTATACAAAATCACGATTCTAAATCAAATTCCGAAATCTCTAACTCTTGTTCACTTTCAAAGGCGATGTCTAAACAAAATCTCGATTGTAAATCAAATTCCGAAATCTCTAACTCTTGTACAAATTCAAAAACGATTTCGAAACCAAATCTAGATTCTAACTCAGTTTCCGAAATCTCTAACTCTTGTACAAATTCAAAAACGATTTCGAAACCAAATCTAGATTCTAACTCAGTTTCCGAAATCTCTAAATCTTGTACAAATTCAAAAACGATTTCGAAACCAAATCTAGATTCTAACTCAGTTTCCGAAATCTCTAAATCTTGTACAAATTCAAAAACGATTTCGAAACCAAATCTAGATTCTAACTCAGTTTCCGAAATCTCTAACTCTTGTACAAATTCAAAAACGATTTCGAAACCAAATCTAGATTCTAACTCAGTTTCCGAAATCTCTAAATCTTGTGCGAATTCAAAGACGATTTCAAAACCAAATCTAGATTCTAACTCTGTTTCCGAAATCTCTAAATCTTGTACAAATTCAAAGACAATTTCAAAACCAAATCTAGAATCTAACTCCAATTCCGAAATCTCTAAATCTTATACAAATTCAAAGGCGATTTCAAAACCAAATCTAGATTCTAACTTGGGGTCCGAAATCTCTAAATCATGTACAATTTCAAAGACGATGTCGAAACCAAAGCTGGAATCTAACCAAATCTCCGAAATCTATAAATCGTGTACAATTTCAAAGACGATGTCAAAATCAAATATAGATTCCAACTTGGGTTCCGAAACCTCTAAATCATGCGCAAATTCAAAGACGATGTCGAAACCAAAGCTAGAATCTAACCAAATCTCCGAAAACTCTAAATCTTGTACAAATTCAAAGGCGATGTCAAATCCGAATCTTGACACTAAATCCGAAATCTCTAAATCATGCTCAACTTCGAAAGCAATGTCAAGGTCAAACCTCAATACTGAACGAATTTCTGAAATCCCTACGAAACCTAAATCATTACAAAATCCTACTTCTAGTACTAATTCTTGTTCTAACTCTAAGCAAACTCCATGGGATATATCAGAAACCAAATCCCGCGTACCTGCCTCGTTACCACTGTACCATGTAAGCAAATCGGAACGAGGTCGGATTGAGGAAATTACAAAGTCATTGAGGTTCGACCATTTCAACACAAATGTTCTCTCACCCAACGTCACCAAACACACACACTCGGATCTCATACGAAAAACCTTACCTATTCGATGCCGATCATCAAGGGATTCCCACTCGGACGAGTCAATCTTCTCCTTCCCTGCAAATACGAAAGGCAAATCCAATCCACAAGAAAACTCAGAAGAAGAACCACCCAGCACCAGAACCGGCACACGCAGTGCCCTCCACACGGGCTTCCCCCACAACACGGACACAAGGAAATGTCTTCAACATTCCCTTATTCTTAAGGAGGGGGGTGTCACGTCCCGCGACGTCCACACGGCCGAGCGCATACCAGGCACCCGATGTGCACACCACGTCTCCCACGAAGCTACTGGGTCGAGCGGTACCCCCACCACAGCCGCACTCCTACCACGGCGGAGCCTCTACCTCAGCGGCACTGGCCATGCTCCGCGGCGTGCACTCGGCGAGGTCCACGCGGCTAGTGAGACGGACGGTACCCCCACTACAGTGCGCCCCTACCACGGCGGAGCCTCTACCTCAGCGGCACTGGCCACGCTCCGCGACGTGCACTCGGCGAGGTCCACGCAGCTAGTGAGTCGGACGGTACCCCCACCACAGTGCGCCCCTACCACGGCGGAGCCTTCTACCTCAGCGGCACTGCCCAAGCTCCGAGACGCTCGCTCGACGAGGTCTACGCAGCGATTGAGTTGGACGGTGCCCCCACCGCAACATCGACATCGTCGGCCGGAGCCGACACCGCAGCAGCATCGCGATTGGCCAGCATCACGCCACCGGCAGCCAGCCAATCACCATCGACACCGGCACTCGCCAGCAGGGTATATAAGGCGAGCAGCGCGAGCCAGCCAGGCAGTCCAATTCGAGGAGCCTACTACCACAGTCCACTACAGCAGTCTAAATCGGGGATCCCAAGTCAGCAGTCTAAGTCGAGGATCACAAGTCAACAGTCCAAATCGAGGATCCCACTACTACAGTCTAAATCGAGGATCCTACTACTACAGTCTAAATTGAGGATTCCAACTCAACAGTCTACTACTACAGCCTACTACTACTTTCTCGAATTCATACTCGATGGAGATTCATCTGTCGGATCTCGAACCAAGCACATCAGGACTCCGAACTCTTATGGAACAACTCTCGACATAAGACATTATATTAATTTCTACTTCTAGTACCTTATCGTACATTCAAGACTCAGCGTTCATATTCTCATTTATTACTATTTCCTCGAAATCATACTTACTTTCATTAACTTTACTATTACTTGGATTGTTCTCATTGTACTTTTACTTTTATTATTATTTACTCGTATTTATACTTATTTCCACTAACTCCAAACATTACCTTAGTTTCTCATTAAAAGTCATTGTATTACCTTTTATACTGCTTCGCGTCGTTTCGTACTTACCTCTTCCCTCACACAAATTTACCTCTCAGACGTTGGAGCTGTCCTTATACTGCTTCACGTCGTTTCTCCTATCTCTATTACCTACTCTCTCCCTCACACCCTTACCTCTCAGACGTTGGAGCTGTCCTTATACTGCTTCGCGTCGTTCCTTCTATCTCTATTACCTTCTCTCACCCCTCAAACCTTTACCTCTCAGACGTTGGAGCTGTCTTTATACTGCTTCGCGTCGTTCCTTCTATCTCTATTACCTTCTCTCTCCACACACACCTTTATCTCTTAGACGCTGGAGCGGTCTTCATACTGCTTCGCGTCAATCGGCTCAGTGACCGTAGAATCCCTTTTTAAATTAGAACCGGACGCGAGTACTCGCCTTATTTGCCGGAAACGTGGGCAAACCTTTTGGGTTCTCCATACGGTGGCGACGTCGTCGGCGGTATATTTCCTGTCGTTCTGCGCAACCTCGTGTCAGGACGTAACAGATTTTAAGAAATATAACACGATTTCAGAGAGAAAACTTACTTTTGCGTCGAAACCATGCCCTTCCAAAATTCTTTTCGATGAAATTCTCGATGCCATTCGAATTTTCACGTCAATTTACACGGAAAATGCGGTCTCTCGTTTCTGAAATAGGGAAATCTGGAAAAAGTGCGAAACTATCGCCTGAATAGCGAAATCTGTCGATTTCAGAGAGAAAACTTACCTTTGCGTCGAAACCATGCCCTTGTCACGTCCCGCGACGTCCACACGGCCGAGCGCATACCAGGCACCCGATGTGCACACCACGTCTCCCACGAAGCTACTGGGTCGAGCGGTACCCCCACCACAGCCGCACTCCTACCACGGCGGAGCCTCTACCTCAGCGGCACTGGCCACGCTCCGCGACGCTCGCTCGGCGAGGTCCACGCAGCTAGTGAGTCGGACGGTACCCCCACCACAGTGCGCTCCCACCACGGCGGAGCCTCTACCTCAGCGGCACTGGCCACGCTCCGCGACGCTCGCTCGGCGAGGTCCACGCAGCTAGTGAGTCGGACGGTACCCCCACCACAGTGCGCCCCTACCACGGCGGAGCCTTCTACCTCAGCGGCACTGCCCAAGCTCCGAGACGCGCGCTCGACGAGGTCTACGCAGCGTTTGAGTTGGACGGTGCCCCCACCGCAACATCGACATCGTCGGCCGGAGCCGACACCGCAGCAGCATCGCGATTGGCCAGCATCACGCCACCGGCAGCCAGCCAATCACCATCGACCCCGGCACCCGCCAGCAGGGTATATAAGGCGAGCAGCGCGAGCCAGTCCGGCAGTCTAAATCGAGGATCCTACTACAGCAGTCTACATCGGGGATCCCAAGTCTACAGTCCAATTCGAGGAGCCTACTACCACAGTCCACTACAGCAGTCTAAATTGAGGATTCCAATTCAACAGTCTACTAGAGACAGTACTACTACAACTACAGTCTAATTCGAGTAGCCTACTACTACAGCAGTCTACTACTACTTTCTCGAATTCATACTCGATGGATGTTCATCTTTCGGATCTCGAACCAAGCACATCAGGACTCCGAACTCTTATGGAACAACTCTCGACATAAGACATTATATTAATTTCTACTTCTAGTACCTTATCGTATATTCAAGACTCAGCGTTCATATTCTCATTTATTACTATTTCCTCGAAATCATACTTACTTTCATTAACTTTACTATTACTCGGATTGTTCTCATTGTACTTTTACTTTTATTTATACTTACTTCCACTAACTCCAAACATTACCTTAGTTTCTCATTAAAAGTCATTGTATTAGCTTTTATACTGCTTCGCGTCGCTTCGTAATTACCTTCCCTCTCTCCTCATACCCTTACCTCTCAGACGTTGGAGCTGTCTTTATACTGCTTCGCGTCGTTCCTTCTCTCTCACATCACACCTTTACCTCTCAGACGTTGGAGCTGTCCTTATACTGCTTCACGTCGTTTCTCCTATCTCTATTACCTACTCTCTCCCTCACACCCTTACCTCTCAGACGTTGGAGCTGTCCTTATACTGCTTCGCGTCGTTCCTTCTATCTCTATTACCTTCTCTCACCCCTCAAACCTTTACCTCTCAGACGTTGGAGCTGTCTTTATACTGCTTCGCGTCGTTCCTTCTATCTCTATTACCTTCTCTCTCCACACACACCTTTATCTCTTAGACGCTGGAGCGGTCCTCATACTGCTTCGCGTCAATCGGCTCAGTGACCGTAGAATCCCTTTTTAAATTAGAACCGGACGCGAGTACTCGCCTTATTTGCCGGAAACGTGGGCAAACCTTTTGGGTTCTCCATACGGTGGCGACGTCGTCGGCGGTATATTTCCTGTCGTTCTGCGCAACCTCGTGTCAGGACGTAACAGATTTTTAAGAAATATAACAGTGGTGACAGCGGTGGGATGTACGGTCATTAGCCGATGTAATTTTCCCTTCCTTTTTTCTTTTCTCCAAAAATCCTCCTAAATCACATAACAATGTTTAACCCCACGGAAAACAATACAATCCCTACGGAAGCAGACGTAGAGCAGTCCAATGAGGAAATACAAGCCAAAGAGGCTTTTCTCCGTTCCAAATTGGTTTCTATTCAACAAGAGCAAGAGAGTTTAGAATCACAGTACAGAAGGTGCGGGCTTAGTAGACCGGTTACAAGCATGTATCGCGAAACCGATGGTCTTGATCCTTTGTCTAACATTAACCTAGCGTCTCAGATCAATGACCTCAAGTACATGATTCGTTCCTTAACCAAAGCCCTAGAAACTCCCACAAACCCTCCAACAATCAAAGAATCCCCGAGATCCGAACAACAAATAGGTTCACACCTCTCCGAGAATGACCCCTTCAACTACGCTACCATTGCCCCTCAAATATCCCTGAAGGATGCCCTTGAGATGGTGCCCTCCTTTGATGGTGGTAATATCTCTGCTCTTCAGTTCACTCGAGCCTGCAAACGCGCAAAGGACATGCTTCCCTCGCGCTCTGAACCTCAGTTAGCCAGGCTCCTGAGGAATCGTCTTCAAGGTCGAGCATATTTGGCCGTTGAAGACCACGTTTTCGAAACTGTCGACGAACTCGTGGCTAGATTGAGACAAGTATTTATGCCTGCCAAGGGCCCCCATCATTATCGCGGGGAATTAGTCAATATTTTTATGAAACGGAATGAACATATTTTAGACTACATCGGCCGCGTAAAGGACTTACGATCCGCGATTTTAGATGGGGAAAGAGAAAGATACAGCGCACTGTATCCGGATAGGCAGAAGGAAACAGACGACCTTTGTCTGAAGTGTTTTATTAATGGTCTCCCTCCAGATTTCAGAGTCCAGGTCTCCATATCCGGATATGAAACCTTGGATCATGCATTCGACACGTCCATTCGCGTTAGCAAGATGATTGACCGCGATAATGCATTGTTCAATTATACTAGAGTCACAGACAACGCACGTTCCTCGTACAATCGTAGAGCCGATATTTGCCAGCTCTGTAATAGACAAGGGCATACAGCGTTAAATTGTCGCAGAGAAAGGGCCGCCATTGCCACCACAAACCCCAGTCCTGCCCCTAGACCTAATCATTCTCCTCCCTCCCCACCCGTGGGGACCACTCAGACCCTCTCGCGAAATCGCTACGGAACTAAAACTTGCAACTACTGCAAGAAGCCCGGTCACTTAATCGCGGAATGCCGTAAACGGGCCTACAATAACAACTTGAGGCAATCGGGAAACTCCTCCGGTCCCCTGGTATATCAGGACGCGAACCAGGACAGGACCGTTCCACAGCCGCGTCCGATACTCGCAATAACGACGAAATCGGCGGAAGATCCAAATACAGAATCGCAACAATCCAACTAAATACCTGTAGCTCAATACCCTCTGTACACCTAAGCTCGAAATCCTTTCGAAATCCGGTTAAATTCATGGTCGACACTGGCTCCGAACCCAACCTCCTCAAAGCAAGTCATATAACAGAACCAGGTTCCGTGAATAAAAATGAATATCTATTTCTCTCGGGTATCACGGAGGAAAATGTCAAAACCTTGGGAACAGTAATGGTAAACCTTTTCGAGCACGATGTCCTTTTCCATATCGTTCCCGACTCCTTCCCCATCGAGTACGGCGGAATATTGGGATCCGAATTCCTAAAAGAAAAATCAGTCAATATTTCCTACGACGACGAGTGCCTACGATTTCATGATATAACAATTCCATTCACAAATTTTAAGACGGTGGTCGTCCCTCCTAGGTCTAGCACTGTAATGTACGTAAATATTGCTAATCCCGAACTTAGTCAGGGCTATGTACCCAGGTTACACGCGTGCGCAGGAATATATTTAGGGGACACCGTAGTGTGCAATACAAATGGTCGAGGTTATTTGCGCGTGTTTAACACAAATGAAAAGGCGATCGAACTCGAAATACCCGTCATAAGGATCGAAGAATTTGAAGTCGGAATACCGGACTTAACCAGCGATAGTTTAAGCGAAACCTCTGTACATCTAGAACCTAACCCAATCTCCGAAAACACTAAATCTTGTACAAATTCAAAGACGATTTCAAAACCAAATCTAGATTCTAACTCAGTTTCCGAAATCTTTAAATCCTGTACGAATTCAAAGACGATTTCAAAACCAAATCTAGATTCTAACTCAGTTTCCGAAGTCTCTAAATCTTGTACAAATCCAAAGGCGATGTCAAAACCGAATCTTGACACTAAATCCGAAATCCCTAAATCATGCTCAACTTCGAAAGCAATGTCAGGGTCAAATCTCAATACTGAACGAATTTCTGAAATCCCTACGAAACCTAAATCATTACAAAATCCTACTTCTAGTACTAATTCTTGTTCTAACTCGAAGCAAACTCCATGGGGAATATCAGAAACCAAATCCCGCGTACCTGCCTCGTTACCACTGTACCACGTAAGCGAATCGGAACGAGGTCGGATTGAGGAAATTACAAAGTCATTGAGGTTCGACCATTTAAACACAAATGTTCTCTCACCCAACGTCACCAAACCCATCCACTCGGACCTCATACGAAAAACATTACCTATTCGATGCCGATCATCAAGGAATTCTGACTCGGACAAGTCAATCTTCTCCTTCCCTGCAAATACGAAAGGCAAATCCAATTCACAAGAAAACTCAGAAGAAGAACCACCCAGCACCAGAACCGGCACACGCAGTGCCCTCCACACGGGCTTCCCCCACAACACGGACACAAGGAAATGTCTTCAACATTCCCTTATTCTTAAGGAGGGGGGTGTCACGTCCCGCGACGTCCACACGGCCGAGCGCATACCAGGCACCCGATGTGCACACCACGTCTCCCACGAAGCTACTGGGTCGAGCGGTACCCCCACCACAGCCGCACTCCTACCACGGCGGAGCCTCTACCTCAGCGGCACTGGCCACGCTCCGCGACGCTCGCTCGGCGAGGTCCACGCAGCTAGTGAGTCGGACGGTACCCCCACCACAGTGCGCTCCCACCACGGCGGAGCCTCTACCTCAGCGGCACTGGCCACGCTCCGCGACGCTCGCTCGGCGAGGTCCACGCAGCTAGTGAGTCGGACGGTACCCCCACCACAGTGCGCCCCTACCACGGCGGAGCCTTCTACCTCAGCGGCACTGCCCAAGCTCCGAGACGCGCGCTCGACGAGGTCTACGCAGCGTTTGAGTTGGACGGTGCCCCCACCGCAACATCGACATCGTCGGCCGGAGCCGACACCGCAGCAGCATCGCGATTGGCCAGCATCACGCCACCGGCAGCCAGCCAATCACCATCGACCCCGGCACCCGCCAGCAGGGTATATAAGGCGAGCAGCGCGAGCCAGTCCGGCAGTCTAAATCGAGGATCCTACTACAGCAGTCTACATCGGGGATCCCAAGTCTACAGTCCAATTCGAGGAGCCTACTACCACAGTCCACTACAGCAGTCTAAATTGAGGATTCCAATTCAACAGTCTACTAGAGACAGTACTACTACAACTACAGTCTAATTCGAGTAGCCTACTACTACAGCAGTCTACTACTACTTTCTCGAATTCATACTCGATGGAGGTTCATCTTTCGGATCTCGAACCAAGCACATCAGGACTCCGAACTCTTATGGAACAACTCTCGACATAAGACATTATATTAATTTCTACTTCTAGTACCTTATCGTATATTCAAGACTCAGCGTTCATATTCTCATTTATTACTATTTCCTCGAAATCATACTTACTTTCATTAACTTTACTATTACTCGGATTGTTCTCATTGTACTTTTACTTTTATTTATACTTACTTCCACTAACTCCAAACATTACCTTAGTTTCTCATTAAAAGTCATTGTATTAGCTTTTATACTGCTTCGCGTCGCTTCGTAATTACCTTCCCTCTCTCCTCATACCCTTACCTCTCAGACGTTGGAGCTGTCTTTATACTGCTTCGCGTCGTTCCTTCTCTCTCACATCACACCTTTACCTCTCAGACGTTGGAGCTGTCCTTATACTGCTTCACGTCGTTTCTCCTATCTCTATTACCTACTCTCTCCCTCACACCCTTACCTCTCAGACGTTGGAGCTGTCCTTATACTGCTTCGCGTCGTTCCTTCTATCTCTATTACCTTCTCTCACCCCTCAAACCTTTACCTCTCAGACGTTGGAGCTGTCTTTATACTGCTTCGCGTCGTTCCTTCTATCTCTATTACCTTCTCTCTCCACACACACCTTTATCTCTTAGACGCTGGAGCGGTCCTCATACTGCTTCGCGTCAATCGGCTCAGTGACCGTAGAATCCCTTTTTAAATTAGAACCGGACGCGAGTACTCGCCTTATTTGCCGGAAACGTGGGCAAACCTTTTGGGTTCTCCATACGGTGGCGACGTCGTCGGCGGTATATTTCCTGTCGTTCTGCGCAACCTCGTGTCAGGACGTAACAGATTTTTAAGAAATATAACACACTTCCAAAATTCTTTTCGATGAAATTCTCGATGCCATTCGAATTTTCACGTCAATTTACACGGAAAATGCGGTCTCTCGTTTCTGAAATAGGGAAATCTGGAAAAAGTGCGAAACTATCGCCTGAATAGCGAAATCTGTCGATTTCAGAGAGAAAACTTACCTTTGCGTCGAAACCATGCCCTTCCAAAATTCTTTTCGATGAAATTCTCGATGCCATTCGAATTTTCACGTCAATTTACACGGAAAATGCGGTCTCTCGTTTCTGAAATAGGGAAATCTGGAAAAAGTGCGAAACTATCGCCTGAATAGCGAAATCTGTCGATTTCAGAGAGAAAACTTACCTTTGCGTCGAAACCATGCCCTTCCAAAATTCTTTTCGATGAAATTCTCGATGCCATTCGAATTTTCACGTCAATTTACACGGAAAATGCGGTCTCTCGTTTCTGAAATAGGGAAATCTGGAAAAAGTGCGAAACTATCGCCTGAATAGCGAAATCTGTCGATTTCAGAGAGAAAACTTACCTTTGCGTCGAAACCATGCCCTTCCAAAATTCTTTTCGATGAAATTCTCGATGCCATTCGAATTTTCACGTCAATTTACACGGAAAATGCGGTCTCTCGTTTCTGAAATAGGGAAATCTGGAAAAAGTGCGAAACTATCGCCTGAATAGCGAAATCTGTCGATTTCAGAGAGAAAACTTACCTTTGCGTCGAAACCATGCCCTTCCAAAATTCTTTTCGATGAAATTCTCGATGCCATTCGAATTTTCACGTCAATTTACACGGAAAATGCGGTCTCTCGTTTCTGAAATAGGGAAATCTGGAAAAAGTGCGAAACTATCGCCTGAATAGCGAAATCTGTCGATTTCAGAGAGAAAACTTACCTTTGCGTCGAAACCATGCCCTTCCAAAATTCTTTTCGATGAAATTCTCGATGCCATTCGAATTTTCACGTCAATTTACACGGAAAATGCGGTCTCTCGTTTCTGAAATAGGGAAATCTGGAAAAAGTGCGAAACTATCGCCTGAATAGCGAAATCTGTCGATTTCAGAGAGAAAACTTACCTTTGCGTCGAAACCATGCCCTTCCAAAATTCTTTTCGATGAAATTCTCGATGCCATTCGAATTTTCACGTCAATTTACACGGAAAATGCGGTCTCTCGTTTCTGAAATAGGGAAATCTGGAAAAAGTGCGAAACTATCGCCTGAATAGCGAAATCTGTCGATTTCAGAGAGAAAACTTACCTTTGCGTCGAAACCATGCCCTTCCAAAATTCTTTTCGATGAAATTCTCGATGCCATTCGAATTTTCACGTCAATTTACACGGAAAATGCGGTCTCTCGTTTCTGAAATAGGGAAATCTGGAAAAAGTGCGAAACTATCGCCTGAATAGCGAAATCTGTCGATTTCAGAGAGAAAACTTACCTTTGCGTCGAAACCATGCCCTTCCAAAATTCTTTTCGATGAAATTCTCGATGCCATTCGAATTTTCACGTCAATTTACACGGAAAATGCGGTCTCTCGTTTCTGAAATAGGGAAATCTGGAAAAAGTGCGAAACTATCGCCTGAATAGCGAAATCTGTCGATTTCAGAGAGAAAACTTACCTTTGCGTCGAAACCATGCCCTTCCAAAATTCTTTTCGATGAAATTCTCGATGCCATTCGAATTTTCACGTCAATTTACACGGAAAATGCGGTCTCTCGTTTCTGAAATAGGGAAATCTGGAAAAAGTGCGAAACTATCGCCTGAATAGCGAAATCTGTCGATTTCAGAGAGAAAACTTACCTTTGCGTCGAAACCATGCCCTTCCAAAATTCTTTTCGATGAAATTCTCGATGCCATTCGAATTTTCACGTCAATTTACACGGAAAATGCGGTCTCTCGTTTCTGAAATAGGGAAATCTGGAAAAAGTGCGAAACTATCGCCTGAATAGCGAAATCTGTCGATTTCAGAGAGAAAACTTACCTTTGCGTCGAAACCATGCCCTTCCAAAATTCTTTTCGATGAAATTCTCGATGCCATTCGAATTTTCACGTCAATTTACACGGAAAATGCGGTCTCTCGTTTCTGAAATAGGGAAATCTGGAAAAAGTGCGAAACTATCGCCTGAATAGCGAAATCTGTCGATTTCAGAGAGAAAACTTACCTTTGCGTCGAAACCATGCCCTTCCAAAATTCTTTTCGATGAAATTCTCGATGCCATTCGAATTTTCACGTCAATTTACACGGAAAATGCGGTCTCTCGTTTCTGAAATAGGGAAATCTGGAAAAAGTGCGAAACTATCGCCTGAATAGCGAAATCTGTCGATTTCAGAGAGAAAACTTACCTTTGCGTCGAAACCATGCCCTTCCAAAATTCTTTTCGATGAAATTCTCGATGCCATTCGAATTTTCACGTCAATTTACACGGAAAATGCGGTCTCTCGTTTCTGAAATAGGGAAATCTGGAAAAAGTGCGAAACTATCGCCTGAATAGCGAAATCTGTCGATTTCAGAGAGAAAACTTACCTTTGCGTCGAAACCATGCCCTTCCAAAATTCTTTTCGATGAAATTCTCGATGCCATTCGAATTTTCACGTCAATTTACACGGAAAATGCGGTCTCTCGTTTCTGAAATAGGGAAATCTGGAAAAAGTGCGAAACTATCGCCTGAATAGCGAAATCTGTCGATTTCAGAGAGAAAACTTACCTTTGCGTCGAAACCATGCCCTTCCAAAATTCTTTTCGATGAAATTCTCGATGCCATTCGAATTTTCACGTCAATTTACACGGAAAATGCGGTCTCTCGTTTCTGAAATAGGGAAATCTGGAAAAAGTGCGAAACTATCGCCTGAATAGCGAAATCTGTCGATTTCAGAGAGAAAACTTACCTTTGCGTCGAAACCATGCCCTTCCAAAATTCTTTTCGATGAAATTCTCGATGCCATTCGAATTTTCACGTCAATTTACACGGAAAATGCGGTCTCTCGTTTCTGAAATAGGGAAATCTGGAAAAAGTGCGAAACTATCGCCTGAATAGCGAAATCTGTCGATTTCAGAGAGAAAACTTACCTTTGCGTCGAAACCATGCCCTTCCAAAATTCTTTTCGATGAAATTCTCGATGCCATTCGAATTTTCACGTCAATTTACACGGAAAATGCGGTCTCTCGTTTCTGAAATAGGGAAATCTGGAAAAAGTGCGAAACTATCGCCTGAATAGCGAAATCTGTCGATTTCAGAGAGAAAACTTACCTTTGCGTCGAAACCATGCCCTTCCAAAATTCTTTTCGATGAAATTCTCGATGCCATTCGAATTTTCACGTCAATTTACACGGAAAATGCGGTCTCTCGTTTCTGAAATAGGGAAATCTGGAAAAAGTGCGAAACTATCGCCTGAATAGCGAAATCTGTCGATTTCAGAGAGAAAACTTACCTTTGCGTCGAAACCATGCCCTTCCAAAATTCTTTTCGATGAAATTCTCGATGCCATTCGAATTTTCACGTCAATTTACACGGAAAATGCGGTCTCTCGTTTCTGAAATAGGGAAATCTGGAAAAAGTGCGAAACTATCGCCTGAATAGCGAAATCTGTCGATTTCAGAGAGAAAACTTACCTTTGCGTCGAAACCATGCCCTTCCAAAATTCTTTTCGATGAAATTCTCGATGCCATTCGAATTTTCACGTCAATTTACACGGAAAATGCGGTCTCTCGTTTCTGAAATAGGGAAATCTGGAAAAAGTGCGAAACTATCGCCTGAATAGCGAAATCTGTCGATTTCAGAGAGAAAACTTACCTTTGCGTCGAAACCATGCCCTTCCAAAATTCTTTTCGATGAAATTCTCGATGCCATTCGAATTTTCACGTCAATTTACACGGAAAATGCGGTCTCTCGTTTCTGAAATAGGGAAATCTGGAAAAAGTGCGAAACTATCGCCTGAATAGCGAAATCTGTCGATTTCAGAGAGAAAACTTACCTTTGCGTCGAAACCATGCCCTTCCAAAATTCTTTTCGATGAAATTCTCGATGCCATTCGAATTTTCACGTCAATTTACACGGAAAATGCGGTCTCTCGTTTCTGAAATAGGGAAATCTGGAAAAAGTGCGAAACTATCGCCTGAATAGCGAAATCTGTCGATTTCAGAGAGAAAACTTACCTTTGCGTCGAAACCATGCCCTTCCAAAATTCTTTTCGATGAAATTCTCGATGCCATTCGAATTTTCACGTCAATTTACACGGAAAATGCGGTCTCTCGTTTCTGAAATAGGGAAATCTGGAAAAAGTGCGAAACTATCGCCTGAATAGCGAAATCTGTCGATTTCAGAGAGAAAACTTACCTTTGCGTCGAAACCATGCCCTTCCAAAATTCTTTTCGATGAAATTCTCGATGCCATTCGAATTTTCACGTCAATTTACACGGAAAATGCGGTCTCTCGTTTCTGAAATAGGGATATCTGGAAAAAGTGCGAAACTATCGCCTGAATAGCGAAATCTGTCGATTTCAGAGAGAAAACTTACCTTTGCGTCGAAACCATGCCCTTCCAAAATTCTTTTCGATGAAATTCTCGATGCCATTCGAATTTTCACGTCAATTTACACGGAAAATGCGGTCTCTCGTTTCTGAAATAGGGAAATCTGGAAAAAGTGCGAAACTATCGCCTGAATAGCGAAATCTGTCGATTTCAGAGAGAAAACTTACCTTTGCGTCGAAACCATGCCCTTCCAAAATTCTTTTCGATGAAATTCTCGATGCCATTCGAATTTTCACGTCAATTTACACGGAAAATGCGGTCTCTCGTTTCTGAAATAGGGAAATCTGGAAAAAGTGCGAAACTATCGCCTGAATAGCGAAATCTGTCGATTTCAGAGAGAAAACTTACCTTTGCGTCGAAACCATGCCCTTCCAAAATTCTTTTCGATGAAATTCTCGATGCCATTCGAATTTTCACGTCAATTTACACGGAAAATGCGGTCTCTCGTTTCTGAAATAGGGAAATCTGGAAAAAGTGCGAAACTATCGCCTGAATAGCGAAATCTGTCGATTTCAGAGAGAAAACTTACCTTTGCGTCGAAACCATGCCCTTCCAAAATTCTTTTCGATGAAATTCTCGATGCCATTCGAATTTTCACGTCAATTTACACGGAAAATGCGGTCTCTCGTTTCTGAAATAGGGAAATCTGGAAAAAGTGCGAAACTATCGCCTGAATAGCGAAATCTGTCGATTTCAGAGAGAAAACTTACCTTTGCGTCGAAACCATGCCCTTCCAAAATTCTTTTCGATGAAATTCTCGATGCCATTCGAATTTTCACGTCAATTTACACGGAAAATGCGGTCTCTCGTTTCTGAAATAGGGAAATCTGGAAAAAGTGCGAAACTATCGCCTGAATAGCGAAATCTGTCGATTTCAGAGAGAAAACTTACCTTTGCGTCGAAACCATGCCCTTCCAAAATTCTTTTCGATGAAATTCTCGATGCCATTCGAATTTTCACGTCAATTTACACGGAAAATGCGGTCTCTCGTTTCTGAAATAGGGAAATCTGGAAAAAGTGCGAAACTATCGCCTGAATAGCGAAATCTGTCGATTTCAGAGAGAAAACTTACCTTTGCGTCGAAACCATGCCCTTCCAAAATTCTTTTCGATGAAATTCTCGATGCCATTCGAATTTTCACGTCAATTTACACGGAAAATGCGGTCTCTCGTTTCTGAAATAGGGAAATCTGGAAAAAGTGCGAAACTATCGCCTGAATAGCGAAATCTGTCGATTTCAGAGAGAAAACTTACCTTTGCGTCGAAACCATGCCCTTCCAAAATTCTTTTCGATGAAATTCTCGATGCCATTCGAATTTTCACGTCAATTTACACGGAAAATGCGGTCTCTCGTTTCTGAAATAGGGAAATCTGGAAAAAGTGCGAAACTATCGCCTGAATAGCGAAATCTGTCGATTTCAGAGAGAAAACTTACCTTTGCGTCGAAACCATGCCCTTCCAAAATTCTTTTCGATGAAATTCTCGATGCCATTCGAATTTTCACGTCAATTTACACGGAAAATGCGGTCTCTCGTTTCTGAAATAGGGAAATCTGGAAAAAGTGCGAAACTATCGCCTGAATAGCGAAATCTGTCGATTTCAGAGAGAAAACTTACCTTTGCGTCGAAACCATGCCCTTCCAAAATTCTTTTCGATGAAATTCTCGATGCCATTCGAATTTTCACGTCAATTTACACGGAAAATGCGGTCTCTCGTTTCTGAAATAGGGAAATCTGGAAAAAGTGCGAAACTATCGCCTGAATAGCGAAATCTGTCGATTTCAGAGAGAAAACTTACCTTTGCGTCGAAACCATGCCCTTCCAAAATTCTTTTCGATGAAATTCTCGATGCCATTCGAATTTTCACGTCAATTTACACGGAAAATGCGGTCTCTCGTTTCTGAAATAGGGAAATCTGGAAAAAGTGCGAAACTATCGCCTGAATAGCGAAATCTGTCGATTTCAGAGAGAAAACTTACCTTTGCGTCGAAACCATGCCCTTCCAAAATTCTTTTCGATGAAATTCTCGATGCCATTCGAATTTTCACGTCAATTTACACGGAAAATGCGGTCTCTCGTTTCTGAAATAGGGAAATCTGGAAAAAGTGCGAAACTATCGCCTGAATAGCGAAATCTGTCGATTTCAGAGAGAAAACTTACCTTTGCGTCGAAACCATGCCCTTCCAAAATTCTTTTCGATGAAATTCTCGATGCCATTCGAATTTTCACGTCAATTTACACGGAAAATGCGGTCTCTCGTTTCTGAAATAGGGAAATCTGGAAAAAGTGCGAAACTATCGCCTGAATAGCGAAATCTGTCGATTTCAGAGAGAAAACTTACCTTTGCGTCGAAACCATGCCCTTCCAAAATTCTTTTCGATGAAATTCTCGATGCCATTCGAATTTTCACGTCAATTTACACGGAAAATGCGGTCTCTCGTTTCTGAAATAGGGAAATCTGGAAAAAGTGCGAAACTATCGCCTGAATAGCGAAATCTGTCGATTTCAGAGAGAAAACTTACCTTTGCGTCGAAACCATGCCCTTCCAAAATTCTTTTCGATGAAATTCTCGATGCCATTGTGACGTCCCAAACGGAGGGTCAAGGACGTGCGACATGCAGCTACGCAGCTTTCCGGAAAATTAGCTGCCCTAAGGTACCAATCTCGCGCTGAAAGATGCGTTCTGTTTTGTTGGGTATTTTTAGCTCGCCCGCCTACACGGACTCACGCTGGGGAATACCGTGATCGCTCTAGGGTCAATGGTTAATGGGATGAATCTATTAGTCTTTATATTTTCGTGTTTCAAAACAAATACTATGGTAGTTTAAGGAAAATAATTCGAAATCTTTAATAGTGTTGATTATGTTTATTCGGTCCTCAGTTCAAGCAAACACAATCGTCATCATCATAGTCACTAGTTACCTCGTTAATGACTACTGTAGAGGGAACTTCAGGGGGATCTTGAATTACAACTTCATGGGTGTTGAAATTACGTAAGAGATCGGCATACAGATCTCTATACTGGTCGGGAATACTTTCGAACCAAGTGGGAGGAATAGGTGATTCGGTTCCTTGATTTTCGGGCACGTAGGGAGGGGGAGAGTCGGGGATGGGTTCCGGTTGGAAATAGTGATAGTATTGGGTGCTTTCCTCCTCCGTGACCGGAGAATAGGAGGGAGGTGATTCGAAGGTTTGAGAATGTGGTTGAGGTTGACACGAATCGTGATACAACGGTTCGGGTTGAGGATACCAAGATGGTGAGGGTTGGGAGGGTTCGGATCCGCTCAATATTCTGGCGATCGCTTTTTCCCGTCTTTCGCGCACCTTTTTCCCTGCTCTTCGGGAACGTCTAGGTTTGGGCATCTACATTAATGAAATGCATTGTAAGTATAGTTTTCGGTTAAGTTTTATAAACCGCTGAAGGCTCTCGATGTTAACCAACCTTGATGAGGCGAACTGCCCTATCGCTAAGGCGCTCCTGTTCTTACAGCGCAAAAACAACCAATGTAGGCGTTATGCTGCTTGGGAACTCCTCCACTAGTTGCTGAGGTGAACGACCCAATCGCCAAGGCGCTCCAATTCTCACAGCGCAAAACGACCGTTGTCGGCGCTTCGCAGCTTAAGAGTTCCTCCACTAGCTTTTGACAAGGACAGCCCAGTCGCTGAGGTGCTCTGGTTATATTTAAAATACAGAAATGCACTTCGTTAATTTTTGTAGTAAAACGTTTACTTTCAATTTTCAGCTGAGCTATCGATTCGTAGGGAATCGGGAAAGGTAGGGTATTGGGTAGGAACAAAGTGAATGCACGTAAATAGTGACTATAATAATATAATGATAAGAGATAATTGAGGTTGTTACAATAGTAATTATAAATATAATAAATTGACAAAAGTGAAATATAAAAACAAATACAGAAGTATGGTTACGTTCTATTTCTAATTTAACGTCGGGGTGACGGAGTAAACGGTACGTACGACGCAGTGTTTCCCAAATTAAATACCAAACGAATTAGTGACTTTGGACAGATACGCAGATTTACTGATTCCTCTTAATTAACATGACCTCGGCCTGTCAATACAAGGGACAACGGATTAACAGAGCGGAGTGACCCATATGCACGAAACTTCTCGATCCTGAATTGCTCACATTAAAACTCCAGCTTCCTAAGCGCTGACCAGTTTAATTAAGACTTACGTAAATGGATGATCGAGGTACTCGTTAATGGCGGACTCCTTCGGATTGCACTGTCACTAGTCACTCACTGATGTTACTGAGAAATGTTGAGAATACTGGTGCGCACTGGTCGTCGTAACTGAAGATACCGATGCGTACTGGTCGACGTACTTGTGAATACTGAGCTCTCTGCTCCTACTACCGCTTATTTATGCGCCGGTTCTAACTGCTCAATCAGCAGTCGCACGCTCGGTCACTCGCTCTTCTCAGAATACGAAGCGCGAGCGCTTATCTTATCTTGCTAGGTCAGCGGAATGTGTGAGATCGGCCTCGGTACTTCGGGCGTACGTGCTTTATCATTGCAGCGTCAGCTGGGAAGACCGCGCGAGCTGTTATCTCGTACGTGACTTATTTTTGCAGCGTCAGCTGGGAAGACCGCGCGAGCTATTATCTCGTACGTGACTTACATTGAATGCTCTATGTGATGAGCAGTCACGCCACATTCCGAACATGATATCATTTGCAAATTCTTTTGTCTTATTCTCATGGTTGATCACGTATGCTACTACTGGAGATTCTAATTACATACTCTTCAAGGACCACGGTTTTGCTGATCTTTAAGAAGCGTATATACTGTAATTTATCTCGAAATAATGTGCTTGAAGAGTTCATTCGTACATTTGCAAATGATTCCATATAAAAGCTAATACTACTATATCGATTATTTGTTATTGATTATAATAACTATTGATTAGTCTTACTGATTATTAATGTATGTTTAATTATGTACTCATATATATACATTCCCACACATATGTATTCAGATACATATATTCTTATATGTATGTATATGATACATATATATTTATACATATATAAGTCCCACGCTAGATCTAGGAAGTTCTCTTAGCTTAACGTTTATTGACATCTTTAGGCTGCGAAAGACATACTTCCAAAGTTGTTTTGAAAAAAATAATACTTTCCTTTTGAAAATTGAACTTTTGTTATTTTTTTATATTGTTTCCGAATAAAATTGTTTTGTATTGATTCCAAAAACGTCTAGGACGTTACACCTCCCCCCTTACAAAGAATTTTGAACGATTTAGTGAAAAATTCTCTATTGGGTTGTTTTATTTTTTATTTTCTTTAGTCTATGGGGTGGTTAAAAATGAGCGAATCGACGCTATATCCGAATTCGGTTACTTGACTTGCGCAGTGGTTAAGTTGTTGGATACATTTGGCGCAGGATTCTACGGATTGTTCTTGCAAGAAAAAGTTTTGACAAACCTCGCATTGTAATTTCCTTATAGTTGTGTCATTTAGTATGTGGACGTCCAGTTTCTCTAAATCTTCGCGGTCGCTGTCGTCCAGTTGAGAAGCACAAGTTTCGCATATATCGTGCCATATTATTTCGGGGTGGGTGTAGAATGAACCTTTCACACATCTTGATCGGCTTAATAGGTGTTCGAAGACCATCCTGATGTACCAGATGCTGTGGGTAGGGTTGTTTTTAGGTCCAAATACAGGACACATCGTTAGGCGGTGGATTCCTCGATTCTGTCCAATCGATCGTGCAGTTCTCCTAGCCGAATCCAACAGCGGTCCTCTTTGGCGATGGCCTGGTCCTTGGTATCGTCGGGTTTGCTTTCGTGCGGCTGTAGCTTGTTTCTGCCTGCAAGATATACCAGAAAATTCGCTAGTGTTGTCCAAATGGCTCCGAATAAGTGGATGCTCCATCCATATATTCCGTGCAGTGTATACGCTTGGATTATTGTCTCTATTAGCCCCTTGATAATTTTGAATATAACAAATATGGCTATAAGGCCTGACGTAAAAGTTCCAAGTTCGGTTAGTCGCTTCCAAATTTTATTTAAAGCACCTTCCGTCAATTTCGTCACAGTCTCTTCGTCGAGCAGATTATAAAGTGAGACGGAACCGGTCGGTATCTGATGCCCAGTGGCTCCGCGCACAATTGTATTTATTATGGCGTTTCTTTCAGCCGGGAACATTATGTGTGCTTTTAGTTCTTCTATTTCGTTTTCTGAGTATATTCCACTTGTTGCCAGGAAAGGAATCGGTCTGTATTCCCAATTGGAGGTTGCATAGGGTTTTAATGCTGATGGTGCTATGGTCTCAACGGGTTTTGGTAAGAATTTGTACCAAACATCTTCAATTTTGTACATCACCGGGAGGATGGAGTTACAATCCCTGTGCGTTCCGTGGTGGGTGATTATTCTTGTTTTCGGTGTTAGGAAGGCCGTTTGGTTGTTGGCAAATATAGGCATTTCGTTATAACACTCTTGGGTGTGTCTAACTTTTACCTCTTTAGGTATGCATTTGATTATGTGTACAACTTCACCGGCGGTAATGGCCATGTACCCAGGGCTCTTCATAATTGTCCAAGCCACTTCGTCTGGTAGTATAGAAGCGAATGCCAGTGCGTTAACTAAGGTTTGTTTCTCCAATAGACATTTCTGTGTCATTACGTTGGTATACAGGGTGTTCATTTCCGTTTTGATATGTTTTTCGACGTAGACGAATTTTGAATTTACATACGAAAAAATATCTAGGTTCTCGACTGGTAACGTTTCTTTGTGCTTGAAGATCCTGTCCCTTGAAGTTTCCAAAATAAAAAGTTTGGGGTGTTCCGTTCGGAGCAGAGTGTAACCACAGAAAGATATTTCCGACGTCTTGGTGAGCGCGAATGTCACTTCCTGGGTGGTTAAACTATATACCTCTGGTGACTGTCCCTGTTGATGTGTTTCCACGGTCTTTGCGGCGATGCCTTCGTACAACACGTCGTATTGGTCATAATTGCAAGATGGTTCGGGCATTGGCTTCCAGAAAGAATGTCCATATTCAGAGTCGATACAGGTTGCCATATTAAGAGGGCATACTGTTCCGGATTTGAATAGGATTTTATTTTCGTTAAGTTTGACAGGGGTTTGTCCATCTCGCAGGGTGATCTTTGCGTATCCTTGGACTACGGCGTCCTTCCAGGTCCCGTAGGCGTCCGAGTATGTAACTCCAGAGCATTTGCCGTCCAGATCCACGGATCCAGCCCAGGTGAATGGTCTTGTAGTCGTAGAATTTTTCGTAATACCGGTTAGTAGCACATTATTCCCGAGGTTTAAGATTCCAGTTTCTTGTGCTTTCATGCACTGCTCGTATGTAACGTCTAGGAGGTATTGGTTGTGTCCGTTCGGCTGGATGGAGACATGTGAAAACATTCCGCAGAAATATACTGTTCGCGTTATTTCGACTTTGCATTGTATGGTTTTGGTGTAGGAAAATTCGGATAGTTGCAGCAGTTGTACGTAAGCTTCTGTAGTATTAGTCAGTCTCGTCTCCTTGCCACAGTCTTCGGTCTCGGTCAGTGCGATGGTGGTAACATTCGGATTTTGGCTTGTACAGTCGTATGCGATAAGTGCCGTAGAGATCTTAACTAATAACAGAAGTGCGAGTAGTTTCATCCTGTAACATAAGTATGTCTTTTGCAAAATATTTCTTATATTCTATGTTTCGCTATTTTTAACTTATTGCTATGTACTATCCTATGGCGGTTGCCTACATTAATTTTGACGTTGCCCTTATCTAGTATTTCTACTATGTCATAAGGACCTGTGTATTGATCGTCTAATTTTCCTTTCCTTGGTTCCTTCAAAAGGTAAACCTTGTCGCTTAATTTTAAGTTTTGTGGGTTTATATGTCTGTCATAATATTGTTTAGATCGGTATTTTGAATTTAGCAAGTTCTCATGCGCCAGTTTTTGTAATTCATTGATCTTTATGTGTAGTTCGCGAAGGTAATCCTGATAGGTGGGATCCAAATTTTCCTCTATAACTTCCCTTTCCGAGGGTTCTCTCGCGATGTTGCCGAAAACTAATTCGTGCGGGGAAAATTTAGTTCCTTCGTGGACGCTGGTGTTATATGAGAACATAGCTAATTCTAACCAATTGTCCCAATCGTTGTTTTCCGCGATGTATTGTTTCAAATACTCCGCTAAAACGTGATGTGATCGTTCTATAGATCCATTGGATTGGGGGTGGTATGCGGTAGTCACATATTGTTTGATTTTGAATTTTCTCGCGATGGCCTTGGAGAAAGTACTAGTGAAATTTTGACCCTGATCCGTTAAGATCGCTTTAGGAGCTCCGAATCGGCATATAAAGTGTCTTAAGAACCCTTTGGCAATTTCCAATGAGGTTGTGCGAGCCAGTGGTACCGCGAGCGAGTATTTTGTCAATAGATCTTGCATTGTTAGTATATACTCGTTTCCGAGTGGGGTCTGAGGTAACGGTCCTACAATATCCATGGATACCTTGTCAAAGGCTTTCCCTGGTGTGTCGGTTATGACCATGGGCTGTTTAGTTTTAATTCGTGTTAATTTCTTTAGTTGGCATTCTTGACAATTGTTAATAAAATTTTGTATATCCTTCTTTAGGTTAGGCCAGAAGTAATTGTTTCTAATTCGGTTGAAAGTTTTGGTTACGCCCTTATGGCCACCAGATGCCGAAGTGTGCTTTTCTCTAATTATACTTTCTCTACTAGCCTCAGGTGGGCAAGTGGTTAAAGATTTACAAACCGTTACTGTCAGATTTAATTCTGAAAGAATTTCTCTAAGTTGTTTTTCTATGTACTTCCAAGGTATGTCGTCAAACGAGGGGGAGTATGCTACTGAAAATGAATTTAAGTTTAATTCCCTGCAAACGTCTAGAAGTGACCTGAATGCTTCTTGAATATCGTCACCTTCAATTTTGAGTCTGGGAGTTTTTATTGGTAGGGCTATCACTACTTTGTCTCTAGTCCTTAATACTTTTGCCCGCGTGAATATTACATCTTGGGAAACTATGTTCGTCCCTGTATCTTTTAACTGTATAGCTCCTCTATCTAAGGGTTCTCCATTGTCGTAAATAAAAATAAGTTTGTTGTCTTTTTGCGTGAACAAGGGGTCACGGGATTCGACTAAAGTGAGTGGAGTACGTGTTTGGTAGGGTACGCTTTCCGGAAGGAATATTTCATCGTCTGTTTCGTCTATGTGGGAGCGGTCACTGTCGGAGTCACTACTTTCTATGTCTGAATCATTATCTACGGAGAAGGCCAGATTGTCGTCGGGAGGAATGTCAGGTTCTATGTCGGGTATATCTTGAGGGGAATTGGAGGTTCGAGGTTCAGGTTCGGGTTCGGGGTGTATCGAGTCGGTGTCGTTGTTGTCTGAAGCGTTTGGTGCCGGACTGTTTGGGTTCGATTCGTTCACTCGGCGCCGTTTTGGTGGAGCGAATATTTCATCGTCCGAGCTGTCGTGCCCTCTGGTGATAGCCAGAACTTGATTGATGTCTTCTGGGGGGTTCCTCGACAGCGCATCCGCATTCGCGTTAGCCCTGCCCTGCTTGTATTGGATGTTGAATTCAAATTCTCCCAATTTTAGCTTCCATTTCCAGAGTCGTGATGTCGGGTCTTTTATGGAATTGAGCCACACTAGTGGTTTATGGTCCGTGATGATGTTGAATTTCCTGCCATACAAATAGGGCCGGAAGTGAGACGTGCAATAAACTATCGCTAGACATTCCTTTTCAATAGTTGAGTATTTCTGTTCGGCCTGGTTTAATAATCTTGATGCGTATGCCACTGGTAAATCGTTGCCGACTTTTCCTTGGCTAAGGACTCCTCCAATGGCGTGTCCTGATGCATCCGTAGTGAGATTGAAAGGTTCCGAAAAATTTGGGTATTGCAGGATGGGACTAGTTGTCAAGCATGTCTTCAGGTGTTCGAAAGCTTTCTGTTGGTTGTCCGCCCATTTGAATGGTGTAGTCTTTTTGAGTAAATCGGTCAGAGGTTTAGCTTGCTTAGAGAAATTTTCTATGAATCTTCTGTAGTAGCCAGCGAGTCCTAGGAATTGTTTGATGTTCCTTTGGTTCTTCGGTGTGGGGAAATCCTTTACTGCCTCGATTTTCTTTGGGTCGGGTTTGACCCCGTCTTCGCTGATTATATGTCCCAGGTAGTTAACTTCGTGTCTCAGAAATTCACACTTATCCGGCTGTAATTTTAAGTTAGCCCATTCTAGTCGTTCTGCCAATTTGCGAAATTTGTGTGCGTGTTCCTCTAAGGAGCGCGCGTAAATAACTACATCGTCCAGGTAGACGAACATTTCTAAGCCTTGTAATCCAGTCAGCACATTGTTCATCAGCCTTTGGAATGTAGCCGGTGCATTTTTCAACCCGAATGGCATTCTTTTGAACTCGTAGTGTCCATAGGAGGTCGAGAATGCGGTTTTATGTGCGTCCTTCGGATCCATCGGGATCTGATGAAAACCGGAAGCTAAGTCGAAAACTGAGAAATATTTGGAGCTTCCCAATTGATCCAATATCTCCGTGATATTCGGCAGAGGATAGGCATCAGGGACCGTTTTTTCATTAAGAGCTCTGTAATCTATCACTAACCGCCATCTCTTGTTTCCCTTCGAATCGGGTTTCTTGGGCACAATCCATAGCGGAGAATTATACGGGGATAGTGAATTTTGAATGATGTCATTGGCTAATAGCTCTTTCACCTGTCTGTTGATTTCCTCCTTATGTACGGGAGGGAAACGGTATTGTCTTGTGTTTATAGGGATTTGATCGGTGGTTTCTATTATGTGGGTGGCCTTGTCGGTTCCTGATAACTTGTCTCCTTCCATAAAGAATAGATGTGAGTAGTCTTTTATGAGTTTACTCACTTCTTCTCGTTCTTGTTGGTTTAGGTGGTCCAACCGTAGTAGGTTCAAAATGTCTCTTTCTCTGTTGGTTTTTCCAACGCTAAAACACGCGTGCCGTTTGCCATTGCCTCCTCGCGGTTCTTTCTGTGAGACCTCTTCGAATGGCAGTAACTTTAGTGTGCGTGTTCGCTGAGAATATTCGTTCTTAGTCGTGTTTATAATGGGTAAGTGTCCTCTTCCATTCTCATTTTTTATGACGATTTCGCCGGCATAGACTCCCTCGGGTAGTTCCAATTTTGGGATGTAACCTTCTATGATCTCTGGATTTGCAATGTTGATTTTTACGACCGTGACTTGTCTGGGTAGTATTTTAGTTTTATGGTCGTTCCAAAATGGTATCGTGCACTTGTCCGATTGGACGCATTTATCCTTGTAATTTAAAAGTATAGCCCCGTCGGCTAAGTAGGGTGATCCTAATAAACCTGCTTGTTTTATTGGAAATTTAGAATCCACGATATGGAAGGGGACCTTTTGTCCTGCCAGGGATATCGTTAACGAACCCTTGGTTTTCACTAATTGTTCTGAAATGCCTTGAAGTTGCATGATGTCTTCTCTGTTCATGATCGTTTTGTCCACTAGCGCGTTCTCCTTGAGTAAATTTAGTTCAGATCCTGAGTCAATCATGAACGGGGTTGTGGTTTTCAGGTCGGGGGATGCCAATAGAATGGACGGTACAGTATTCTCATGCAGCAGATTTACAATAGCGATTCTGCTTCGTTCTGATATTCCAATTCGGGTTCTTCCTCCATGTAACGTTCCTGGTCCTTGGACAGGTCCATTTTCTGTTCCAATTCTTCGTTGAAATTCGTCTCTTCCTCGGGTAGGGTTGCCAGAGTTTTGACATGACTGGGACGCTGTCTTAGCGCATTCGAGGTCGCGTCCTGGGTGTATCGAATGCCTGTCCCGTTTCCCTGTTCTCTGGGTTTCACCTGTCCTAGTTCTAGCTTCCGTTGGTACTTGGGACAATTTTTCATCCAATGTCCTTCTTCCTTGCAGTAAGCGCACATGTTACTGTTCAGTCGAGGTTCCGATTTGGGGCTGATTATTGGTGGTTTGGGAGTTGGTTTCTCGAAATCACGATTTGGTTTTGGTACGGATCGGTCCGTATATTCGATTGGACCCCTATTACGCTCCCGAAATTCTCTCATTTCCTGGGATATCCGGATGGCCTTGTTGAAAGCGTCGTTCAAGGTTTTGTATGATTCCAATTTTAACCTAAGGTAAAGTTCCGTAGGTAAGCCCTTGATGAACGCTTGCAGGGCATCATCTTCGATTTCTTTCTCTTTTTCCATTGAGAGATAGCCGATTTTCTTCTTTTCGCCGTCAAGAATTGCGAGTCTTAGATCCTTAATTCGATTGATATAGTCCAAAATGTGTTCTCCATTTCTTTTAAAGATATTTCCCAATTCTCCCCTATAATGATTAACATTCCTGTAGGGTGCAAATGCTTCCTTCAGGTGGTCTCCGAAATCCTCCAAGTTGTCGACGTCCACGTCTTCCATCACCATCGTGGCCCTACCGACAAGTTTGTTGTTGAGAAGTTTAATAAGGTATGGTTCCAGATCCGGGGAGAGCATACTCCGTGCTTTCTCGCATGATCTTAAGAATTGAAACACGGATGGTTTGTATCCGTCAAATCTAGGCACTGCTTCTAGTGCATCTTTTATCCTTATAGGGCTGGAATGATTGCCGGGCTGTGGGCTTATCACTCTTCGAATATTGACTGGTCGCGTTGGTGTGTTTGCGCCGGGCGTTCCCGCTGATATTCTATCCTCAACGCTATTTAATCTACGAGGTAGGTCCTTCAATTGTTCAACTTCGCCTTTTAGTTCCATGAGAAGCTTGGCTATTTCTGCAAATCCATCATCTCGTGATGTTCTTTCAGGAGGTAAATGTACTCTTCCTGGAGATACCGCCTTTTCGTGATTTTCCAATCTTTCTTGCACGCGGGAGGTCTCTGCGTCTAATCTGCTCCTTGACCGTGTTTCCATGTCTGTATGACTACGGCTCGTGGCCATGCTAAGGGGGGTCAGTCAACTATATTCACCGCGTGTTCGGGAGACACTGCAATCGCGCAAAGTCGCGGACTAGGTTGGTGATATATTAAGGTAAAAATTTTTAAATTTTCGAATTTAGGATTTGGCCTGCTGATAACCCTTTTGCGATGCCATCCCACCGCTGCCACCAGAAATTTAACAGCTACCTGTGACGTCCCAAACGGAGGGTCAAGGACGTGCGACATGCAGCTACGCAGCTTTCCGGAAAATTAGCTGCCCTAAGGTACCAATCTCGCGCTGAAAGATGCGTTCTGTTTTGTTGGGTATTTTTAGCTCGCCCGCCTACACGGACTCACGCTGGGGAATACCGTGATCGCTCTAGGGTCAATGGTTAATGGGATGAATCTATTAGTCTTTATATTTTCGTGTTTCAAAACAAATACTATGGTAGTTTAAGGAAAATAATTCGAAATCTTTAATAGTGTTGATTATGTTTATTCGGTCCTCAGTTCAAGCAAACACAATCGTCATCATCATAGTCACTAGTTACCTCGTTAATGACTACTGTAGAGGGAACTTCAGGGGGATCTTGAATTACAAATTCATGGGTGTTGAAATTACGTAAGAGATCGGCATACAGATCTCTATACTGGTCGGGAATACTTTCGAACCAAGTGGGAGGAATAGGTGATTCGGTTCCTTGATTTTCGGGCACGTAGGGAGGGGGAGAGTCGGGGATGGGTTCCGGTTGGAAATAGTGATAGTATTGGGTGCTTTCCTCCTCCGTGACCGGAGAATAGGAGGGAGGTGATTCGAAGGTTTGAGAATGTGGTTGAGGTTGACACGAATCGTGATACAACGGTTCGGGTTGAGGATACCAAGATGGTGAGGGTTGGGAGGGTTCGGATCCGCTCAATATTCTGGCGATCGCTTTTTCCCGTCTTTCGCGCACCTTTTTCCCTGCTCTTCGGGAACGTCTAGGTTTGGGCATCTACATTAATGAAATGCATTGTAAGTATAGTTTTCGGTTAAGTTTTATAAACCGCTGAAGGCTCTCGATGTTAACCAACCTTGATGAGGCGAACTGCCCTATCGCTAAGGCGCTCCTGTTCTTACAGCGCAAAAACAACCAATGTAGGCGTTATGCTGCTTGGGAACTCCTCCACTAGTTGCTGAGGTGAACGACCCAATCGCCAAGGCGCTCCAATTCTCACAGCGCAAAACGACCGTTGTCGGCGCTTCGCAGCTTAAGAGTTCCTCCACTAGCTTTTGACAAGGACAGCCCAGTCGCTGAGGTGCTCTGGTTATATTTAAAATACAGAAATGCACTTCGTTAATTTTTGTAGTAAAACGTTTACTTTCAATTTTCAGCTGAGCTATCGATTCGTAGGGAATCGGGAAAGGTAGGGTATTGGGTAGGAACAAAGTGAATGCACGTAAATAGTGACTATAATAATATAATGATAAGAGATAATTGAGGTTGTTACAATAGTAATTATAAATATAATAAATTGACAAAAGTGAAATATAAAAACAAATACAGAAGTATGGTTACGTTCTATTTCTAATTTAACGTCGGGGTGACGGAGTAAACGGTACGTACGACGCAGTGTTTCCCAAATTAAATACCAAACGAATTAGTGACTTTGGACAGATACGCAGATTTACTGATTCCTCTTAATTAACATGACCTCGGCCTGTCAATACAAGGGACAACGGATTAACAGAGCGGAGTGACCCATATACACGAAACTTCTCGATCCTGAATTGCTCACATTAAAACTCCAGCTTCCTAAGCGCTGACCAGTTTAATTAAGACTTACGTAAATGGATGATCGAGGTACTCGTTAATGGCGGACTCCTTCGGATTGCACTGTCACTAGTCACTCACTGATGTTACTGAGAAATGTTGAGAATACTGGTGCGCACTGGTCGTCGTAACTGAAGATACCGATGCGTACTGGTCGACGTACTTGTGAATACTGAGCTCTCTGCTCCTACTACCGCTTATTTATGCGCCGGTTCTAACTGCTCAATCAGCAGTCGCACGCTCGGTCACTCGCTCTTCTCAGAATACGAAGCGCGAGCGCTTATCTTATCTTGCTAGGTCAGCGGAATGTGTGAGATCGGCCTCGGTACTTCGGGCGTACGTGCTTTATCATTGCAGCGTCAGCTGGGAAGACCGCGCGAGCTGTTATCTCGTACGTGACTTATTTTTGCAGCGTCAGCTGGGAAGACCGCGCGAGCTATTATCTCGTACGTGACTTACATTGAATGCTCTATGTGATGAGCAGTCACGCCACATTCCGAACATGATATCATTTGCAAATTCTTTTGTCTTATTATCATGGTTGATCACGTATGCTACTACTGGAGATTCTAATTACATACTCTTCAAGGACCACGGTTTTGCTGATCTTTAAGAAGCGTATATACTGTAATTTATCTCGAAATAATGTGCTTGAAGAGTTCATTCGTACATTTGCAAATGATTCCATATAAAAGCTAATACTACTATATCGATTATTTGTTATTGATTATAATAACTATTGATTAGTCTTACTGATTATTAATGTATGTTTAATTATGTACTCATATATATACATTCCCACACATATGTATTCAGATACATATATTCTTATATGTATGTATATGATACATATATATTTATACATATATAAGTCCCACGCTAGATCTAGGAAGTTCTCTTAGCTTAACGTTTATTGACATCTTTAGGCTGCGAAAGACATACTTCCAAAGTTGTTTTGAAAAAAATAATACTTTCCTTTTGAAAATTGAACTTTTGTTATTTTTTTATATTGTTTCCGAATAAAATTGTTTTGTATTGATTCCAAAAACGTCTAGGACGTTACACCATTCGAATTTTCACGTCAATTTACACGGAAAATGCGGTCTCTCGTTTCTGAAATAGGGAAATCTGGAAAAAGTGCGAAACTATCGCCTGAATAGCGAAATCTGTCGATTTCAGAGAGAAAACTTACCTTTGCGTCGAAACCATGCCCTTCCAAAATTCTTTTCGATGAAATTCTCGATGCCATTCGAATTTTCACGTCAATTTACACGGAAAATGCGGTCTCTCGTTTCTGAAATAGGGAAATCTGGAAAAAGTGCGAAACTATCGCCTGAATAGCGAAATCTGTCGATTTCAGAGAGAAAACTTACCTTTGCGTCGAAACCATGCCCTTCCAAAATTCTTTTCGATGAAATTCTCGATGCCATTCGAATTTTCACGTCAATTTACACGGAAAATGCGGTCTCTCGTTTCTGAAATAGGGAAATCTGGAAAAAGTGCGAAACTATCGCCTGAATAGCGAAATCTGTCGATTTCAGAGAGAAAACTTACCTTTGCGTCGAAACCATGCCCTTCCAAAATTCTTTTCGATGAAATTCTCGATGCCATTCGAATTTTCACGTCAATTTACACGGAAAATGCGGTCTCTCGTTTCTGAAATAGGGAAATCTGGAAAAAGTGCGAAACTATCGCCTGAATAGCGAAATCTGTCGATTTCAGAGAGAAAACTTACCTTTGCGTCGAAACCATGCCCTTCCAAAATTCTTTTCGATGAAATTCTCGATGCCATTCGAATTTTCACGTCAATTTACACGGAAAATGCGGTCTCTCGTTTCTGAAATAGGGAAATCTGGAAAAAGTGCGAAACTATCGCCTGAATAGCGAAATCTGTCGATTTCAGAGAGAAAACTTACCTTTGCGTCGAAACCATGCCCTTCCAAAATTCTTTTCGATGAAATTCTCGATGCCATTCGAATTTTCACGTCAATTTACACGGAAAATGCGGTCTCTCGTTTCTGAAATAGGGAAATCTGGAAAAAGTGCGAAACTATCGCCTGAATAGCGAAATCTGTCGATTTCAGAGAGAAAACTTACCTTTGCGTCGAAACCATGCCCTTCCAAAATTCTTTTCGATGAAATTCTCGATGCCATTCGAATTTTCACGTCAATTTACACGGAAAATGCGGTCTCTCGTTTCTGAAATAGGGAAATCTGGAAAAAGTGCGAAACTATCGCCTGAATAGCGAAATCTGTCGATTTCAGAGAGAAAACTTACCTTTGCGTCGAAACCATGCCCTTCCAAAATTCTTTTCGATGAAATTCTCGATGCCATTCGAATTTTCACGTCAATTTACACGGAAAATGCGGTCTCTCGTTTCTGAAATAGGGAAATCTGGAAAAAGTGCGAAACTATCGCCTGAATAGCGAAATCTGTCGATTTCAGAGAGAAAACTTACCTTTGCGTCGAAACCATGCCCTTCCAAAATTCTTTTCGATGAAATTCTCGATGCCATTCGAATTTTCACGTCAATTTACACGGAAAATGCGGTCTCTCGTTTCTGAAATAGGGAAATCTGGAAAAAGTGCGAAACTATCGCCTGAATAGCGAAATCTGTCGATTTCAGAGAGAAAACTTACCTTTGCGTCGAAACCATGCCCTTCCAAAATTCTTTTCGATGAAATTCTCGATGCCATTCGAATTTTCACGTCAATTTACACGGAAAATGCGGTCTCTCGTTTCTGAAATAGGGAAATCTGGAAAAAGTGCGAAACTATCGCCTGAATAGCGAAATCTGTCGATTTCAGAGAGAAAACTTACCTTTGCGTCGAAACCATGCCCTTCCAAAATTCTTTTCGATGAAATTCTCGATGCCATTCGAATTTTCACGTCAATTTACACGGAAAATGCGGTCTCTCGTTTCTGAAATAGGGAAATCTGGAAAAAGTGCGAAACTATCGCCTGAATAGCGAAATCTGTCGATTTCAGAGAGAAAACTTACCTTTGCGTCGAAACCATGCCCTTCCAAAATTCTTTTCGATGAAATTCTCGATGCCATTCGAATTTTCACGTCAATTTACACGGAAAATGCGGTCTCTCGTTTCTGAAATAGGGAAATCTGGAAAAAGTGCGAAACTATCGCCTGAATAGCGAAATCTGTCGATTTCAGAGAGAAAACTTACCTTTGCGTCGAAACCATGCCCTTCCAAAATTCTTTTCGATGAAATTCTCGATGCCATTCGAATTTTCACGTCAATTTACACGGAAAATGCGGTCTCTCGTTTCTGAAATAGGGAAATCTGGAAAAAGTGCGAAACTATCGCCTGAATAGCGAAATCTGTCGATTTCAGAGAGAAAACTTACCTTTGCGTCGAAACCATGCCCTTCCAAAATTCTTTTCGATGAAATTCTCGATGCCATTCGAATTTTCACGTCAATTTACACGGAAAATGCGGTCTCTCGTTTCTGAAATAGGGAAATCTGGAAAAAGTGCGAAACTATCGCCTGAATAGCGAAATCTGTCGATTTCAGAGAGAAAACTTACCTTTGCGTCGAAACCATGCCCTTCCAAAATTCTTTTCGATGAAATTCTCGATGCCATTCGAATTTTCACGTCAATTTACACGGAAAATGCGGTCTCTCGTTTCTGAAATAGGGAAATCTGGAAAAAGTGCGAAACTATCGCCTGAATAGCGAAATCTGTCGATTTCAGAGAGAAAACTTACCTTTGCGTCGAAACCATGCCCTTCCAAAATTCTTTTCGATGAAATTCTCGATGCCATTCGAATTTTCACGTCAATTTACACGGAAAATGCGGTCTCTCGTTTCTGAAATAGGGAAATCTGGAAAAAGTGCGAAACTATCGCCTGAATAGCGAAATCTGTCGATTTCAGAGAGAAAACTTACCTTTGCGTCGAAACCATGCCCTTCCAAAATTCTTTTCGATGAAATTCTCGATGCCATTCGAATTTTCACGTCAATTTACACGGAAAATGCGGTCTCTCGTTTCTGAAATAGGGAAATCTGGAAAAAGTGCGAAACTATCGCCTGAATAGCGAAATCTGTCGATTTCAGAGAGAAAACTTACCTTTGCGTCGAAACCATGCCCTTCCAAAATTCTTTTCGATGAAATTCTCGATGCCATTCGAATTTTCACGTCAATTTACACGGAAAATGCGGTCTCTCGTTTCTGAAATAGGGAAATCTGGAAAAAGTGCGAAACTATCGCCTGAATAGCGAAATCTGTCGATTTCAGAGAGAAAACTTACCTTTGCGTCGAAACCATGCCCTTCCAAAATTCTTTTCGATGAAATTCTCGATGCCATTCGAATTTTCACGTCAATTTACACGGAAAATGCGGTCTCTCGTTTCTGAAATAGGGAAATCTGGAAAAAGTGCGAAACTATCGCCTGAATAGCGAAATCTGTCGATTTCAGAGAGAAAACTTACCTTTGCGTCGAAACCATGCCCTTCCAAAATTCTTTTCGATGAAATTCTCGATGCCATTCGAATTTTCACGTCAATTTACACGGAAAATGCGGTCTCTCGTTTCTGAAATAGGGAAATCTGGAAAAAGTGCGAAACTATCGCCTGAATAGCGAAATCTGTCGATTTCAGAGAGAAAACTTACCTTTGCGTCGAAACCATGCCCTTCCAAAATTCTTTTCGATGAAATTCTCGATGCCATTCGAATTTTCACGTCAATTTACACGGAAAATGCGGTCTCTCGTTTCTGAAATAGGGAAATCTGGAAAAAGTGCGAAACTATCGCCTGAATAGCGAAATCTGTCGATTTCAGAGAGAAAACTTACCTTTGCGTCGAAACCATGCCCTTCCAAAATTCTTTTCGATGAAATTCTCGATGCCATTCGAATTTTCACGTCAATTTACACGGAAAATGCGGTCTCTCGTTTCTGAAATAGGGAAATCTGGAAAAAGTGCGAAACTATCGCCTGAATAGCGAAATCTGTCGATTTCAGAGAGAAAACTTACCTTTGCGTCGAAACCATGCCCTTCCAAAATTCTTTTCGATGAAATTCTCGATGCCATTCGAATTTTCACGTCAATTTACACGGAAAATGCGGTCTCTCGTTTCTGAAATAGGGAAATCTGGAAAAAGTGCGAAACTATCGCCTGAATAGCGAAATCTGTCGATTTCAGAGAGAAAACTTACCTTTGCGTCGAAACCATGCCCTTCCAAAATTCTTTTCGATGAAATTCTCGATGCCATTCGAATTTTCACGTCAATTTACACGGAAAATGCGGTCTCTCGTTTCTGAAATAGGGAAATCTGGAAAAAGTGCGAAACTATCGCCTGAATAGCGAAATCTGTCGATTTCAGAGAGAAAACTTACCTTTGCGTCGAAACCATGCCCTTCCAAAATTCTTTTCGATGAAATTCTCGATGCCATTCGAATTTTCACGTCAATTTACACGGAAAATGCGGTCTCTCGTTTCTGAAATAGGGAAATCTGGAAAAAGTGCGAAACTATCGCCTGAATAGCGAAATCTGTCGATTTCAGAGAGAAAACTTACCTTTGCGTCGAAACCATGCCCTTCCAAAATTCTTTTCGATGAAATTCTCGATGCCATTCGAATTTTCACGTCAATTTACACGGAAAATGCGGTCTCTCGTTTCTGAAATAGGGAAATCTGGAAAAAGTGCGAAACTATCGCCTGAATAGCGAAATCTGTCGATTTCAGAGAGAAAACTTACCTTTGCGTCGAAACCATGCCCTTCCAAAATTCTTTTCGATGAAATTCTCGATGCCATTCGAATTTTCACGTCAATTTACACGGAAAATGCGGTCTCTCGTTTCTGAAATAGGGAAATCTGGAAAAAGTGCGAAACTATCGCCTGAATAGCGAAATCTGTCGATTTCAGAGAGAAAACTTACCTTTGCGTCGAAACCATGCCCTTCCAAAATTCTTTTCGATGAAATTCTCGATGCCATTCGAATTTTCACGTCAATTTACACGGAAAATGCGGTCTCTCGTTTCTGAAATAGGGAAATCTGGAAAAAGTGCGAAACTATCGCCTGAATAGCGAAATCTGTCGATTTCAGAGAGAAAACTTACCTTTGCGTCGAAACCATGCCCTTCCAAAATTCTTTTCGATGAAATTCTCGATGCCATTCGAATTTTCACGTCAATTTACACGGAAAATGCGGTCTCTCGTTTCTGAAATAGGGAAATCTGGAAAAAGTGCGAAACTATCGCCTGAATAGCGAAATCTGTCGATTTCAGAGAGAAAACTTACCTTTGCGTCGAAACCATGCCCTTCCAAAATTCTTTTCGATGAAATTCTCGATGCCATTCGAATTTTCACGTCAATTTACACGGAAAATGCGGTCTCTCGTTTCTGAAATAGGGAAATCTGGAAAAAGTGCGAAACTATCGCCTGAATAGCGAAATCTGTCGATTTCAGAGAGAAAACTTACCTTTGCGTCGAAACCATGCCCTTCCAAAATTCTTTTCGATGAAATTCTCGATGCCATTCGAATTTTCACGTCAATTTACACGGAAAATGCGGTCTCTCGTTTCTGAAATAGGGAAATCTGGAAAAAGTGCGAAACTATCGCCTGAATAGCGAAATCTGTCGATTTCAGAGAGAAAACTTACCTTTGCGTCGAAACCATGCCCTTCCAAAATTCTTTTCGATGAAATTCACGATGCCATTCGAATTTTCACGTCAATTTACACGGAAAATGCGGTCTCTCGTTTCTGAAATAGGGAAATCTGGAAAAAGTGCGAAACTATCGCCTGAATAGCGAAATCTGTCGATTTCAGAGAGAAAACTTACCTTTGCGTCGAAACCATGCCCTTCCAAAATTCTTTTCGATGAAATTCTCGATGCCATTCGAATTTTCACGTCAATTTACACGGAAAATGCGGTCTCTCGTTTCTGAAATAGGGAAATCTGGAAAAAGTGCGAAACTATCGCCTGAATAGCGAAATCTGTCGATTTCAGAGAGAAAACTTACCTTTGCGTCGAAACCATGCCCTTCCAAAATTCTTTTCGATGAAATTCTCGATGCCATTCGAATTTTCACGTCAATTTACACGGAAAATGCGGTCTCTCGTTTCTGAAATAGGGAAATCTGGAAAAAGTGCGAAACTATCGCCTGAAATGCGAAATCTGTCGATTTCAGAGAGAAAACTTACCTTTGCGTCGAAACCATGCCCTTCCAAAATTCTTTTCGATGAAATTCTCGATGCCATTCGAATTTTCACGTCAATTTACACGGAAAATGCGGTCTCTCGTTTCTGAAATAGGGAAATCTGGAAAAAGTGCGAAACTATCGCCTGAATAGCGAAATCTGTCGATTTCAGAGAGAAAACTTACCTTTGCGTCGAAACCATGCCCTTCCAAAATTCTTTTCGATGAAATTCTCGATGCCATTCGAATTTTCACGTCAATTTACACGGAAAATGCGGTCTCTCGTTTCTGAAATAGGGAAATCTGGAAAAAGTGCGAAACTATCGCCTGAAATGCGAAATCTGTCGATTTCAGAGAGAAAACTTACCTTTGCGTCGAAACCATGCCCTTCCAAAATTCTTTTCGATGAAATTCTCGATGCCATTCGAATTTTCACGTCAATTTACACGGAAAATGCGGTCTCTCGTTTCTGAAATAGGGAAATCTGGAAAAAGTGCGAAACTATCGCCTGAAATGCGAAATCTGTCGATTTCAGAGAGAAAACTTACCTTTGCGTCGAAACCATGCCCTTCCAAAATTCTTTTCGATGAAATTCTCGATGCCATTCGAATTTTCACGTCAATTTACACGGAAAATGCGGTCTCTCGTTTCTGAAATAGGGAAATCTGGAAAAAGTGCGAAACTATCGCCTGAAATGCGAAATCTGTCGATTTCAGAGAGAAAACTTACCTTTGCGTCGAAACCATGCCCTTCCAAAATTCTTTTCGATGAAATTCTCGATGCCATTCGAATTTTCACGTCAATTTACACGGAAAATGCGGTCTCTCGTTTCTGAAATAGGGAAATCTGGAAAAAGTGCGAAACTATCGCCTGAAATGCGAAATCTGTCGATTTCAGAGAGAAAACTTACCTTTGCGTCGAAACCATGCCCTTCCAAAATTCTTTTCGATGAAATTCTCGATGCCATTCGAATTTTCACGTCAATTTACACGGAAAATGCGGTCTCTCGTTTCTGAAATAGGGAAATCTGGAAAAAGTGCGAAACTATCGCCTGAAATGCGAAATCTGTCGATTTCAGAGAGAAAACTTACCTTTGCGTCGAAACCATGCCCTTCCAAAATTCTTTTCGATGAAATTCACGATGCCATTCGAATTTTCACGTCAATTTACACGGAAAATGCGGTCTCTCGTTTCTGAAATAGGGAAATCTGGAAAAAGTGCGAAACTATCGCCTGAAATGCGAAATCTGTCGATTTCAGAGAGAAAACTTACCTTTGCGTCGAAACCATGCCCTTCCAAAATTCTTTTCGATGAAATTCTCGATGCCATTCGAATTTTCACGTCAATTTACACGGAAAATGCGGTCTCTCGTTTCTGAAATAGGGAAATCTGGAAAAAGTGCGAAACTATCGCCTGAAATGCGAAATCTGTCGATTTCAGAGAGAAAACTTACCTTTGCGTCGAAACCATGCCCTTCCAAAATTCTTTTCGATGAAATTCTCGATGCCATTCGAATTTTCACGTCAATTTACACGGAAAATGCGGTCTCTCGTTTCTGAAATAGGGAAATCTGGAAAAAGTGCGAAACTATCGCCTGAAATGCGAAATCTGTCGATTTCAGAGAGAAAACTTACCTTTGCGTCGAAACCATGCCCTTCCAAAATTCTTTTCGATGAAATTCTCGATGCCATTCGAATTTTCACGTCAATTTACACGGAAAATGCGGTCTCTCGTTTCTGAAATAGGGAAATCTGGAAAAAGTGCGAAACTATCGCCTGAAATGCGAAATCTGTCGATTTCAGAGAGAAAACTTACCTTTGCGTCGAAACCATGCCCTTCCAAAATTCTTTTCGATGAAATTCTCGATGCCATTCGAATTTTCACGTCAATTTACACGGAAAATGCGGTCTCTCGTTTCTGAAATAGGGAAATCTGGAAAAAGTGCGAAACTATCGCCTGAAATGCGAAATCTGTCGATTTCAGAGAGAAAACTTACCTTTGCGTCGAAACCATGCCCTTCCAAAATTCTTTTCGATGAAATTCTCGATGCCATTCGAATTTTCACGTCAATTTACACGGAAAATGCGGTCTCTCGTTTCTGAAATAGGGAAATCTGGAAAAAGTGCGAAACTATCGCCTGAAATGCGAAATCTGTCGATTTCAGAGAGAAAACTTACCTTTGCGTCGAAACCATGCCCTTCCAAAATTCTTTTCGATGAAATTCTCGATGCCATTCGAATTTTCACGTCAATTTACACGGAAAATGCGGTCTCTCGTTTCTGAAATAGGGAAATCTGGAAAAAGTGCGAAACTATCGCCTGAAATGCGAAATCTGTCGATTTCAGAGAGAAAACTTACCTTTGCGTCGAAACCATGCCCTTCCAAAATTCTTTTCGATGAAATTCTCGATGCCATTCGAATTTTCACGTCAATTTACACGGAAAATGCGGTCTCTCGTTTCTGAAATAGGGAAATCTGGAAAAAGTGCGAAACTATCGCCTGAAATGCGAAATCTGTCGATTTCAGAGAGAAAACTTACCTTTGCGTCGAAACCATGCCCTTCCAAAATTCTTTTCGATGAAATTCTCGATGCCATTCGAATTTTCACGTCAATTTACACGGAAAATGCGGTCTCTCGTTTCTGAAATAGGGAAATCTGGAAAAAGTGCGAAACTATCGCCTGAAATGCGAAATCTGTCGATTTCAGAGAGAAAACTTACCTTTGCGTCGAAACCATGCCCTTCCAAAATTCTTTTCGATGAAATTCTCGATGCCATTCGAATTTTCACGTCAATTTACACGGAAAATGCGGTCTCTCGTTTCTGAAATAGGGAAATCTGGAAAAAGTGCGAAACTATCGCCTGAAATGCGAAATCTGTCGATTTCAGAGAGAAAACTTACCTTTGCGTCGAAACCATGCCCTTCCAAAATTCTTTTCGATGAAATTCTCGATGCCATTCGAATTTTCACGTCAATTTACACGGAAAATGCGGTCTCTCGTTTCTGAAATAGGGAAATCTGGAAAAAGTGCGAAACTATCGCCTGAAATGCGAAATCTGTCGATTTCAGAGAGAAAACTTACCTTTGCGTCGAAACCATGCCCTTCCAAAATTCTTTTCGATGAAATTCTCGATGCCATTCGAATTTTCACGTCAATTTACACGGAAAATGCGGTCTCTCGTTTCTGAAATAGGGAAATCTGGAAAAAGTGCGAAACTATCGCCTGAAATGCGAAATCTGTCGATTTCAGAGAGAAAACTTACCTTTGCGTCGAAACCATGCCCTTCCAAAATTCTTTTCGATGAAATTCTCGATGCCATTCGAATTTTCACGTCAATTTACACGGAAAATGCGGTCTCTCGTTTCTGAAATAGGGAAATCTGGAAAAAGTGCGAAACTATCGCCTGATATGCGAAATCTGTCGATTTCAGAGAGAAAACTTACCTTTGCGTCGAAACCATGCCCTTCCAAAATTCTTTTCGATGAAATTCTCGATGCCATTCGAATTTTCACGTCAATTTACACGGAAAATGCGGTCTCTCGTTTCTGAAATAGGGAAATCTGGAAAAAGTGCGAAACTATCGCCTGATATGCGAAATCTGTCGATTTCAGAGAGAAAACTTACCTTTGCGTCGAAACCATGCCCTTCCAAAATTCTTTTCGATGAAATTCTCGATGCCATTCGAATTTTCACGTCAATTTACACGGAAAATGCGGTCTCTCGTTTCTGAAATAGGGAAATCTGGAAAAAGTGCGAAACTATCGCCTGATATGCGAAATCTGTCGATTTCAGAGAGAAAACTTACCTTTGCGTCGAAACCATGCCCTTCCAAAATTCTTTTCGATGAAATTCTCGATGCCATTCGAATTTTCACGTCAATTTACACGGAAAATGCGGTCTCTCGTTTCTGAAATAGGGAAATCTGGAAAAAGTGCGAAACTATCGCCTGATATGCGAAATCTGTCGATTTCAGAGAGAAAACTTACCTTTGCGTCGAAACCATGCCCTTCCAAAATTCTTTTCGATGAAATTCTCGATGCCATTCGAATTTTCACGTCAATTTACACGGAAAATGCGGTCTCTCGTTTCTGAAATAGGGAAATCTGGAAAAAGTGCGAAACTATCGCCTGATATGCGAAATCTGTCGATTTCAGAGAGAAAACTTACCTTTGCGTCGAAACCATGCCCTTCCAAAATTCTTTTCGATGAAATTCTCGATGCCATTCGAATTTTCACGTCAATTTACACGGAAAATGCGGTCTCTCGTTTCTGAAATAGGGAAATCTGGAAAAAGTGCGAAACTATCGCCTGATATGCGAAATCTGTCGATTTCAGAGAGAAAACTTACCTTTGCGTCGAAACCATGCCCTTCCAAAATTCTTTTCGATGAAATTCTCGATGCCATTCGAATTTTCACGTCAATTTACACGGAAAATGCGGTCTCTCGTTTCTGAAATAGGGAAATCTGGAAAAAGTGCGAAACTATCGCCTGATATGCGAAATCTGTCGATTTCAGAGAGAAAACTTACCTTTGCGTCGAAACCATGCCCTTCCAAAATTCTTTTCGATGAAATTCTCGATGCCATTCGAATTTTCACGTCAATTTACACGGAAAATGCGGTCTCTCGTTTCTGAAATAGGGAAATCTGGAAAAAGTGCGAAACTATCGCCTGATATGCGAAATCTGTCGATTTCAGAGAGAAAACTTACCTTTGCGTCGAAACCATGCCCTTCCAAAATTCTTTTCGATGAAATTCTCGATGCCATTCGAATTTTCACGTCAATTTACACGGAAAATGCGGTCTCTCGTTTCTGAAATAGGGAAATCTGGAAAAAGTGCGAAACTATCGCCTGATATGCGAAATCTGTCGATTTCAGAGAGAAAACTTACCTTTGCGTCGAAACCATGCCCTTCCAAAATTCTTTTCGATGAAATTCTCGATGCCATTCGAATTTTCACGTCAATTTACACGGAAAATGCGGTCTCTCGTTTCTGAAATAGGGAAATCTGGAAAAAGTGCGAAACTATCGCCTGATATGCGAAATCTGTCGATTTCAGAGAGAAAACTTACCTTTGCGTCGAAACCATGCCCTTCCAAAATTCTTTTCGATGAAATTCTCGATGCCATTCGAATTTTCACGTCAATTTACACGGAAAATGCGGTCTCTCGTTTCTGAAATAGGGAAATCTGGAAAAAGTGCGAAACTATCGCCTGATATGCGAAATCTGTCGATTTCAGAGAGAAAACTTACCTTTGCGTCGAAACCATGCCCTTCCAAAATTCTTTTCGATGAAATTCTCGATGCCATTCGAATTTTCACGTCAATTTACACGGAAAATGCGGTCTCTCGTTTCTGAAATAGGGAAATCTGGAAAAAGTGCGAAACTATCGCCTGATATGCGAAATCTGTCGATTTCAGAGAGAAAACTTACCTTTGCGTCGAAACCATGCCCTTCCAAAATTCTTTTCGATGAAATTCTCGATGCCATTCGAATTTTCACGTCAATTTACACGGAAAATGCGGTCTCTCGTTTCTGAAATAGGGAAATCTGGAAAAAGTGCGAAACTATCGCCTGATATGCGAAATCTGTCGATTTCAGAGAGAAAACTTACCTTTGCGTCGAAACCATGCCCTTCCAAAATTCTTTTCGATGAAATTCTCGATGCCATTCGAATTTTCACGTCAATTTACACGGAAAATGCGGTCTCTCGTTTCTGAAATAGGGAAATCTGGAAAAAGTGCGAAACTATCGCCTGATATGCGAAATCTGTCGATTTCAGAGAGAAAACTTACCTTTGCGTCGAAACCATGCCCTTCCAAAATTCTTTTCGATGAAATTCTCGATGCCATTCGAATTTTCACGTCAATTTACACGGAAAATGCGGTCTCTCGTTTCTGAAATAGGGAAATCTGGAAAAAGTGCGAAACTATCGCCTGATATAGCGAAATCTGTCGATTTCAGAGAGAAAACTTACCTTTGCGTCGAAACCATGCCCTTCCAAAATTCTTTTCGATGAAATTCTCGATGCCATTCGAATTTTCACGTCAATTTACACGGAAAATGCGGTCTCTCGTTTCTGAAATAGGGAAATCTGGAAAAAGTGCGAAACTATCGCCTGATATGCGAAATCTGTCGATTTCAGAGAGAAAACTTACCTTTGCGTCGAAACCATGCCCTTCCAAAATTCTTTTCGATGAAATTCTCGATGCCATTCGAATTTTCACGTCAATTTACACGGAAAATGCGGTCTCTCGTTTCTGAAATAGGGAAATCTGGAAAAAGTGCGAAACTATCGCCTGATATGCGTAATCTGTCGATTTCAGAGAGAAAACTTACCTTTGCGTCGAAACCATGCCCTTCCAAAATTCTTTTCGATGAAATTCTCGATGCCATTCGAATTTTCACGTCAATTTACACGGAAAATGCGGTCTCTCATTTCTGAAATAGGGAAATCTGGAAAAAGTGCGAAACTATCGCCTGATATGCGAAATCTGTCGATTTCAGAGAGAAAACTTACCTTTGCGTCGAAACCATGCCCTTCCAAAATTCTTTTCGATGAAATTCTCGATGCCATTCGAATTTTCACGTCAATTTACACGGAAAATGCGGTCTCTCGTTTCTGAAATAGGGAAATCTGGAAAAAGTGCGAAACTATCGCCTGATATGCGAAATCTGTCGATTTCAGAGAGAAAACTTACCTTTGCGTCGAAACCATGCCCTTCCAAAATTCTTTTCGATGAAATTCTCGATGCCATTCGAATTTTCACGTCAATTTACACGGAAAATGCGGTCTCTCGTTTCTGAAATAGGGAAATCTGGAAAAAGTGCGAAACTATCGCCTGTATAGCGAAATCTGTCGATTTCAGAGAGAAAACTTACCTTTGCGTCGAAACCATGCCCTTCCAAAATTCTTTTCGATGAAATTCTCGATGCCATTCGAATTTTCACGTCAATTTACACGGAAAATGCGGTCTCTCGTTTCTGAAATAGGGAAATCTGGAAAAAGTGCGAAACTATCGCCTGATATGCGAAATCTGTCGATTTCAGAGAGAAAACTTACCTTTGCGTCGAAACCATGCCCTTCCAAAATTCTTTTCGATGAAATTCTCGATGCCATTCGAATTTTCACGTCAATTTACACGGAAAATGCGGTCTCTCGTTTCTGAAATAGGGAAATCTGGAAAAAGTGCGAAACTATCGCCTGATATAGCGAAATCTGTCGATTTCAGAGAGAAAACTTACCTTTGCGTCGAAACCATGCCCTTCCAAAATTCTTTTCGATGAAATTCTCGATGCCATTCGAATTTTCACGTCAATTTACACGGAAAATGCGGTCTCTCGTTTCTGAAATAGGGAAATCTGGAAAAAGTGCGAAACTATCGCCTGATATGCGAAATCTGTCGATTTCAGAGAGAAAACTTACCTTTGCGTCGAAACCATGCCCTTCCAAAATTCTTTTCGATGAAATTCTCGATGCCATTCGAATTTTCACGTCAATTTACACGGAAAATGCGGTCTCTCGTTTCTGAAATAGGGAAATCTGGAAAAAGTGCGAAACTATCGCCTGATATGCGAAATCTGTCGATTTCAGAGAGAAAACTTACCTTTGCGTCGAAACCATGCCCTTCCAAAATTCTTTTCGATGAAATTCTCGATGCCATTCGAATTTTCACGTCAATTTACACGGAAAATGCGGTCTCTCGTTTCTGAAATAGGGAAATCTGGAAAAAGTGCGAAACTATCGCCTGATATGCGAAATCTGTCGATTTCAGAGAGAAAACTTACCTTTGCGTCGAAACCATGCCCTTCCAAAATTCTTTTCGATGAAATTCTCGATGCCATTCGAATTTTCACGTCAATTTACACGGAAAATGCGGTCTCTCGTTTCTGAAATAGGGAAATCTGGAAAAAGTGCGAAACTATCGCCTGATATGCGAAATCTGTCGATTTCAGAGAGAAAACTTACCTTTGCGTCGAAACCATGCCCTTCCAAAATTCTTTTCGATGAAATTCTCGATGCCATTCGAATTTTCACGTCAATTTACACGGAAAATGCGGTCTCTCGTTTCTGAAATAGGGAAATCTGGAAAAAGTGCGAAACTATCGCCTGATATGCGAAATCTGTCGATTTCAGAGAGAAAACTTACCTTTGCGTCGAAACCATGCCCTTCCAAAATTCTTTTCGATGAAATTCTCGATGCCATTCGAATTTTCACGTCAATTTACACGGAAAATGCGGTCTCTCGTTTCTGAAATAGGGAAATCTGGAAAAAGTGCGAAACTATCGCCTGATATGCGAAATCTGTCGATTTCAGAGAGAAAACTTACCTTTGCGTCGAAACCATGCCCTTCCAAAATTCTTTTCGATGAAATTCTCGATGCCATTCGAATTTTCACGTCAATTTACACGGAAAATGCGGTCTCTCGTTTCTGAAATAGGGAAATCTGGAAAAAGTGCGAAACTATCGACTGATATAGCGAAATCTGTCGATTTCAGAGAGAAAACTTACCTTTGCGTCGAAACCATGCCCTTCCAAAATTCTTTTCGATGAAATTCTCGATGCCATTCGAATTTTCACGTCAATTTACACGGAAAATGCGGTCTCTCGTTTCTGAAATAGGGAAATCTGGAAAAAGTGCGAAACTATCGCCTGATATGCGAAATCTGTCGATTTCAGAGAGAAAACTTACCTTTGCGTCGAAACCATGCCCTTCCAAAATTCTTTTCGATGAAATTCTCGATGCCATTCGAATTTTCACGTCAATTTACACGGAAAATGCGGTCTCTCGTTTCTGAAATAGGGAAATCTGGAAAAAGTGCGAAACTATCGCCTGATATGCGAAATCTGTCGATTTCAGAGAGAAAACTTACCTTTGCGTCGAAACCATGCCCTTCCAAAATTCTTTTCGATGAAATTCTCGATGCCATTCGAATTTTCACGTCAATTTACACGGAAAATGCGGTCTCTCGTTTCTGAAATAGGGAAATCTGGAAAAAGTGCGAAACTATCGCCTGATATAGCGAAATCTGTCGATTTCAGAGAGAAAACTTACCTTTGCGTCGAAACCATGCCCTTCCAAAATTCTTTTCGATGAAATTCTCGATGCCATTCGAATTTTCACGTCAATTTACACGGAAAATGCGGTCTCTCGTTTCTGAAATAGGGAAATCTGGAAAAAGTGCGAAACTATCGCCTGATATGCGAAATCTGTCGATTTCAGAGAGAAAACTTACCTTTGCGTCGAAACCATGCCCTTCCAAAATTCTTTTCGATGAAATTCTCGATGCCATTCGAATTTTCACGTCAATTTACACGGAAAATGCGGTCTCTCGTTTCTGAAATAGGGAAATCTGGAAAAAGTGCGAAACTATCGCCTGATATGCGAAATCTGTCGATTTCAGAGAGAAAACTTACCTTTGCGTCGAAACCATGCCCTTCCAAAATTCTTTTCGATGAAATTCTCGATGCCATTCGAATTTTCACGTCAATTTACACGGAAAATGCGGTCTCTCGTTTCTGAAATAGGGAAATCTGGAAAAAGTGCGAAACTATCGCCTGATATAGCGAAATCTGTCGATTTCAGAGAGAAAACTTACCTTTGCGTCGAAACCATGCCCTTCCAAAATTCTTTTCGATGAAATTCTCGATGCCATTCGAATTTTCACGTCAATTTACACGGAAAATGCGGTCTCTCGTTTCTGAAATAGGGAAATCTGGAAAAAGTGCGAAACTATCGCCTGAAATGCGAAATCTGTCGATTTCAGAGAGAAAACTTACCTTTGCGTCGAAACCATGCCCTTCCAAAATTCTTTTCGATGAAATTCTCGATGCCATTCGAATTTTCACGTCAATTTACACGGAAAATGCGGTCTCTCGTTTCTGAAATAGGGAAATCTGGAAAAAGTGCGAAACTATCGCCTGATATGCGAAATCTGTCGATTTCAGAGAGAAAACTTACCTTTGCGTCGAAACCATGCCCTTCCAAAATTCTTTTCGATGAAATTCTCGATGCCATTCGAATTTTCACGTCAATTTACACGGAAAATGCGGTCTCTCGTTTCTGAAATAGGGAAATCTGGAAAAAGTGCGAAACTATCGCCTGATATGCGAAATCTGTCGATTTCAGAGAGAAAACTTACCTTTGCGTCGAAACCATGCCCTTCCAAAATTCTTTTCGATGAAATTCTCGATGCCATTCGAATTTTCACGTCAATTTACACGGAAAATGCGGTCTCTCGTTTCTGAAATAGGGAAATCTGGAAAAAGTGCGAAACTATCGCCTGATATGCGAAATCTGTCGATTTCAGAGAGAAAACTTACCTTTGCGTCGAAACCATGCCCTTCCAAAATTCTTTTCGATGAAATTCTCGATGCCATTCGAATTTTCACGTCAATTTACACGGAAAATGCGGTCTCTCGTTTCTGAAATAGGGAAATCTGGAAAAAGTGCGAAACTATCGCCTGATATGCGAAATCTGTCGATTTCAGAGAGAAAACTTACCTTTGCGTCGAAACCATGCCCTTCCAAAATTCTTTTCGATGAAATTCTCGATGCCATTCGAATTTTCACGTCAATTTACACGGAAAATGCGGTCTCTCGTTTCTGAAATAGGGAAATCTGGAAAAAGTGCGAAACTATCGCCTGATATGCGAAATCTGTCGATTTCAGAGAGAAAACTTACCTTTGCGTCGAAACCATGCCCTTCCAAAATTCTTTTCGATGAAATTCTCGATGCCATTCGAATTTTCACGTCAATTTACACGGAAAATGCGGTCTCTCGTTTCTGAAATAGGGAAATCTGGAAAAAGTGCGAAACTATCGCCTGAATATGCGAAATCTGTCGATTTCAGAGAGAAAACTTACCTTTGCGTCGAAACCATGCCCTTCCAAAATTCTTTTCGATGAAATTCTCGATGCCATTCGAATTTTCACGTCAATTTACACGGAAAATGCGGTCTCTCGTTTCTGAAATAGGGAAATCTGGAAAAAGTGCGAAACTATCGCCTGATATGCGAAATCTGTCGATTTCAGAGAGAAAACTTACCTTTGCGTCGAAACCATGCCCTTCCAAAATTCTTTTCGATGAAATTCTCGATGCCATTCGAATTTTCACGTCAATTTACACGGAAAATGCGGTCTCTCGTTTCTGAAATAGGGAAATCTGGAAAAAGTGCGAAACTATCGCCTGATATGCGAAATCTGTCGATTTCAGAGAGAAAACTTACCTTTGCGTCGAAACCATGCCCTTCCAAAATTCTTTTCGATGAAATTCTCGATGCCATTCGAATTTTCACGTCAATTTACACGGAAAATGCGGTCTCTCGTTTCTGAAATAGGGAAATCTGGAAAAAGTGCGAAACTATCGCCTGATATGCGAAATCTGTCGATTTCAGAGAGAAAACTTACCTTTGCGTCGAAACCATGCCCTTCCAAAATTCTTTTCGATGAAATTCTCGATGCCATTCGAATTTTCACGTCAATTTACACGGAAAATGCGGTCTCTCGTTTCTGAAATAGGGAAATCTGGAAAAAGTGCGAAACTATCGCCTGATATGCGAAATCTGTCGATTTCAGAGAGAAAACTTACCTTTGCGTCGAAACCATGCCCTTCCAAAATTCTTTTCGATGAAATTCTTGATGCCATTCGAATTTTCACGTCAATTTACACGGAAAATGCGGTCTCTCGTTTCTGAAATAGGGAAATCTGGAAAAAGTGCGAAACTATCGCCTGATATGCGAAATCTGTCGATTTCAGAGAGAAAACTTACCTTTGCGTCGAAACCATGCCCTTCCAAAATTCTTTTCGATGAAATTCTCGATGCCATTCGAATTTTCACGTCAATTTACACGGAAAATGCGGTCTCTCGTTTCTGAAATAGGGAAATCTGGAAAAAGTGCGAAACTATCGCCTGATATGCGAAATCTGTCGATTTCAGAGAGAAAACTTACCTTTGCGTCGAAACCATGCCCTTCCAAAATTCTTTTCGATGAAATTCTCGATGCCATTCGAATTTTCACGTCAATTTACACGGAAAATGCGGTCTCTCGTTTCTGAAATAGGGAAATCTGGAAAAAGTGCGAAACTATCGCCTGATATGCGAAATCTGTCGATTTCAGAGAGAAAACTTACCTTTGCGTCGAAACCATGCCCTTCCAAAATTCTTTTCGATGAAATTCTCGATGCCATTCGAATTTTCACGTCAATTTACACGGAAAATGCGGTCTCTCGTTTCTGAAATAGGGAAATCTGGAAAAAGTGCGAAACTATCGCCTGATATGCGAAATCTGTCGATTTCAGAGAGAAAACTTACCTTTGCGTCGAAACCGTGCCCTTCCAAAATTCTTTTCGATGAAATTCTCGATGCCATTCGAATTTTCACGTCAATTTACACGGAAAATGCGGTCTCTCGTTTCTGAAATAGGGAAATCTGGAAAAAGTGCGAAACTATCGCCTGATATGCGAAATCTGTCGATTTCAGAGAGAAAACTTACCTTTGCGTCGAAACCATGCCCTTCCAAAATTCTTTTCGATGAAATTCTCGATGCCATTCGAATTTTCACGTCAATTTACACGGAAAATGCGGTCTCTCGTTTCTGAAATAGGGAAATCTGGAAAAAGTGCGAAACTATCGCCTGATATGCGAAATCTGTCGATTTCAGAGAGAAAACTTACCTTTGCGTCGAAACCATGCCCTTCCAAAATTCTTTTCGATGAAATTCTCGATGCCATTCGAATTTTCACGTCAATTTACACGGAAAATGCGGTCTCTCGTTTCTGAAATAGGGAAATCTGGAAAAAGTGCGAAACTATCGCCTGATATGCGAAATCTGTCGATTTCAGAGAGAAAACTTACCTTTGCGTCGAAACCATGCCCTTCCAAAATTCTTTTCGATGAAATTCTCGATGCCATTCGAATTTTCACGTCAATTTACACGGAAAATGCGGTCTCTCGTTTCTGAAATAGGGAAATCTGGAAAAAGTGCGAAACTATCGCCTGATATGCGAAATCTGTCGATTTCAGAGAGAAAACTTACCTTTGCGTCGAAACCATGCCCTTCCAAAATTCTTTTCGATGAAATTCTCGATGCCATTCGAATTTTCACGTCAATTTACACGGAAAATGCGGTCTCTCGTTTCTGAAATAGGGAAATCTGGAAAAAGTGCGAAACTATCGCCTGATATGCGAAATCTGTCGATTTCAGAGAGAAAACTTACCTTTGCGTCGAAACCATGCCCTTCCAAAATTCTTTTCGATGAAATTGTAACGTCCTGGACGTTTTGGTGATCAATCAAAATCGATTTTTCAATTGATAAAAGAAATCTGCAAATACACAAATTTCAAAAAGAATTTTTAGTCTTTCAAAATATTTTTACAAGTATGTCTTACGTAGCCTCAAGAATCATAAATATCGATAGCATAGGTAAATCCAATAAATTTAGCATGTAATATGTAATATATAAAAATATATTACATAAATAATATATAACAATATATTACATATATAATATATAACAATATAATATAAAACAATGTAAATGGAATCATTTGCAAACTCACGAGCAGAATTAACTATAGACCCTTCAAGTATACTAATTCTTGAATCTTTCACGAAGATCAACAAAAACACTGTTCTTGAAGAGTCAGAATTAATATAATCAGTAAATAGCCTACGTAACCAAACATGGGAATAAACCAAGAAAGATATAAGCTTTGCAAATGGTATCATTATAAGGAATGCGAAGTGGCAAGTCGTCCCACGGTGTACCCCGTCGATGAACATGTAAGGGTCACGTGCGACGATAAGTCACGTACCGCGAATACGGAATGTGGCCTGACCGGATATCCCACAGTGGACTTCGAAAAAGTCACGTACAGTGATAAATCACGTATGGCGACATGTCACGTACGATGATAATAGCTCGCGCGGTCTTCCCAGCTGACCCTGCAAAAATAAGTCACGTACGAGATAACAGCTCGCGCGGTCTTCCCAGCTGACGCTGCAAAAATAAGGCACGTACGCTCGGAGTACCGAGGCCGATCTCACACATTCCGCTGACGCTGCAACGATAAGATAAGCGGCCGCGCTTCGGATTCTCGGAACGGAGAGCGCCCGGCGTGCGACCGCTGAGTTAGCAAATAAGATACGCCTATAACTAGGCGGGAGTAGGAGCCAACAGGCAGTGGTATCAGCTACGTCGACGAGTGCACTTCGGAGTTAACGCGTGACAAGTGACAGTGAATCCGTACTTAGGAGTCTGCCGCTAACGATAACTTCGATCAACAGTTAACGTAAGTCTTAATTAAAACTGGTCAGCGCTTAGGAAGCTGAAGTATTAATTGAAGCAAATCCGGATCGGAAGTTTCGTGTCTGCGGGTCGCTCCGCTCCGTTTTATAACCGTTGTCCTCCGAATTGACAGGCCGAGGTCGTGTTAGTTAGAGGGTCAATTTAATCCGTAATAATAACTGTCCAACGTCATTTAGTCGTTGATTTAAATCCGGAAGAGCACTGTGTCGTTCGGAACTGTTCACTCCGTCTCTTTGACGTAAAACCTTTGTATTCATTTATTGAGAAACTATTACTCTGTTTTATTACTCTGTTTATTGATTGTACACGATTTGCATTTATATTCTAATAATTAATTACCTTTCATATTATTACTGAACTCTAACATTGCATTCATCTCCTGATTATCTTTTATTGTTATTTCCGACACACCAAACAAGTATTCCTTCCGATATCCACCTTACTTGCTATTAATTACCTTTTATTTACATCCTTTCCGTACCCATCTGAATTCAACCCCACTTACCTTGTATACGCAATCTCGATCCTAATTATTGAATTCGTGTAACGCATATTAGTCTATAAATTAACGAGGTGCATTCTTGTGTTTATTAGAATCTGGTAGAATCTAAAGAAGCGCCCCTTTCGAGGCAGACTTCTATAACATAGAGAAGCGCCCCTTTCGAGGCAGACTTCCACAAAATTGAGAAGCGCCCCTTACAACGAGGCAGACTTCCACGATTTGAAGAGCGCCTTTGCGACTGGGACGTTCACCCCTCTTCAAGGTAAGACTTCTTCGCGAGAGCCTACTGCGGCTTATTAGAATCTAACCCGAAGAGAGGAAATACGAATTACCAAAAATGCACATCTTTAATTTAGATGCCAAAAGGCAAGAGATCTAGGAGAGCCGGAAAGCAAGTACGCGAAAGACGCGAACGTGCTATAGCTCGAAGAGCAGGTCAGCAAAGCCAATCTACTACCGAACCACCCTTTTCATTGTACCTAGATCCGCAACCAGGCCCCTCTAGCGCCCCTCCATCTTATTACTCAGAATCCCAACCAGGCCTACCTAATCCACTCCAACACCATTATCCTGAACCTTGCTACAACCCGTACCAACCCCACTTAGAAAACCCCTTCGATTCGACCCCCAACTATTCCCCCGTTTCCCAAGAAGAATCCGCCCAATTTCAAGACCAATTCCCAGACGAGCCCAACCCAACTACTCCCCCTCCTTTCGAGCCTGCTAATCCAATCCCCGAACCCGACATACCTTGGGAGAACGAGGACTGGTATCAACGCATACCATACCAATATCGGGATACCTACGTTCAACTAATGCGCGACTATCAAACTCATCAATTTGTTATCCAAGAACCGGCAATAGTACCATCTACTGTAATTATAAGTGAAATACATACCGATGATTCCAATGACAACTGTATCTGCATCGAATAAGAAATCAACGTTGTAACACTGGAATCGATTGAGGGAAATAAAATTCATTTTTCCTTTGTTAATAACAACTATAATTTAACTGGAATCTCTTACTCCCCAACCCTCTCTACTTACCACTAAGTCTAACGAAATTTACTTACCTTTTAAATCTATTTACTTAACCTTAAATCTAAACCGGATAAATTATACTTATTACTTCATTAACATAATATTTACCTACCTTACCTTCCGTTAACCTCTACAGTGATTTTGGAACTCGTCTTCTTTTATTCTAAATTAATCTTCCTTTTCGGAGATAAATAGTTCTGACCCTTACGCGATCAAGGTATTCCCGAGCGTCTAGTTCGTGTAGGCGAGCAAGCTCAAAATACCCAACCATATATGCACGTACCTTTCAACGTGAGGTTAATACCCGAGGGCAGTTAGCTTTCCGGGAAGTTACGTTTCGCCGTTTCCTTGCGAGTCCGAACCCTTCAGGCCAGGACGTAACAAGTAGCGACGAAATTTTCTGGTGGCAGCGGTGGGATAGCATCGCGAAAGGGTTACCGAAATTGTTCAATATAAACTCTGTTTAAATAGACTGAAAGCAACGAAATTCCTAAAAAAAAAAAAAAAACGAAAATTCTAAGTCATACGTCAGTACACTACCTCAATTTCGAACGACCGCAGTGCCTCCCGAATATACGCGTAAGATAACTAATTGAGCCCTCCTAGCATGGCCACAAGCCGTAACCATACGGAAATGGAAACTCGGTCAAGGAGCAAATTAGACGCGGAAACAGCCCGCATACAAGAAAGGCTGGAGAGCCATGAGAGAGCGGTATCACCCGGAATAACACCTTTACCACCTGAAAGAACAACTCAAACCGACGGATTTGCAGAAATAGCTAAACTCCTTATGGAGCTGAAGGGCGAAGTGGAGCAACTAAAGGACTTACCCCGAAGATTGAACACTGTTGAAGACAGAATATCGGCGGCAACACCCACTGTAGACACGCCAACTCCACAGACGCCCAACCGAAGGAACATAAGTCCACACCCCAGCAGTCACCCTAATCCAATCAGGATAAAGGATGCATTAGAAACAGTACCAAGGTTTGACGGTTACAAACCATCGGTATTCCAATTTTTAAGATCATGCGAGAAGGCACGGAGTATGCTCTCGCCGGAACTAGAACCCTACCTGATCAAGCTCCTCACCAACAAACTCGCTGGTAGAGCCGCGATGGTCATGGAAGACGTAGATGTTGACAACCTGGGGGATTTCGGCGACCACCTGAAGGAAACTTTCGCTCCTTACCGGAACGTTAACCACTACCGGGGAGAATTGGGCAGCATCCATGAAAAGAACGAAGCAGAATCGCTATTGTAAATCTGCCGTATGAGAATACTGTACCGTCCATTCTATTGGCATCCCCCGACCTGAAAACCACAACCCCGTTCATGATTGACTCAGGATCTAAACTAAATCTACTCAAGGAGAACTGCACGATCGATTGGATAGAATCGAGGAATCCACCGCCTAACAATGTGTCCTGTGTTTGGACCTAAAAAAAAACCCTACCCACAGCATCTGGTACATCAGGATGGTCTTCGAACACCTATTAAGCCGATCAAGATGTGTGTAAGGTTCATTCTACACCCACCCCGAAATAATATGGCACGATATATGCGAACCCTGTGCTTCTCAACTGGACGACAGCGACCGCGAAGATTTAGAGAAACTGGACATCCACATACTAAATGACACTATAACGAAATTACAATGCGAGGTTTGGCAAAAAATTCTCTTGCAAGAACAATCCGTAGAATCCTGAGCCAAATGTATCCACCAACTTAACCACCGCGCAAGTGAAGTAAACGAATTCGGATATAGCGTCGTTTCGCTCACTTTTAACCACCCCATAGACTGAGGAAACTAAAACATAAAACAATCAGACGTAGAATTTTTCATTGTCACTCAAAATTCTTCCTATAAAGGGGGAGGTGTAACGTCCTGGACGTTTTGGTGATCAATCAAAATCGATTTTTCAATTGATAAAAGAAATCTGCAAATACACAAATTTCAAAAAGAATTTTTAGTCTTTCAAAATATTTTTACAAGTATGTCTTACGTAGCCTCAAGAATCATAAATATCGATAGCATAGGTAAATCCAATAAATTTAGCATGTAATATGTAATATATAAAAATATATTACATAAATAATATATAACAATATATTACATATATAATATATAACAATATAATATAAAACAATGTAAATGGAATCATTTGCAAACTCACGAGCAGAATTAACTATAGACCCTTCAAGTATACTAATTCTTGAATCTTTCACGAAGATCAACAAAAACACTGTTCTTGAAGAGTCAGAATTAATATAATCAGTAAATAGCCTACGTAACCAAACATGGGAATAAACCAAGAAAGATATAAGCTTTGCAAATGGTATCATTATAAGGAATGCGAAGTGGCAAGTCGTCCCACGGTGTACCCCGTCGATGAACATGTAAGGGTCACGTGCGACGATAAGTCACGTACCGCGAATACGGAATGTGGCCTGACCGGATATCCCACAGTGGACTTCGAAAAAGTCACGTACAGTGATAAATCACGTATGGCGACATGTCACGTACGATGATAATAGCTCGCGCGGTCTTCCCAGCTGACCCTGCAAAAATAAGTCACGTACGAGATAACAGCTCGCGCGGTCTTCCCAGCTGACGCTGCAAAAATAAGGCACGTACGCTCGGAGTACCGAGGCCGATCTCACACATTCCGCTGACGCTGCAACGATAAGATAAGCGGCCGCGCTTCGGATTCTCGGAACGGAGAGCGCCCGGCGTGCGACCGCTGAGTTAGCAAATAAGATACGCCTATAACTAGGCGGGAGTAGGAGCCAACAGGCAGTGGTATCAGCTACGTCGACGAGTGCACTTCGGAGTTAACGCGTGACAAGTGACAGTGAATCCGTACTTAGGAGTCTGCCGCTAACGATAACTTCGATCAACAGTTAACGTAAGTCTTAATTAAAACTGGTCAGCGCTTAGGAAGCTGAAGTATTAATTGAAGCAAATCCGGATCGGAAGTTTCGTGTCTGCGGGTCGCTCCGCTCCGTTTTATAACCGTTGTCCTCCGAATTGACAGGCCGAGGTCGTGTTAGTTAGAGGGTCAATTTAATCCGTAATAATAACTGTCCAACGTCATTTAGTCGTTGATTTAAATCCGGAAGAGCACTGTGTCGTTCGGAACTGTTCACTCCGTCTCTTTGACGTAAAACCTTTGTATTCATTTATTGAGAAACTATTACTCTGTTTTATTACTCTGTTTATTGATTGTACACGATTTGCATTTATATTCTAATAATTAATTACCTTTCATATTATTACTGAACTCTAACATTGCATTCATCTCCTGATTATCTTTTATTGTTATTTCCGACACACCAAACAAGTATTCCTTCCGATATCCACCTTACTTGCTATTAATTACCTTTTATTTACATCCTTTCCGTACCCATCTGAATTCAACCCCACTTACCTTGTATACGCAATCTCGATCCTAATTATTGAATTCGTGTAACGCATATTAGTCTATAAATTAACGAGGTGCATTCTTGTGTTTATTAGAATCTGGTAGAATCTAAAGAAGCGCCCCTTTCGAGGCAGACTTCTATAACATAGAGAAGCGCCCCTTTCGAGGCAGACTTCCACAAAATTGAGAAGCGCCCCTTACAACGAGGCAGACTTCCACGATTTGAAGAGCGCCTTTGCGACTGGGACGTTCACCCCTCTTCAAGGTAAGACTTCTTCGCGAGAGCCTACTGCGGCTTATTAGAATCTAACCCGAAGAGAGGAAATACGAATTACCAAAAATGCACATCTTTAATTTAGATGCCAAAAGGCAAGAGATCTAGGAGAGCCGGAAAGCAAGTACGCGAAAGACGCGAACGTGCTATAGCTCGAAGAGCAGGTCAGCAAAGCCAATCTACTACCGAACCACCCTTTTCATTGTACCTAGATCCACAACCAGGCCCCTCTAGCGCCCCTCCATCTTATTACTCAGAATCCCAACCAGGCCTACCTAATCCACTCCAACACCATTATCCTGAACCTTGCTACAACCCGTACCAACCCCACTTAGAAAACCCCTTCGATTCGACCCCCAACTATTCCCCCGTTTCCCAAGAAGAATCCGCCCAATTTCAAGACCAATTCCCAGACGAGCCCAACCCAACTACTCCCCCTCCTTTCGAGCCTGCTAATCCAATCCCCGAACCCGACATACCTTGGGAGAACGAGGACTGGTATCAACGCATACCATACCAATATCGGGATACCTACGTTCAACTAATGCGCGACTATCAAACTCATCAATTTGTTATCCAAGAACCGGCAATAGTACCATCTACTGTAATTATAAGTGAAATACATACCGATGATTCCAATGACAACTGTATCTGCATCGAATAAGAAATCAACGTTGTAACACTGGAATCGATTGAGGGAAATAAAATTCATTTTTCCTTTGTTAATAACAACTATAATTTAACTGGAATCTCTTACTCCCCAACCCTCTCTACTTACCACTAAGTCTAACGAAATTTACTTACCTTTTAAATCTATTTACTTAACCTTAAATCTAAACCGGATAAATTATACTTATTACTTCATTAACATAATATTTACCTACCTTACCTTCCGTTAACCTCTACAGTGATTTTGGAACTCGTCTTCTTTTATTCTAAATTAATCTTCCTTTTCGGAGATAAATAGTTCTGACCCTTACGCGATCAAGGTATTCCCGAGCGTCTAGTTCGTGTAGGCGAGCAAGCTCAAAATACCCAACCATATATGCACGTACCTTTCAACGTGAGGTTAATACCCGAGGGCAGTTAGCTTTCCGGGAAGTTACGTTTCGCCGTTTCCTTGCGAGTCCGAACCCTTCAGGCCAGGACGTAACAAAATTCTCGATGCCATTCGAATTTTCACGTCAATTTACACGGAAAATGCGGTCTCTCGTTTCTGAAATAGGGAAATCTGGAAAAAGTGCGAAACTATCGCCTGATATGCGAAATCTGTCGATTTCAGAGAGAAAACTTACCTTTGCGTCGAAACCATGCCCTTCCAAAATTCTTTTCGATGAAATTCTCGATGCCATTCGAATTTTCACGTCAATTTACACGGAAAATGCGGTCTCTCGTTTCTGAAATAGGGAAATCTGGAAAAAGTGCGAAACTATCGCCTGATATGCGAAATCTGTCGATTTCAGAGAGAAAACTTACCTTTGCGTCGAAACCATGCCCTTCCAAAATTCTTTTCGATGAAATTCTCGATGCCATTCGAATTTTCACGTCAATTTACACGGAAAATGCGGTCTCTCGTTTCTGAAATAGGGAAATCTGGAAAAAGTGCGAAACTATCGCCTGATATGCGAAATCTGTCGATTTCAGAGAGAAAACTTACCTTTGCGTCGAAACCATGCCCTTCCAAAATTCTTTTCGATGAAATTCTCGATGCCATTCGAATTTTCACGTCAATTTACACGGAAAATGCGGTCTCTCGTTTCTGAAATAGGGAAATCTGGAAAAAGTGCGAAACTATCGCCTGATATGCGAAATCTGTCGATTTCAGAGAGAAAACTTACCTTTGCGTCGAAACCATGCCCTTCCAAAATTCTTTTCGATGAAATTCTCGATGCCATTCGAATTTTCACGTCAATTTACACGGAAAATGCGGTCTCTCGTTTCTGAAATAGGGAAATCTGGAAAAAGTGCGAAACTATCGCCTGATATGCGAAATCTGTCGATTTCAGAGAGAAAACTTACCTTTGCGTCGAAACCATGCCCTTCCAAAATTCTTTTCGATGAAATTCTCGATGCCATTCGAATTTTCACGTCAATTTACACGGAAAATGCGGTCTCTCGTTTCTGAAATAGGGAAATCTGGAAAAAGTGCGAAACTATCGCCTGATATGCGAAATCTGTCGATTTCAGAGAGAAAACTTACCTTTGCGTCGAAACCATGCCCTTCCAAAATTCTTTTCGATGAAATTCTCGATGCCATTCGAATTTTCACGTCAATTTACACGGAAAATGCGGTCTCTCGTTTCTGAAATAGGGAAATCTGGAAAAAGTGCGAAACTATCGCCTGATATGCGAAATCTGTCGATTTCAGAGAGAAAACTTACCTTTGCGTCGAAACCATGCCCTTCCAAAATTCTTTTCGATGAAATTCTCGATGCCATTCGAATTTTCACGTCAATTTACACGGAAAATGCGGTCTCTCGTTTCTGAAATAGGGAAATCTGGAAAAAGTGCGAAACTATCGCCTGATATGCGAAATCTGTCGATTTCAGAGAGAAAACTTACCTTTGCGTCGAAACCATGCCCTTCCAAAATTCTTTTCGATGAAATTCTCGATGCCATTCGAATTTTCACGTCAATTTACACGGAAAATGCGGTCTCTCGTTTCTGAAATAGGGAAATCTGGAAAAAGTGCGAAACTATCGCCTAATATGCGAAATCTGTCGATTTCAGAGAGAAAACTTACCTTTGCGTCGAAACCATGCCCTTCCAAAATTCTTTTCGATGAAATTCTCGATGCCATTCGAATTTTCACGTCAATTTACACGGAAAATGCGGTCTCTCGTTTCTGAAATAGGGAAATCTGGAAAAAGTGCGAAACTATCGCCTGATATGCGAAATCTGTCGATTTCAGAGAGAAAACTTACCTTTGCGTCGAAACCATGCCCTTCCAAAATTCTTTTCGATGAAATTCTCGATGCCATTCGAATTTTCACGTCAATTTACACGGAAAATGCGGTCTCTCGTTTCTGAAATAGGGAAATCTGGAAAAAGTGCGAAACTATCGCCTGATATGCGAAATCTGTCGATTTCAGAGAGAAAACTTACCTTTGCGTCGAAACCATGCCCTTCCAAAATTCTTTTCGATGAAATTCTCGATGCCATTCGAATTTTCACGTCAATTTACACGGAAAATGCGGTCTCTCGTTTCTGAAATAGGGAAATCTGGAAAAAGTGCGAAACTATCGCCTGATATGCGAAATCTGTCGATTTCAGAGAGAAAACTTACCTTTGCGTCGAAACCATGCCCTTCCAAAATTCTTTTCGATGAAATTCTCGATGCCATTCGAATTTTCACGTCAATTTACACGGAAAATGCGGTCTCTCGTTTCTGAAATAGGGAAATCTGGAAAAAGTGCGAAACTATCGCCTGATATGCGAAATCTGTCGATTTCAGAGAGAAAACTTACCTTTGCGTCGAAACCATGCCCTTCCAAAATTCTTTTCGATGAAATTCTCGATGCCATTCGAATTTTCACGTCAATTTACACGGAAAATGCGGTCTCTCGTTTCTGAAATAGGGAAATCTGGAAAAAGTGCGAAACTATCGCCTGATATGCGAAATCTGTCGATTTCAGAGAGAAAACTTACCTTTGCGTCGAAACCATGCCCTTCCAAAATTCTTTTCGATGAAATTCTCGATGCCATTCGAATTTTCACGTCAATTTACACGGAAAATGCGGTCTCTCGTTTCTGAAATAGGGAAATCTGGAAAAAGTGCGAAACTATCGCCTGATATGCGAAATCTGTCGATTTCAGAGAGAAAACTTACCTTTGCGTCGAAACCATGCCCTTCCAAAATTCTTTTCGATGAAATTCTCGATGCCATTCGAATTTTCACGTCAATTTACACGGAAAATGCGGTCTCTCGTTTCTGAAATAGGGAAATCTGGAAAAAGTGCGAAACTATCGCCTGATATGCGAAATCTGTCGATTTCAGAGAGAAAACTTACCTTTGCGTCGAAACCATGCCCTTCCAAAATTCTTTTCGATGAAATTCTCGATGCCATTCGAATTTTCACGTCAATTTACACGGAAAATGCGGTCTCTCGTTTCTGAAATAGGGAAATCTGGAAAAAGTGCGAAACTATCGCCTGATATGCGAAATCTGTCGATTTCAGAGAGAAAACTTACCTTTGCGTCGAAACCATGCCCTTCCAAAATTCTTTTCGATGAAATTCTCGATGCCATTCGAATTTTCACGTCAATTTACACGGAAAATGCGGTCTCTCGTTTCTGAAATAGGGAAATCTGGAAAAAGTGCGAAACTATCGCCTGATATGCGAAATCTGTCGATTTCAGAGAGAAAACTTACCTTTGCGTCGAAACCATGCCCTTCCAAAATTCTTTTCGATGAAATTCTCGATGCCATTCGAATTTTCACGTCAATTTACACGGAAAATGCGGTCTCTCGTTTCTGAAATAGGGAAATCTGGAAAAAGTGCGAAACTATCGCCTGATATGCGAAATCTGTCGATTTCAGAGAGAAAACTTACCTTTGCGTCGAAACCATGCCCTTCCAAAATTCTTTTCGATGAAATTCTCGATGCCATTCGAATTTTCACGTCAATTTACACGGAAAATGCGGTCTCTCGTTTCTGAAATAGGGAAATCTGGAAAAAGTGCGAAACTATCGCCTGATATGCGAAATCTGTCGATTTCAGAGAGAAAACTTACCTTTGCGTCGAAACCATGCCCTTCCAAAATTCTTTTCGATGAAATTCTCGATGCCATTCGAATTTTCACGTCAATTTACACGGAAAATGCGGTCTCTCGTTTCTGAAATAGGGAAATCTGGAAAAAGTGCGAAACTATCGCCTGATATGCGAAATCTGTCGATTTCAGAGAGAAAACTTACCTTTGCGTCGAAACCATGCCCTTCCAAAATTCTTTTCGATGAAATTCTCGATGCCATTCGAATTTTCACGTCAATTTACACGGAAAATGCGGTCTCTCGTTTCTGAAATAGGGAAATCTGGAAAAAGTGCGAAACTATCGCCTGATATGCGAAATCTGTCGATTTCAGAGAGAAAACTTACCTTTGCGTCGAAACCATGCCCTTCCAAAATTCTTTTCGATGAAATTCTCGATGCCATTCGAATTTTCACGTCAATTTACACGGAAAATGCGGTCTCTCGTTTCTGAAATAGGGAAATCTGGAAAAAGTGCGAAACTATCGCCTGATATGCGAAATCTGTCGATTTCAGAGAGAAAACTTACCTTTGCGTCGAAACCATGCCCTTCCAAAATTCTTTTCGATGAAATTCTCGATGCCATTCGAATTTTCACGTCAATTTACACGGAAAATGCGGTCTCTCGTTTCTGAAATAGGGAAATCTGGAAAAAGTGCGAAACTATCGCCTGATATGCGAAATCTGTCGATTTCAGAGAGAAAACTTACCTTTGCGTCGAAACCATGCCCTTCCAAAATTCTTTTCGATGAAATTCTCGATGCCATTCGAATTTTCACGTCAATTTACACGGAAAATGCGGTCTCTCGTTTCTGAAATAGGGAAATCTGGAAAAAGTGCGAAACTATCGCCTGATATGCGAAATCTGTCGATTTCAGAGAGAAAACTTACCTTTGCGTCGAAACCATGCCCTTCCAAAATTCTTTTCGATGAAATTCTCGATGCCATTCGAATTTTCACGTCAATTTACACGGAAAATGCGGTCTCTCGTTTCTGAAATAGGGAAATCTGGAAAAAGTGCGAAACTATCGCCTGATATGCGAAATCTGTCGATTTCAGAGAGAAAACTTACCTTTGCGTCGAAACCATGCCCTTCCAAAATTCTTTTCGATGAAATTCTCGATGCCATTCGAATTTTCACGTCAATTTACACGGAAAATGCGGTCTCTCGTTTCTGAAATAGGGAAATCTGGAAAAAGTGCGAAACTATCGCCTGATATGCGAAATCTGTCGATTTCAGAGAGAAAACTTACCTTTGCGTCGAAACCATGCCCTTCCAAAATTCTTTTCGATGAAATTCTCGATGCCATTCGAATTTTCACGTCAATTTACACGGAAAATGCGGTCTCTCGTTTCTGAAATAGGGAAATCTGGAAAAAGTGCGAAACTATCGCCTGATATGCGAAATCTGTCGATTTCAGAGAGAAAACTTACCTTTGCGTCGAAACCATGCCCTTCCAAAATTCTTTTCGATGAAATTCTCGATGCCATTCGAATTTTCACGTCAATTTACACGGAAAATGCGGTCTCTCGTTTCTGAAATAGGGAAATCTGGAAAAAGTGCGAAACTATCGCCTGATATGCGAAATCTGTCGATTTCAGAGAGAAAACTTACCTTTGCGTCGAAACCATGCCCTTCCAAAATTCTTTTCGATGAAATTCTCGATGCCATTCGAATTTTCACGTCAATTTACACGGAAAATGCGGTCTCTCGTTTCTGAAATAGGGAAATCTGGAAAAAGTGCGAAACTATCGCCTGATATGCGAAATCTGTCGATTTCAGAGAGAAAACTTACCTTTGCGTCGAAACCATGCCCTTCCAAAATTCTTTTCGATGAAATTCTCGATGCCATTCGAATTTTCACGTCAATTTACACGGAAAATGCGGTCTCTCGTTTCTGAAATAGGGAAATCTGGAAAAAGTGCGAAACTATCGCCTGATATGCGAAATCTGTCGATTTCAGAGAGAAAACTTACCTTTGCGTCGAAACCATGCCCTTCCAAAATTCTTTTCGATGAAATTCTCGATGCCATTCGAATTTTCACGTCAATTTACACGGAAAATGCGGTCTCTCGTTTCTGAAATAGGGAAATCTGGAAAAAGTGCGAAACTATCGCCTGATATGCGAAATCTGTCGATTTCAGAGAGAAAACTTACCTTTGCGTCGAAACCATGCCCTTCCAAAATTCTTTTCGATGAAATTCTCGATGCCATTCGAATTTTCACGTCAATTTACACGGAAAATGCGGTCTCTCGTTTCTGAAATAGGGAAATCTGGAAAAAGTGCGAAACTATCGCCTGATATGCGAAATCTGTCGATTTCAGAGAGGAAACTTACCTTTGCGTCGAAACCATGCCCTTCCAAAATTCTTTTCGATGAAATTCTCGATGCCATTCGAATTTTCACGTCAATTTACACGGAAAATGCGGTCTCTCGTTTCTGAAATAGGGAAATCTGGAAAAAGTGCGAAACTATCGCCTGATATGCGAAATCTGTCGATTTCAGAGAGAAAACTTACCTTTGCGTCGAAACCATGCCCTTCCAAAATTCTTTTCGATGAAATTCTCGATGCCATTCGAATTTTCACGTCAATTTACACGGAAAATGCGGTCTCTCGTTTCTGAAATAGGGAAATCTGGAAAAAGTGCGAAACTATCGCCTGATATGCGAAATCTGTCGATTTCAGAGAGAAAACTTACCTTTGCGTCGAAACCATGCCCTTCCAAAATTCTTTTCGATGAAATTCTCGATGCCATTCGAATTTTCACGTCAATTTACACGGAAAATGCGGTCTCTCGTTTCTGAAATAGGGAAATCTGGAAAAAGTGCGAAACTATCGCCTGATATGCGAAATCTGTCGATTTCAGAGAGAAAACTTACCTTTGCGTCGAAACCATGCCCTTCCAAAATTCTTTTCGATGAAATTCTCGATGCCATTCGAATTTTCACGTCAATTTACACGGAAAATGCGGTCTCTCGTTTCTGAAATAGGGAAATCTGGAAAAAGTGCGAAACTATCGCCTGATATGCGAAATCTGTCGATTTCAGAGAGAAAACTTACCTTTGCGTCGAAACCATGCCCTTCCAAAATTCTTTTCGATGAAATTCTCGATGCCATTCGAATTTTCACGTCAATTTACACGGAAAATGCGGTCTCTCGTTTCTGAAATAGGGAAATCTGGAAAAAGTGCGAAACTATCACCTGATATGCGAAATCTGTCGATTTCAGAGAGAAAACTTACCTTTGCGTCGAAACCATGCCCTTCCAAAATTCTTTTCGATGAAATTCTCGATGCCATTCGAATTTTCACGTCAATTTACACGGAAAATGCGGTCTCTCGTTTCTGAAATAGGGAAATCTGGAAAAAGTGCGAAACTATCGCCTGATATGCGAAATCTGTCGATTTCAGAGAGAAAACTTACCTTTGCGTCGAAACCATGCCCTTCCAAAATTCTTTTCGATGAAATTCTCGATGCCATTCGAATTTTCACGTCAATTTACACGGAAAATGCGGTCTCTCGTTTCTGAAATAGGGAAATCTGGAAAAAGTGCGAAACTATCGCCTGATATGCGAAATCTGTCGATTTCAGAGAGAAAACTTACCTTTGCGTCGAAACCATGCCCTTCCAAAATTCTTTTCGATGAAATTCTCGATGCCATTCGAATTTTCACGTCAATTTACACGGAAAATGCGGTCTCTCGTTTCTGAAATAGGGAAATCTGGAAAAAGTGCGAAACTATCGCCTGATATGCGAAATCTGTCGATTTCAGAGAGAAAACTTACCTTTGCGTCGAAACCATGCCCTTCCAAAATTCTTTTCGATGAAATTCTCGATGCCATTCGAATTTTCACGTCAATTTACACGGAAAATGCGGTCTCTCGTTTCTGAAATAGGGAAATCTGGAAAAAGTGCGAAACTATCGCCTGATATGCGAAATCTGTCGATTTCAGAGAGAAAACTTACCTTTGCGTCGAAACCATGCCCTTCCAAAATTCTTTTCGATGAAATTCTCGATGCCATTCGAATTTTCACGTCAATTTACACGGAAAATGCGGTCTCTCGTTTCTGAAATAGGGAAATCTGGAAAAAGTGCGAAACTATCGCCTGATATGCGAAATCTGTCGATTTCAGAGAGAAAACTTACCTTTGCGTCGAAACCATGCCCTTCCAAAATTCTTTTCGATGAAATTCTCGATGCCATTCGAATTTTCACGTCAATTTACACGGAAAATGCGGTCTCTCGTTTCTGAAATAGGGAAATCTGGAAAAAGTGCGAAACTATCGCCTGATATGCGAAATCTGTCGATTTCAGAGAGAAAACTTACCTTTGCGTCGAAACCATGCCCTTCCAAAATTCTTTTCGATGAAATTCTCGATGCCATTCGAATTTTCACGTCAATTTACACGGAAAATGCGGTCTCTCGTTTCTGAAATAGGGAAATCTGGAAAAAGTGCGAAACTATCGCCTGATATGCGAAATCTGTCGATTTCAGAGAGAAAACTTACCTTTGCGTCGAAACCATGCCCTTCCAAAATTCTTTTCGATGAAATTCTCGATGCCATTCGAATTTTCACGTCAATTTACACGGAAAATGCGGTCTCTCGTTTCTGAAATAGGGAAATCTGGAAAAAGTGCGAAACTATCGCCTGATATGCGAAATCTGTCGATTTCAGAGAGAAAACTTACCTTTGCGTCGAAACCATGCCCTTCCAAAATTCTTTTCGATGAAATTCTCGATGCCATTCGAATTTTCACGTCAATTTACACGGAAAATGCGGTCTCTCGTTTCTGAAATAGGGAAATCTGGAAAAAGTGCGAAACTATCGCCTGATATGCGAAATCTGTCGATTTCAGAGAAAACTTACCTTTGCGTCGAAACCATGCCCTTCCAAAATTCTTTTCGATGAAATTCTCGATGCCATTCGAATTTTCACGTCAATTTACACGGAAAATGCGGTCTCTCGTTTCTGAAATAGGGAAATCTGGAAAAAGTGCGAAACTATCGCCTGATATGCGAAATCTGTCGATTTCAGAGAGAAAACTTACCTTTGCGTCGAAACCATGCCCTTCCAAAATTCTTTTCGATGAAATTCTCGATGCCATTCGAATTTTCACGTCAATTTACACGGAAAATGCGGTCTCTCGTTTCTGAAATAGGGAAATCTGGAAAAAGTGCGAAACTATCGCCTGATATGCGAAATCTGTCGATTTCAGAGAGAAAACTTACCTTTGCGTCGAAACCATGCCCTTCCAAAATTCTTTTCGATGAAATTCTCGATGCCATTCGAATTTTCACGTCAATTTACACGGAAAATGCGGTCTCTCGTTTCTGAAATAGGGAAATCTGGAAAAAGTGCGAAACTATCGCCTGATATGCGAAATCTGTCGATTTCAGAGAGAAAACTTACCTTTGCGTCGAAACCATGCCCTTCCAAAATTCTTTTCGATGAAATTCTCGATGCCATTCGAATTTTCACGTCAATTTACACGGAAAATGCGGTCTCTCGTTTCTGAAATAGGGAAATCTGGAAAAAGTGCGAAACTATCGCCTGATATGCGAAATCTGTCGATTTCAGAGAGAAAACTTACCTTTGCGTCGAAACCATGCCCTTCCAAAATTCTTTTCGATGAAATTCTCGATGCCATTCGAATTTTCACGTCAATTTACACGGAAAATGCGGTCTCTCGTTTCTGAAATAGGGAAATCTGGAAAAAGTGCGAAACTATCGCCTGATATGCGAAATCTGTCGATTTCAGAGAGAAAACTTACCTTTGCGTCGAAACCATGCCCTTCCAAAATTCTTTTCGATGAAATTCTCGATGCCATTCGAATTTTCACGTCAATTTACACGGAAAATGCGGTCTCTCGTTTCTGAAATAGGGAAATCTGGAAAAAGTGCGAAACTATCGCCTGATATGCGAAATCTGTCGATTTCAGAGAGAAAACTTACCTTTGCGTCGAAACCATGCCCTTCCAAAATTCTTTTCGATGAAATTCTCGATGCCATTCGAATTTTCACGTCAATTTACACGGAAAATGCGGTCTCTCGTTTCTGAAATAGGGAAATCTGGAAAAAGTGCGAAACTATCGCCTGATATGCGAAATCTGTCGATTTCAGAGAGAAAACTTACCTTTGCGTCGAAACCATGCCCTTCCAAAATTCTTTTCGATGAAATTCTCGATGCCATTCGAATTTTCACGTCAATTTACACGGAAAATGCGGTCTCTCGTTTCTGAAATAGGGAAATCTGGAAAAAGTGCGAAACTATCGCCTGATATGCGAAATCTGTCGATTTCAGAGAGAAAACTTACCTTTGCGTCGAAACCATGCCCTTCCAAAATTCTTTTCGATGAAATTCTCGATGCCATTCGAATTTTCACGTCAAATTTACACGGAAAATGCGGTCTCTCGTTTCTGAAATAGGGAAATCTGGAAAAAGTGCGAAACTATCGCCTGATATGCGAAATCTGTCGATTTCAGAGAGAAAACTTACCTTTGCGTCGAAACCATGCCCTTCCAAAATTCTTTTCGATGAAATTCTCGATGCCATTCGAATTTTCACGTCAATTTACACGGAAAATGCGGTCTCTCGTTTCTGAAATAGGGAAATCTGGAAAAAGTGCGAAACTATCGCCTGATATGCGAAATCTGTCGATTTCAGAGAGAAAACTTACCTTTGCGTCGAAACCATGCCCTTCCAAAATTCTTTTCGATGAAATTCTCGATGCCATTCGAATTTTCACGTCAATTTACACGGAAAATGCGGTCTCTCGTTTCTGAAATAGGGAAATCTGGAAAAAGTGCGAAACTATCGCCTGATATGCGAAATCTGTCGATTTCAGAGAGAAAACTTACCTTTGCGTCGAAACCATGCCCTTCCAAAATTCTTTTCGATGAAATTCTCGATGCCATTCGAATTTTCACGTCAATTTACACGGAAAATGCGGTCTCTCGTTTCTGAAATAGGGAAATCTGGAAAAAGTGCGAAACTATCGCCTGATATGCGAAATCTGTCGATTTCAGAGAGAAAACTTACCTTTGCGTCGAAACCATGCCCTTCCAAAATTCTTTTCGATGAAATTCTCGATGCCATTCGAATTTTCACGTCAATTTACACGGAAAATGCGGTCTCTCGTTTCTGAAATAGGGAAATCTGGAAAAAGTGCGAAACTATCGCCTGATATGCGAAATCTGTCGATTTCAGAGAGAAAACTTACCTTTGCGTCGAAACCATGCCCTTCCAAAATTCTTTTCGATGAAATTCTCGATGCCATTCGAATTTTCACGTCAATTTACACGGAAAATGCGGTCTCTCGTTTCTGAAATAGGGAAATCTGGAAAAAGTGCGAAACTATCGCCTGATATGCGAAATCTGTCGATTTCAGAGAGAAAACTTACCTTTGCGTCGAAACCATGCCCTTCCAAAATTCTTTTCGATGAAATTCTCGATGCCATTCGAATTTTCACGTCAATTTACACGGAAAATGCGGTCTCTCGTTTCTGAAATAGGGAAATCTGGAAAAAGTGCGAAACTATCGCCTGATATGCGAAATCTGTCGATTTCAGAGAGAAAACTTACCTTTGCGTCGAAACCATGCCCTTCCAAAATTCTTTTCGATGAAATTCTCGATGCCATTCGAATTTTCACGTCAATTTACACGGAAAATGCGGTCTCTCGTTTCTGAAATAGGGAAATCTGGAAAAAGTGCGAAACTATCGCCTGATATGCGAAATCTGTCGATTTCAGAGAGAAAACTTACCTTTGCGTCGAAACCATGCCCTTCCAAAATTCTTTTCGATGAAATTCTCGATGCCATTCGAATTTTCACGTCAATTTACACGGAAAATGCGGTCTCTCGTTTCTGAAATAGGGAAATCTGGAAAAAGTGCGAAACTATCGCCTGATATGCGAAATCTGTCGATTTCAGAGAGAAAACTTACCTTTGCGTCGAAACCATGCCCTTCCAAAATTCTTTTCGATGAAATTCTCGATGCCATTCGAATTTTCACGTCAATTTACACGGAAAATGCGGTCTCTCGTTTCTGAAATAGGGAAATCTGGAAAAAGTGCGAAACTATCGCCTGATATGCGAAATCTGTCGATTTCAGAGAGAAAACTTACCTTTGCGTCGAAACCATGCCCTTCCAAAATTCTTTTCGATGAAATTCTCGATGCCATTCGAATTTTCACGTCAATTTACACGGAAAATGCGGTCTCTCGTTTCTGAAATAGGGAAATCTGGAAAAAGTGCGAAACTATCGCCTGATATGCGAAATCTGTCGATTTCAGAGAGAAAACTTACCTTTGCGTCGAAACCATGCCCTTCCAAAATTCTTTTCGATGAAATTCTCGATGCCATTCGCATTTTCACGTCAATTTACACGGAAAATGCGGTCTCTCGTTTCTGAAATAGGGAAATCTGGAAAAAGTGCGAAACTATCGCCTGATATGCGAAATCTGTCGATTTCAGAGAGAAAACTTACCTTTGCGTCGAAACCATGCCCTTCCAAAATTCTTTTCGATGAAATTCTCGATGCCATTCGAATTTTCACGTCAATTTACACGGAAAATGCGGTCTCTCGTTTCTGAAATAGGGAAATCTGGAAAAAGTGCGAAACTATCGCCTGATATGCGAAATCTGTCGATTTCAGAGAGAAAACTTACCTTTGCGTCGAAACCATGCCCTTCCAAAATTCTTTTCGATGAAATTCTCGATGCCATTCGAATTTTCACGTCAATTTACACGGAAAATGCGGTCTCTCGTTTCTGAAATAGGGAAATCTGGAAAAAGTGCGAAACTATCGCCTGATATGCGAAATCTGTCGATTTCAGAGAGAAAACTTACCTTTGCGTCGAAACCATGCCCTTCCAAAATTCTTTTCGATGAAATTCTCGATGCCATTCGAATTTTCACGTCAATTTACACGGAAAATGCGGTCTCTCGTTTCTGAAATAGGGAAATCTGGAAAAAGTGCGAAACTATCGCCTGATATGCGAAATCTGTCGATTTCAGAGAGAAAACTTACCTTTGCGTCGAAACCATGCCCTTCCAAAATTCTTTTCGATGAAATTCTCGATGCCATTCGAATTTTCACGTCAATTTACACGGAAAATGCGGTCTCTCGTTTCTGAAATAGGGAAATCTGGAAAAAGTGCGAAACTATCGCCTGATATGCGAAATCTGTCGATTTCAGAGAGAAAACTTACCTTTGCGTCGAAACCATGCCCTTCCAAAATTCTTTTCGATGAAATTCTCGATGCCATTCGAATTTTCACGTCAATTTACACGGAAAATGCGGTCTCTCGTTTCTGAAATAGGGAAATCTGGAAAAAGTGCGAAACTATCGCCTGATATGCGAAATCTGTCGATTTCAGAGAGAAAACTTACCTTTGCGTCGAAACCATGCCCTTCCAAAATTCTTTTCGATGAAATTCTCGATGCCATTCGAATTTTCACGTCAATTTACACGGAAAATGCGGTCTCTCGTTTCTGAAATAGGGAAATCTGGAAAAAGTGCGAAACTATCGCCTGATATGCGAAATCTGTCGATTTCAGAGAGAAAACTTACCTTTGCGTCGAAACCATGCCCTTCCAAAATTCTTTTTTCGATGAAATTCTCGATGCCATTCGAATTTTCACGTCAATTTACACGGAAAATGCGGTCTCTCGTTTCTGAAATAGGGAAATCTGGAAAAAGTGCGAAACTATCGCCTGAAATGCGAAATCTGTCGATTTCAGAGAGAAAACTTACCTTTGCGTCGAAACCATGCCCTTCCAAAATTCTTTTCGATGAAATTCTCGATGCCATTCGAATTTTCACGTCAATTTACACGGAAAATGCGGTCTCTCGTTTCTGAAATAGGGAAATCTGGAAAAAGTGCGAAACTATCGCCTGATATGCGAAATCTGTCGATTTCAGAGAGAAAACTTACCTTTGCGTCGAAACCATGCCCTTCCAAAATTCTTTTCGATGAAATTCTCGATGCCATTCGAATTTTCACGTCAATTTACACGGAAAATGCGGTCTCTCGTTTCTGAAATAGGGAAATCTGGAAAAAGTGCGAAACTATCGCCTGATATGCGAAATCTGTCGATTTCAGAGAGAAAACTTACCTTTGCGTCGAAACCATGCCCTTCCAAAATTCTTTTCGATGAAATTCTCGATGCCATTCGAATTTTCACGTCAATTTACACGGAAAATGCGGTCTCTCGTTTCTGAAATAGGGAAATCTGGAAAAAGTGCGAAACTATCGCCTGAAATGCGAAATCTGTCGATTTCAGAGAGAAAACTTACCTTTGCGTCGAAACCATGCCCTTCCAAAATTCTTTTCGATGAAATTCTCGATGCCATTCGAATTTTCACGTCAATTTACACGGAAAATGCGGTCTCTCGTTTCTGAAATAGGGAAATCTGGAAAAAGTGCGAAACTATCGCCTGATATGCGAAATCTGTCGATTTCAGAGAGAAAACTTACCTTTGCGTCGAAACCATGCCCTTCCAAAATTCTTTTCGATGAAATTCTCGATGCCATTCGAATTTTCACGTCAATTTACACGGAAAATGCGGTCTCTCGTTTCTGAAATAGGGAAATCTGGAAAAAGTGCGAAACTATCGCCTGATATGCGAAATCTGTCGATTTCAGAGAGAAAACTTACCTTTGCGTCGAAACCATGCCCTTCCAAAATTCTTTTCGATGAAATTCTCGATGCCATTCGAATTTTCACGTCAATTTACACGGAAAATGCGGTCTCTCGTTTCTGAAATAGGGAAATCTGGAAAAAGTGCGAAACTATCGCCTGATATGCGAAATCTGTCGATTTCAGAGAGAAAACTTACCTTTGCGTCGAAACCATGCCCTTCCAAAATTCTTTTCGATGAAATTCTCGATGCCATTCGAATTTTCACGTCAATTTACACGGAAAATGCGGTCTCTCGTTTCTGAAATAGGGAAATCTGGAAAAAGTGCGAAACTATCGCCTGATATGCGAAATCTGTCGATTTCAGAGAGAAAACTTACCTTTTGTTACGTCCCGAGTGAATTTTGTACAGAAATATGTGACCGACGACGACTTGCCACCGCGGAGTGAGCCCTAAGGACACTGCCCTTGATATACGGTAAAAGGCAAGTGCACGCGACCGGTATTTATTTCGTAAAATGTGATAAATTAGGCGAGCACGTGGCGGGCACGTGGGGCATGAATTATGTCGTTTCAGTGTAGAGCGGCGACCGCGGTACCTGCAACGGCCCCCTCTAGTGACTAGTGAGGAAGATCGATTCTTATTGGATCCACCAATGGGGGTTCGCTTAGAAGTTTGAATGACAGGTAAGTAGCAACGAATTAATATAAGTTAGGGTCTTAAATTATTCAACAAATTCTTTGTTTATTTAGGTCTGGCGTTAAGTATACACGGATATACGACGGTTTCAGGTAATGTGTAAATAATATAGTAATTGTTTCGATAGGTTAATGTTTTTATCGGTTATAGTATTCCGTTATTATTAATGTTAATTTCAACGCGGATGTCAGGGAATTCCGGATAGGGGGTAAGTAACTGAATTAACGTTAATTAAGAATAAAGAAGAGGTTTATTTATTAATAATTGTTCTTAAGAATTTCCTCGCGTTTCTTTGTTAAGTAAGGAACCCGGGGATCCTTCGGGTGGCACTTCCCTGGATCGAGCAACGGCGGAACAGTGGGAGCGAGAGAGAGAGGCACAGGTTTGTACTCGATTTGTTTCGCTTTTCGCACCGCAGGGGCGGAGAACACGGACGGGTCAAACTCCCTCGCTTGATTATAAATACGCCACAATTTTCTCAGGTAATGTTTCCTTCCACCACGGTGTCCCGGTCGAGTCATTTCCTATAATTTACACCCATTTCGTCATTACTTATTACGTTTATTATTTTAGGTTTGAAGGAGTAATTCGATGCTGGATTAGTGACCGCAACGCAATTACAAGGTCGGGTGAATAATTGTGGAACAAGGGAATAACTTGTTGCCGGAGTAATGACCGCAACAGAGTTCCAAGGGGAGGTTCGACTGAGATACGTAAAAAGCAAATGAGGAAATAGTAGCTCGTTCGTTATTAATTAATGTAATTTAAGTTTTAACTTGATGATTAATTATTGTAATCCAAATTTTAGGTTATCCGCGCGGTGTGAAGGAACTTGGAAGAATACCAGGAATCGTAGTGATTCATACAAAATTTATTTAATAAACTATTCCCTTACTCCTAATATTTAACAATATACTAACTAATACTAATTAACGTAATAGTAATTTGATAAGTGAAAGAAATTAACAATCATATACAATTATTTCCTAACAATACCTTATTATATAATTTCGCAATAGCACGGAAGGAGAATTCTAAGTTCTAAGTTTGTAGAAGTTAAAGATTTTAAGCACCTTGCTGTAGTGAGAGAATTCTAAGTTCTAATTTGTAGAAATTAAAGATTTTAAGTACCTTGTTATAGTGAGAGAATTCTAAGTTCAATCCTTAAGGCGTAAGTTTTGTAGAAGAAGTTGATTTTAGATTTTAGAGATTAGGATATAGAATGATCCTTCCGGCTTATGTGCCCGTATTTATACCCGAAAAAACTCGTTAGTGGGGATTATGCTTCGTAAGTGGGTGGGGGTTATGCTTCGCAGGTAGGTGGGGGTTATGCTTCGCAGGTAGGTGGGGACTCATGGCTCGCGCGGTGGTTGGTGGCGTGGGGGAAAATTGACGTCATCCTTCCCGCGTTGCCTATGGCGTCGCCATTTTGTTCGTTAAGGCGTGGAGTACATCCGTTGGGGCGCTGGTGTTGGGCTCAGTGCTGCTACCTTCCTCGTTACTTCACTGTGACGTAGTTCCGGTTGGCAAATGGCGTCTTACGCGTATTGGCCCGACAAACATATTGTCGATTATGTGGTTGTAATAAAGGGTTAGTGCTGGGTTTTCGTAATGGCGTGCGACGTCTCCGCTGTGGCGTACAAGTGCGTGAAGACACTCCTCACACATGACGACTGGCCGCACGGTTGTTGCTGGCCATCCGCAATCTTCGCAGTAGCCATGGTTGATGAGGTTGTTGTACATCGCATGGACGTCGAAGTATTCGTACTCAGGAGGTTGCCCCCGGGTGAGGTAGCACTCGCCACAGATCCCACGATCATCGTCGTTGATGTAGACATTTCCGTAGGAGCAGTAGAGCTGGTGGAAGTATACCATCACATGGAACTGCAACATCGACCCTTCAAAGAACGTTGACGGGTTGTCTTGGTGGTGCTCATCTCCAGGGTGGTCACTTCCCGACCGACGGTCACTGGATCGGCGAACTCGTGGGGTGCACATCCTGAAGCAAATTGGAAATAGCCCAGGTAAGTACGTACTTTGCTTAAAAACTATATCTCGAACTCCTTTATTAGACCCCCCCCCATTCCCCCCCCCATAGACCGGCCATTTTGGCGACGGTATATGGTGAAACGTCCAGCTGTCATACTTCCATTGTTTAAAGGTCATATACCGTGTGAGTTGCGCATGTTACCCTAGGATCAGAGTGTAGGTACAAGTGCACGAATATCGATGGCTCTGCCGGCGGTTCTAGGGGACGTGCGGGGGAGCGACTTTGGTGTTGAGTAGTGGGGGTCGATCGCTCTTCAGTACCTGAGTTTCGTTCGGATCGGAAGCAAAATAATTTTTGCAAGAGTAAAATTTTGGTAAGCCAGCGCTGTCTTACCATTTTCCACTTTTACGTGTTAATTTGCATAAGGATTTCGCGGTTTCGAAAAGGGGCAAAAATTCATGTTTGAGTTTCGGGTTTTTTGCAATTTCCCCTTATTCTTGGTGTTAACCAGGTGCGGAAATCATGCCCAGATGTCATGTTTTCTCAAGTGTTACGTCACGGCGGGACGTGACATCCCCCCCCTAATTCTGAGAATGTTGTACGCAGTACACATTCTCATGTTGTGTTGTGATGGTGCTTACGTAACCTTAGATCTACGCGCTTTGTTCGGATGGACGGTTTTTATTCGACCGTCGACGTTTAATCTTAAGTTTCCGTTCGGGAGAATCTTCAATATACGGTGCGGACCGGTGTAGTGGTCGGCGAATTTTCCTTTCCTCGGTTCTTTTAATAGAAATATATTTTCTCCCTCTCGAAAATTCTGTGCGTTAACCCGGCGATCGTAATATCTTTTGGATCGTATTTTTGCTTCAGTTAGATTTCTGTGGGCTGCGTTTTGTAATTCTCTTATTCTCAGAGTGAGCTGTCCCAAATATCCTATATACGATTCGTCCAATTCGTCTTCTATAGGTACGTCACTGCAAGGCATGCGAGCTATCTTTCCGAAAACTAATTCATGAGGGGTGTGACGTGTTCCCTCATGGACGCTGGTGTTGTACGAGAACGTGGCCATCTTAAGCCATTCGTCCCATTCATGGTTACGGTCGACGTACATCTTTAGATATTCCGTCAACACGTGGTGTGAGCGTTCGATGGAGCCATTGGATTGTGGATGATAAGCAGTTGTTCGAAATTGCTTAATACGAAATTTCCTGGTTACCGCCCTCATGAAAGAGCTTATGAAGTTTGAGCCTTGATCAGTGAGAATGGCCTTGGGTGCGCCGAAGAGGCAAATGAATTCTTTTGTGAAGCCATCGGCAATATTTAGTGACGTCGCATGTGTCAAAGGTACCGCTATTGAATATTTCGTCAAGAGATCTTGAATGGTGAGGATGTATGTGTATCCGTTTTTTGTTGTAGGAAAGGGTCCTACTATATCGAGTGCGACCTTATCAAAGGCGGAGCCCGGCGTGTCGGTAAGTACCATTGGTTGCTTCGTTTTCACTCTAACTAATTTTTTCCTTTGGCATTCGAGGCATTGTTGAACGTACGTTTGTACTTGTTGTTTTAGACCGTCCCAATAATAATTATGTCTTATCCTTCTGTAGGTCTTCGTCACTCCTTTGTGTCCGCCAAAAGCCGATTCGTGGTATTCCTGAATGATGGTGCCACGCTGATCTTCTGTTGGTGTTTTGACGAGTTGGAGGCATATGATAACCTTGATTGAGGTTTCGGAAAGATGTGATGTGATCAATCGTAGTATTAGTTTCCACGGTATCCCGTCTATCTCTGGGGTTTTAGCCATACTTATTGATTTTAGCCCTAATTCCTGTACGACGTCTACTAAACTTTTAATTGTTTCTTCTAGGATTGCTGGATCTGTTCTGACGGCGAGAGATTCTTTTACGGGGAGGCCGATAAAATACCGACGGTTCTGCATTACCACGCTCGACCTACCCAGGGTAATATTCCCGTGCGTCGGTAACATCTTAGATGTCGCTAGGTGCTTTGATCCATCGCAAAATGGCTGCCCCTTGCACGTGAGGAAGTACACGAGGTTATCTCTTCTGATGGAAAGTGAATCGCGGATTTCTACAGTATTACTCTGGTTTGAGAAACGAATGCCCGTTTCTATTTGTGGCTCTGCTGTGTCTTCGTACGGTACTTCGTTTATCGTATCGTTCCAGTCAGGGAGTGCGAAAGAATTAGCTTCGAACCGTGGTCTAACCTCGCTTTCGTTTTCAGATTCTCCAGTGTCTTCGTCCCATAATTGAGTTACTCGTGCCCTAAATTCAACGGGAGTTGAAGACGTCGTCGGATGAAAGGTGAGTATCTCGTTGTTTTGTAGGATATTATCAACGTCCCTGATTTTAGGTGAGGTGTTTGGTGGACCGTCGGTGTGAGAGGAGCATCCTGCGAGAAGCGGGCTGTTTCCTGCCGGTAGTTCGTCCTGTACATCCGTCTTCGTTCTCTTCCTGGGGGGGAACGAGAATATGGATTCATCCGTGTCAGAATCGCTCGTCGTTCGGTGTCTGATGGGTAGTACCTTCCGAATTGTTTCAGAATCTATGTATCCTACTGTATTTCTCGATAGAGCGTCGGCTGCCTTATTGCTTTTTCCAGGTTGGTAGACGATCTTGTATTCGTACTCCGCGAGCTTGAGTCTCCAGCGGATTAACCTTGACGTTGGATCCTTCACACGATGCAGCCAGACGAGAGGTTGATGGTCCGTAATAAGAGTGAATTTTCGGCCGTATATGTAAGGTCGGAAATATTGTACGCAATAAACGATAGCTAATAGTTCCTTTTCAATGGTCGAGTAGTTTCGCTCCGGTTGTGTTAATAAACGTGAGGCGTAGCATACAGGTAAATCTTTTCCAGGTTCTCCCTGACTTAAGACGCCGCCAATGGCGTAGTCGGATGCATCAGTCGTTATGTTGAATTCGATTTTAAAATTTGGGAACTGCAATATCGGTGGTTTACATAATTCGTCTCGTAAGTATTCGAACGATTCTATTTGTTCCTTAGACCAAGTAAATGTGACATTCCTTTTGAGGAGATTCGTAAGTGGTTTTGCAATTTTAGAAAAATTTGGGATAAACCGCCGGTAGTATCCTGCAAGGCCGAGAAATTGTTTAATGTTCTTCGGGGTACGTGGAACTGGAAATTCTTTGACAGCTTGGATTTTCTTTGGATCAGGTTTCACGCCTTCATCCGTTATTACGTGTCCGAGATATACGACTTCTTTTCTAAGAAATTCACATTTACTTGGTTGTAAATGGAGATTAGCGGAATGTAAACGTTCAGCCAACTTCCTAAACTTTGTTTCGTGTTCTTGTAGGGAGCTGGCGTACAAGACAATGTCATCAAGATAAACAAACAATTCGATGCCTTGTAAACCCGACAGCACGTTATCCATCAATCGCTGGAACGTACTAGGAGCGTTTTTTAATCCAAAAGGCATTCGCGTGAATTCGTAGTGGCCGTAAGGGGTGGAGAAGGCAGTTTTTGGTGCATCCTTCTCATCCATCGGTATTTGGTGAAATCCCGACGCTAGATCAAATATCGAGAAGTACTTAGCTCCTCCGAGCTGATCCAGGATTTCGTTAATGTTAGGGAGGGGGTAGGCGTCCCCTATAGTTTTTTCATTTAACGCCCTATAATCTATCACCATCCTCCACCTCTTATTTCCGTCCTGATCCGGTTTTTTCGGCACGATCCACAACGGGGAATTGTATGGAGACAAAGAAGGTTTTATAATGTCATTGTGTAACAATTCCGTTACTTGTTTTGTAATTTCCTCCTTGTGGATCGGTGGAAACCGATATTGTTTGGTGTTTACAGGCATACCATCGGTCGTTATTATCGCGTGTTTCAGGACGTCGGTCGCGTCTAATCGATCGCTAGGTAAGTGAAACACGCGATGATATTGCTCGATTAAATTCTCTACGCTGTTCCTCTCTTCCGGATTTAAATGATCGAGGCGTAGCGCGTCTTTTATTTCGTTAATTCTTTCGCGATCTTTTGCGCCGACATGCAACACATGCAGTAAACGGTTTCCTGCTTTCCGACTCTCCCCGGTGGTCCGGGTTCGTTTTGGGTCTGGTTTAGAAAAGAGCACCCAACTTGGCTCGCTCGACGATTCAGGTACTGATTGTAAGTTACGATTTAGTTTGTTTCGATTATGCAACTTATTTTTTGCGATTGATTCGGAAAGAGGAACTGGACTCGAATCGATTTCGGATTTAGCTTTTGTATATAGATTTGAGTCTGATTTAGTTTTCGAGGTTGATTTTGGGTCCGATTCGCGATAGAGACTTGATTTTGGAATGGATTTTGATGGTTCCGAAATCGATTCGAGTGCGCATTCGGAGTGATTAATATCATTGTTGTTCGCAACAATTGTTTTATCGGAGTTTTGTATAGATTTCGTTCTCGTAGGGGAATCGCGTTGCTCTCCTAATATAGTATCGAACTCTTGTAATTTTATTGTAGGTATTTCTAATTCGACCTCGAATTCATTTGTATTTATTACGCGTAAACACGCTCGGCCTTTAGAATTGCGAACAACGGTATTTCCTAATAATACACCATCGCACGTGTATAGCCGCGGAATGTAGCCTTCGCTGAGCTCGGGATTAGCAATGTTTACATACATGACCGCGTTCGACCTAGCGGGAATGACGACGGTTTTATAATTTGAAAAGGGGATAGTTACATCGTGAAACCGTAGGCATTCGTCGTCATATGAAATATTTACGCCTTTTTCTCTCAGAAATTCGGATCCCAAAATTCCACCGTGCTCGATGGGGAACGCATCGGGTACGACATGAAATATAACTTCATGATTGAAGAGGTTTATTGTATATGTCCCGAGGGTTTGTACGTTCTCCTCGGTAATGCCGGATAGGTATAGGATATCGAATTTGTTAATATTATCAGGGAAATTAACTCGACTTAATTTTAAAAGATTAGGTTCGGAACCAGTATCTACCATAAATTCGACAGGGATTTTTAGGGATTCGGAGCATATTTGAATCGAGGGGATCGAGCTATTTTTATTTAGTCGGATTGTGGTGACTCGTTGGTTGGGTTTGGCGTTTTTTCGGTAGTTATTTTGTGGATTGGACGCGGTTTTGTCTCTGTCCTTGTCTGGTTTGCGTCCGTTAATACCAGGGGACTCGTCGCGTTTCCCGATTGCCTAAGGCTATTGTTATACGCCCGTTTGCGACACTCGGCTATCACGTGCCCGGGCTTCTTACAGTAATTACACGTCTTTGTTTCGTAACCGTTACGGTCACGTGACATCGCGTGATCTCTAGGCGGGGAAGAAGGGGTGGTTTTGCCCACTGACGCGGGACTAGGAGCACTGGCGGGGGCACCATGTGACTCTCCACGGTAATTTGTTGCTACTCGGCCTTGTTTATTGCACGATTGACAAGCACTAGCGCGATTCTCCGTTCGGTTAATATCCTTAGCGATAGTCGAGACCCTATTATTATTGAATAAAGAATTATCCCGTTCTATCGTTCTATGTACTCTAATGGCTGTATCAAAAGCGGTTTCAAGGCCATCATAGCCCGCTAGCGATACTTGAATTCTAAAATCTGGTGGCAATCCTCTAATAAATGATTCTAGGCAAAGCTCGTCTATTTCCCCCTTTAAATCTGCGTGCATTAAGCCGTATCTTCCCTTTTCCCCATCCAAAATTGCAGAACGAAAATCCTTAACGCGTCCAATGTAATCTAAAATATGCTCGTGGCGTTTCATATATATATTCGCCAATTCGCCTCGAAAGTGATGAGCGTTTCTAGCTGGCATAAATATATGTTTTAAACGGTCCACAAGCTCATCTACAGTATCGAATACGTAATCTTCTACTGCTAAATATGCGTGTTCTTGAAGACGATTCCGTAAAAGTCTCGCTAATTGAGGTTCTGCGCGGGGATGTATCATGTCTTTAGCGCGCTTACATGCTCTAGCAAATTGCAGAACGGGCATATTTTTCCCGTCGAAGAAGGGCACCATTTCTAGGGCGTCCTTAAGCGATAGCTGAGGAATTATGGGAGGGTAATTTAGCGATTCAGCGTCCCCGTCAGGACTTGCATAATTACTTCGACATGGTTTCGGTGATTCCTTAAATCGTACCCGTGAATCTTCCGTCGGCAGGGATTTCGTGAGAGAATGAATCATAGATTTGATATCGTTTAATTCCTGTACTAAGTTAACGTTCGATGGGATGTCATCATCGACGTCTCTACCAAAGGCTATTCTATATTGATTTTCAATGTCGCTCTGAATTTTCTTAATCGTTTGCAATCTTTCGCGAAGTAGTGTTTCGTTTGCCTCTAGTTGCGCATTATATCCGACCACGTCTTCCACTGTTGGAAAATCATCGCGCTCCGAAGAATTTGCCATAGTTTATTAATGTGGTGATAGAAGTGAAAAGGAAAAGAAAAATGAAGAGGACGTGGTTGTTTCCTCCTCAAGAGTTTATTTACGGGTAATTTAATATACTATTTTACTGGATAATTGTATTTTTCGTGTACGACAACAAACGTCCGTATCGAAACTTTAACTATCGCTAATTATTGTAAGAGAAGTTCGATCACACTTCACGGGGTAAAATACTAATCAGGGGCGTTGAAGAATTAATGGAAAAAATTATTTGCAAAGAATTTGTTTTTTTAATTGTTTTTCCAATTTTATAAACAAATGGAACGTTTGTTACCGCGACTTCCTATATCGAGTGAATCAGCGTGATATTTAATACTATATTCTATAGCGAATTGTAAAAGGAACGTGTCTGAATATGTTTATTTAACGATTATAGGTTTACGTTGATTATATATATATATATGTATACAGATGTGTTATATATATGCATATACGCCTGTCTAGATACTCTATAGTCTCAGCCCGCGAGATAGGCGCGCCGCCAACTTACTAGCCGTGTTAGAACTAATGGCGAATCCCACCGCTGTCACCAGTTTTATATTTCTGTTACGTCCCGAGTGAATTTTGTACAGAAATATGTGACCGACGACGACTTGCCACCGCGGAGTGAGCCCTAAGGACACTGCCCTTGATATACGGTAAAAGGCAAGTGCACGCGACCGGTATTTATTTCGTAAAATGTGATAAATTAGGCGAGCACGTGGCGGGCACGTGGGGCATGAATTATGTCGTTTCAGTGTAGAGCGGCGACCGCGGTACCTGCAACGGCCCCCTCTAGTGACTAGTGAGGAAGATCGATTCTTATTGGATCCACCAATGGGGGTTCGCTTAGAAGTTTGAATGACAGGTAAGTAGCAACGAATTAATATGAGTTAGGGTCTTAAATTATTCAACAAATTCTTTGTTTATTTAGGTCTGGCGTTAAGTATACACGGATATACGACGGTTTCAGGTAATGTGTAAATAATATAGTAATTGTTTCGATAGGTTAATGTTTTTATCGGTTATAGTATTCCGTTATTATTAATGTTAATTTCAACGCGGATGTCAGGGAATTCCGGATAGGGGGTAAGTAACTGAATTAACGTTAATTAAGAATAAAGAAGAGGTTTATTTATTAATAATTGTTCTTAAGAATTTCCTCGCGTTTCTTTGTTAAGTAAGGAACCCGGGGATCCTTCGGGTGGCACTTCCCTGGATCGAGCAACGGCGGAACAGTGGGAGCGAGAGAGAGAGGCACAGGTTTGTACTCGATTTGTTTCGCTTTTCGCACCGCAGGGGCGGAGAACACGGACGGGTCAAACTCCCTCGCTTGATTATAAATACGCCACAATTTTCTCAGGTAATGTTTCCTTCCACCACGGTGTCCCGGTCGAGTCATTTCCTATAATTTACACCCATTTCGTCATTACTTATTACGTTTATTATTTTAGGTTTGAAGGAGTAATTCGATGCTGGATTAGTGACCGCAACGCAATTACAAGGTCGGGTGAATAATTGTGGAACAAGGGAATAACTTGTTGCCGGAGTAATGACCGCAACAGAGTTCCAAGGGGAGGTTCGACTGAGATACGTAAAAAGCAAATGAGGAAATAGTAGCTCGTTCGTTATTAATTAATGTAATTTAAGTTTTAACTTGATGATTAATTATTGTAATCCAAATTTTAGGTTATCCGCGCGGTGTGAAGGAACTTGGAAGAATACCAGGAATCGTAGTGATTCATACAAAATTTATTTAATAAACTATTCCCTTACTCCTAATATTTAACAATATACTAACTAATACTAATTAACGTAATAGTAATTTGATAAGTGAAAGAAATTAACAATCATATACAATTATTTCCTAACAATACCTTATTATATAATTTCGCAATAGCACGGAAGGAGAATTCTAAGTTCTAAGTTTGTAGAAGTTAAAGATTTTAAGCACCTTGCTGTAGTGAGAGAATTCTAAGTTCTAATTTGTAGAAATTAAAGATTTTAAGTACCTTGTTATAGTGAGAGAATTCTAAGTTCAATCTTTAAGGCGTAAGTTTTGTAGAAGAAGTTGATTTTAGATTTTAGAGATTAGGATATAGAATGATCCTTCCGGCTTATGTGCCCGTATTTATACCCGAAAAAACTCGTTAGTGGGGATTATGCTTCGTAAGTGGGTGGGGGTTATGCTTCGCAGGTAGGTGGGGGTTATGCTTCGCAGGTAGGTGGGGACTCATGGCTCGCGCGGTGGTTGGTGGCGTGGGGGAAAATTGACGTCATCCTTCCCGCGTTGCCTATGGCGTCGCCATTTTGTTCGTTAAGGCGTGGAGTACATCCGTTGGGGCGCTGGTGTTGGGCTCAGTGCTGCCGTTACTTCACTGTGACGTAGTTCCGGTTGGCAAATGGCGTCTTACGCGTATCGGCCCGACAAACATATTGTCGATTATGTGGTTGTAATAAAGGGTTAGTGCTGGGTTTTCGTAATGGCGTGCGACGTCTCCGCTGTGGCGTACAAGTGCGTGGAGACACTCCTCACACATGACGACTGGCCGCACGGTTGTTGCTGGCCATCCGCAATCTTCGCAGTAGCCATGGTTGATGAGGTTGTTGTACATCGCATGGACGTCGAAGTATTCGTACTCAGGAGGTTGCCCCCGGGTGAGGTAGCACTCGCCACAGATCCCACGATCATCGTCATTGATGTAGACATTTCCGTAGGAGCAGTAGAGCTGGTGGAAGTATACCATCACATGGAACTGCAACATCGACCCTTCAAAGAACGTTGACGGGTTGTCTTGGTGGTGCTCATCTCCAGGGTGGTCACTTCCCGACCGACGGTCACTGGATCGGCGAACTCGTGGGGTGCACATCCTGAAGCAAATTGGAAATAGCCCAGGTAAGTACGTACTTTGCTTAAAAACTATATCTCGAACTCCTTTATTAGACCCCCCCCCATTCCCCCCCCCATAGACCGGCCATTTTGGCGACGGTATATGGTGAAACGTCCAGCTGTCATACTTCCATTGTTTAAAGGTCATATACCGTGTGAGTTGCGCATGTTACCCTAGGATCAGAGTGTAGGTACAAGTGCACGAATATCGATGGCTCTGCCGGCGGTTCTAGGGGACGTGCGGGGGAGCGACTTTGGTGTTGAGTAGTGGGGGTCGATCGCTCTTCAGTACCTGAGTTTCGTTCGGATCGGAAGCAAAATAATTTTTGCAAGAGTAAAATTTTGGTAAGCCATGTCTTACCATTTTCCACTTTTACGTGTTAATTTGCATAAGGATTTCGCGGTTTCAAAAATGGGCAAAAATTCATGTTTGAGTTTCGGGTTTTTTGCAATTTCCCCTTATTCTTGGTGTTAACCAGGTGCGGAAACCATGCCCAGATGTCATGTTTTCTCAAGTGTTACGTCATGGCGGGACGTGACACTTTGCGTCGAAACCATGCCCTTCCAAAATTCTTTTCGATGAAATTCTCGATGCCATTCGAATTTTCACGTCAATTTACACGGAAAATGCGGTCTCTCGTTTCTGAAATAGGGAAATCTGGAAAAAGTGCGAAACTATCGCCTGAAATGCGAAATCTGTCGATTTCAGAGAGAAAACTTACCTTTGCGTCGAAACCATGCCCTTCCAAAATTCTTTTCGATGAAATTCTCGATGCCATTCGAATTTTCACGTCAATTTACACGGAAAATGCGGTCTCTCGTTTCTGAAATAGGGAAATCTGGAAAAAGTGCGAAACTATCGCCTGAAATGCGAAATCTGTCGATTTCAGAGAGAAAACTTACCTTTGCGTCGAAACCATGCCCTTCCAAAATTCTTTTCGATGAAATTCTCGATGCCATTCGAATTTTCACGTCAATTTACACGGAAAATGCGGTCTCTCGTTTCTGAAATAGGGAAATCTGGAAAAAGTGCGAAACTATCGCCTGAAATGCGAAATCTGTCGATTTCAGAGAGAAAACTTACCTTTGCGTCGAAACCATGCCCTTCCAAAATTCTTTTCGATGAAATTCTCGATGCCATTCGAATTTTCACGTCAATTTACACGGAAAATGCGGTCTCTCGTTTCTGAAATAGGGAAATCTGGAAAAAGTGCGAAACTATCGCCTGAAATGCGAAATCTGTCGATTTCAGAGAGAAAACTTACCTTTGCGTCGAAACCATGCCCTTCCAAAATTCTTTTCGATGAAATTCTCGATGCCATTCGAATTTTCACGTCAATTTACACGGAAAATGCGGTCTCTCGTTTCTGAAATAGGGAAATCTGGAAAAAGTGCGAAACTATCGCCTGAAATGCGAAATCTGTCGATTTCAGAGAGAAAACTTACCTTTGCGTCGAAACCATGCCCTTCCAAAATTCTTTTCGATGAAATTCTCGATGCCATTCGAATTTTCACGTCAATTTACACGGAAAATGCGGTCTCTCGTTTCTGAAATAGGGAAATCTGGAAAAAGTGCGAAACTATCGCCTGAAATGCGAAATCTGTCGATTTCAGAGAGAAAACTTACCTTTGCGTCGAAACCATGCCCTTCCAAAATTCTTTTCGATGAAATTCTCGATGCCATTCGAATTTTCACGTCAATTTACACGGAAAATGCGGTCTCTCGTTTCTGAAATAGGGAAATCTGGAAAAAGTGCGAAACTATCGCCTGAAATGCGAAATCTGTCGATTTCAGAGAGAAAACTTACCTTTGCGTCGAAACCATGCCCTTCCAAAATTCTTTTCGATGAAATTCTCGATGCCATTCGAATTTTCACGTCAATTTACACGGAAAATGCGGTCTCTCGTTTCTGAAATAGGGAAATCTGGAAAAAGTGCGAAACTATCGCCTGAAATGCGAAATCTGTCGATTTCAGAGAGAAAACTTACCTTTGCGTCGAAACCATGCCCTTCCAAAATTCTTTTCGATGAAATTCTCGATGCCATTCGAATTTTCACGTCAATTTACACGGAAAATGCGGTCTCTCGTTTCTGAAATAGGGAAATCTGGAAAAAGTGCGAAACTATCGCCTGAAATGCGAAATCTGTCGATTTCAGAGAGAAAACTTACCTTTGCGTCGAAACCATGCCCTTCCAAAATTCTTTTCGATGAAATTCTCGATGCCATTCGAATTTTCACGTCAATTTACACGGAAAATGCGGTCTCTCGTTTCTGAAATAGGGAAATCTGGAAAAAGTGCGAAACTATCGCCTGAAATGCGAAATCTGTCGATTTCAGAGAGAAAACTTACCTTTGCGTCGAAACCATGCCCTTCCAAAATTCTTTTCGATGAAATTCTCGATGCCATTCGAATTTTCACGTCAATTTACACGGAAAATGCGGTCTCTCGTTTCTGAAATAGGGAAATCTGGAAAAAGTGCGAAACTATCGCCTGAAATGCGAAATCTGTCGATTTCAGAGAGAAAACTTACCTTTGCGTCGAAACCATGCCCTTCCAAAATTCTTTTCGATGAAATTCTCGATGCCATTCGAATTTTCACGTCAATTTACACGGAAAATGCGGTCTCTCGTTTCTGAAATAGGGAAATCTGGAAAAAGTGCGAAACTATCGCCTGAAATGCGAAATCTGTCGATTTCAGAGAGAAAACTTACCTTTGCGTCGAAACCATGCCCTTCCAAAATTCTTTTCGATGAAATTCTCGATGCCATTCGAATTTTCACGTCAATTTACACGGAAAATGCGGTCTCTCGTTTCTGAAATAGGGAAATCTGGAAAAAGTGCGAAACTATCGCCTGAAATGCGAAATCTGTCGATTTCAGAGAGAAAACTTACCTTTGCGTCGAAACCATGCCCTTCCAAAATTCTTTTCGATGAAATTCTCGATGCCATTCGAATTTTCACGTCAATTTACACGGAAAATGCGGTCTCTCGTTTCTGAAATAGGGAAATCTGGAAAAAGTGCGAAACTATCGCCTGAAATGCGAAATCTGTCGATTTCAGAGAGAAAACTTACCTTTGCGTCGAAACCATGCCCTTCCAAAATTCTTTTCGATGAAATTCTCGATGCCATTCGAATTTTCACGTCAATTTACACGGAAAATGCGGTCTCTCGTTTCTGAAATAGGGAAATCTGGAAAAAGTGCGAAACTATCGCCTGAAATGCGAAATCTGTCGATTTCAGAGAGAAAACTTACCTTTGCGTCGAAACCATGCCCTTCCAAAATTCTTTTCGATGAAATTCTCGATGCCATTCGAATTTTCACGTCAATTTACACGGAAAATGCGGTCTCTCGTTTCTGAAATAGGGAAATCTGGAAAAAGTGCGAAACTATCGCCTGAAATGCGAAATCTGTCGATTTCAGAGAGAAAACTTACCTTTGCGTCGAAACCATGCCCTTCCAAAATTCTTTTCGATGAAATTCTCGATGCCATTCGAATTTTCACGTCAATTTACACGGAAAATGCGGTCTCTCGTTTCTGAAATAGGGAAATCTGGAAAAAGTGCGAAACTATCGCCTGAAATGCGAAATCTGTCGATTTCAGAGAGAAAACTTACCTTTGCGTCGAAACCATGCCCTTCCAAAATTCTTTTCGGTGAAATTCTCGATGCCATTCGAATTTTCACGTCAATTTACACGGAAAATGCGGTCTCTCGTTTCTGAAATAGGGAAATCTGGAAAAAGTGCGAAACTATCGCCTGAAATGCGAAATCTGTCGATTTCAGAGAGAAAACTTACCTTTGCGTCGAAACCATGCCCTTCCAAAATTCTTTTCGATGAAATTCTCGATGCCATTCGAATTTTCACGTCAATTTACACGGAAAATGCGGTCTCTCGTTTCTGAAATAGGGAAATCTGGAAAAAGTGCGAAACTATCGCCTGAAATGCGAAATCTGTCGATTTCAGAGAGAAAACTTACCTTTGCGTCGAAACCATGCCCTTCCAAAATTCTTTTCGATGAAATTCTCGATGCCATTCGAATTTTCACGTCAATTTACACGGAAAATGCGGTCTCTCGTTTCTGAAATAGGGAAATCTGGAAAAAGTGCGAAACTATCGCCTGAAATGCGAAATCTGTCGATTTCAGAGAGAAAACTTACCTTTGCGTCGAAACCATGCCCTTCCAAAATTCTTTTCGATGAAATTCTCGATGCCATTCGAATTTTCACGTCAATTTACACGGAAAATGCGGTCTCTCGTTTCTGAAATAGGGAAATCTGGAAAAAGTGCGAAACTATCGCCTGAAATGCGAAATCTGTCGATTTCAGAGAGAAAACTTACCTTTGCGTCGAAACCATGCCCTTCCAAAATTCTTTTCGATGAAATTCTCGATGCCATTCGAATTTTCACGTCAATTTACACGGAAAATGCGGTCTCTCGTTTCTGAAATAGGGAAATCTGGAAAAAGTGCGAAACTATCGCCTGAAATGCGAAATCTGTCGATTTCAGAGAGAAAACTTACCTTTGCGTCGAAACCATGCCCTTCCAAAATTCTTTTCGATGAAATTCTCGATGCCATTCGAATTTTCACGTCAATTTACACGGAAAATGCGGTCTCTCGTTTCTGAAATAGGGAAATCTGGAAAAAGTGCGAAACTATCGCCTGAAATGCGAAATCTGTCGATTTCAGAGAGAAAACTTACCTTTGCGTCGAAACCATGCCCTTCCAAAATTCTTTTCGATGAAATTCTCGATGCCATTCGAATTTTCACGTCAATTTACACGGAAAATGCGGTCTCTCGTTTCTGAAATAGGGAAATCTGGAAAAAGTGCGAAACTATCGCCTGAAATGCGAAATCTGTCGATTTCAGAGAGAAAACTTACCTTTGCGTCGAAACCATGCCCTTCCAAAATTCTTTTCGATGAAATTCTCGATGCCATTCGAATTTTCACGTCAATTTACACGGAAAATGCGGTCTCTCGTTTCTGAAATAGGGAAATCTGGAAAAAGTGCGAAACTATCGCCTGAAATGCGAAATCTGTCGATTTCAGAGAGAAAACTTACCTTTGCGTCGAAACCATGCCCTTCCAAAATTCTTTTCGATGAAATTCTCGATGCCATTCGAATTTTCACGTCAATTTACACGGAAAATGCGGTCTCTCGTTTCTGAAATAGGGAAATCTGGAAAAAGTGCGAAACTATCGCCTGAAATGCGAAATCTGTCGATTTCAGAGAGAAAACTTACCTTTGCGTCGAAACCATGCCCTTCCAAAATTCTTTTCGATGAAATTCTCGATGCCATTCGAATTTTCACGTCAATTTACACGGAAAATGCGGTCTCTCGTTTCTGAAATAGGGAAATCTGGAAAAAGTGCGAAACTATCGCCTGAAATGCGAAATCTGTCGATTTCAGAGAGAAAACTTACCTTTGCGTCGAAACCATGCCCTTCCAAAATTCTTTTCGATGAAATTCTCGATGCCATTCGAATTTTCACGTCAATTTACACGGAAAATGCGGTCTCTCGTTTCTGAAATAGGGAAATCTGGAAAAAGTGCGAAACTATCGCCTGAAATGCGAAATCTGTCGATTTCAGAGAGAAAACTTACCTTTGCGTCGAAACCATGCCCTTCCAAAATTCTTTTCGATGAAATTCTCGATGCCATTCGAATTTTCACGTCAATTTACACGGAAAATGCGGTCTCTCGTTTCTGAAATAGGGAAATCTGGAAAAAGTGCGAAACTATCGCCTGAAATGCGAAATCTGTCGATTTCAGAGAGAAAACTTACCTTTGCGTCGAAACCATGCCCTTCCAAAATTCTTTTCGATGAAATTCTCGATGCCATTCGAATTTTCACGTCAATTTACACGGAAAATGCGGTCTCTCGTTTCTGAAATAGGGAAATCTGGAAAAAGTGCGAAACTATCGCCTGAAATGCGAAATCTGTCGATTTCAGAGAGAAAACTTACCTTTGCGTCGAAACCATGCCCTTCCAAAATTCTTTTCGATGAAATTCTCGATGCCATTCGAATTTTCACGTCAATTTACACGGAAAATGCGGTCTCTCGTTTCTGAAATAGGGAAATCTGGAAAAAGTGCGAAACTATCGCCTGAAATGCGAAATCTGTCGATTTCAGAGAGAAAACTTACCTTTGCGTCGAAACCATGCCCTTCCAAAATTCTTTTCGATGAAATTCTCGATGCCATTCGAATTTTCACGTCAATTTACACGGAAAATGCGGTCTCTCGTTTCTGAAATAGGGAAATCTGGAAAAAGTGCGAAACTATCGCCTGAAATGCGAAATCTGTCGATTTCAGAGAGAAAACTTACCTTTGCGTCGAAACCATGCCCTTCCAAAATTCTTTTCGATGAAATTCTCGATGCCATTCGAATTTTCACGTCAATTTACACGGAAAATGCGGTCTCTCGTTTCTGAAATAGGGAAATCTGGAAAAAGTGCGAAACTATCGCCTGAAATGCGAAATCTGTCGATTTCAGAGAGAAAACTTACCTTTGCGTCGAAACCATGCCCTTCCAAAATTCTTTTCGATGAAATTCTCGATGCCATTCGAATTTTCACGTCAATTTACACGGAAAATGCGGTCTCTCGTTTCTGAAATAGGGAAATCTGGAAAAAGTGCGAAACTATCGCCTGAAATGCGAAATCTGTCGATTTCAGAGAGAAAACTTACCTTTGCGTCGAAACCATGCCCTTCCAAAATTCTTTTCGGTGAAATTCTCGATGCCATTCGAATTTTCACGTCAATTTACACGGAAAATGCGGTCTCTCGTTTCTGAAATAGGGAAATCTGGAAAAAGTGCGAAACTATCGCCTGAAATGCGAAATCTGTCGATTTCAGAGAGAAAACTTACCTTTGCGTCGAAACCATGCCCTTCCAAAATTCTTTTCGATGAAATTCTCGATGCCATTCGAATTTTCACGTCAATTTACACGGAAAATGCGGTCTCTCGTTTCTGAAATAGGGAAATCTGGAAAAAGTGCGAAACTATCGCCTGAAATGCGAAATCTGTCGATTTCAGAGAGAAAACTTACCTTTGCGTCGAAACCATGCCCTTCCAAAATTCTTTTCGATGAAATTCTCGATGCCATTCGAATTTTCACGTCAATTTACACGGAAAATGCGGTCTCTCGTTTCTGAAATAGGGAAATCTGGAAAAAGTGCGAAACTATCGCCTGAAATGCGAAATCTGTCGATTTCAGAGAGAAAACTTACCTTTGCGTCGAAACCATGCCCTTCCAAAATTCTTTTCGATGAAATTCTCGATGCCATTCGAATTTTCACGTCAATTTACACGGAAAATGCGGTCTCTCGTTTCTGAAATAGGGAAATCTGGAAAAAGTGCGAAACTATCGCCTGAAATGCGAAATCTGTCGATTTCAGAGAGAAAACTTAACTTTGCGTCGAAACCATGCCCTTCCAAAATTCTTTTCGATGAAATTCTCGATGCCATTCGAATTTTCACGTCAATTTACACGGAAAATGCGGTCTCTCGTTTCTGAAATAGGGAAATCTGGAAAAAGTGCGAAACTATCGCCTGAAATGCGAAATCTGTCGATTTCAGAGAGAAAACTTACCTTTGCGTCGAAACCATGCCCTTCCAAAATTCTTTTCGATGAAATTCTCGATGCCATTCGAATTTTCACGTCAATTTACACGGAAAATGCGGTCTCTCGTTTCTGAAATAGGGAAATCTGGAAAAAGTGCGAAACTATCGCCTGAAATGCGAAATCTGTCGATTTCAGAGAGAAAACTTACCTTTGCGTCGAAACCATGCCCTTCCAAAATTCTTTTCGATGAAATTCTCGATGCCATTCGAATTTTCACGTCAATTTACACGGAAAATGCGGTCTCTCGTTTCTGAAATAGGGAAATCTGGAAAAAGTGCGAAACTATCGCCTGAAATGCGAAATCTGTCGATTTCAGAGAGAAAACTTACCTTTGCGTCGAAACCATGCCCTTCCAAAATTCTTTTCGATGAAATTCTCGATGCCATTCGAATTTTCACGTCAATTTACACGGAAAATGCGGTCTCTCGTTTCTGAAATAGGGAAATCTGGAAAAAGTGCGAAACTATCGCCTGAAATGCGAAATCTGTCGATTTCAGAGAGAAAACTTACCTTTGCGTCGAAACCATGCCCTTCCAAAATTCTTTTCGATGAAATTCTCGATGCCATTCGAATTTTCACGTCAATTTACACGGAAAATGCGGTCTCTCGTTTCTGAAATAGGGAAATCTGGAAAAAGTGCGAAACTATCGCCTGAAATGCGAAATCTGTCGATTTCAGAGAGAAAACTTACCTTTGCGTCGAAACCATGCCCTTCCAAAATTCTTTTCGATGAAATTCTCGATGCCATTCGAATTTTCACGTCAATTTACACGGAAAATGCGGTCTCTCGTTTCTGAAATAGGGAAATCTGGAAAAAGTGCGAAACTATCGCCTGAAATGCGAAATCTGTCGATTTCAGAGAGAAAACTTACCTTTGCGTCGAAACCATGCCCTTCCAAAATTCTTTTCGATGAAATTCTCGATGCCATTCGAATTTTCACGTCAATTTACACGGAAAATGCGGTCTCTCGTTTCTGAAATAGGGAAATCTGGAAAAAGTGCGAAACTATCGCCTGAAATGCGAAATCTGTCGATTTCAGAGAGAAAACTTACCTTTGCGTCGAAACCATGCCCTTCCAAAATTCTTTTCGATGAAATTCTCGATGCCATTCGAATTTTCACGTCAATTTACACGGAAAATGCGGTCTCTCGTTTCTGAAATAGGGAAATCTGGAAAAAGTGCGAAACTATCGCCTGAAATGCGAAATCTGTCGATTTCAGAGAGAAAACTTACCTTTGCGTCGAAACCATGCCCTTCCAAAATTCTTTTCGATGAAATTCTCGATGCCATTCGAATTTTCACGTCAATTTACACGGAAAATGCGGTCTCTCGTTTCTGAAATAGGGAAATCTGGAAAAAGTGCGAAACTATCGCCTGAAATGCGAAATCTGTCGATTTCAGAGAGAAAACTTACCTTTGCGTCGAAACCATGCCCTTCCAAAATTCTTTTCGATGAAATTCTCGATGCCATTCGAATTTTCACGTCAATTTACACGGAAAATGCGGTCTCTCGTTTCTGAAATAGGGAAATCTGGAAAAAGTGCGAAACTATCGCCTGAAATGCGAAATCTGTCGATTTCAGAGAGAAAACTTACCTTTGCGTCGAAACCATGCCCTTCCAAAATTCTTTTCGATGAAATTCTCGATGCCATTCGAATTTTCACGTCAATTTACACGGAAAATGCGGTCTCTCGTTTCTGAAATAGGGAAATCTGGAAAAAGTGCGAAACTATCGCCTGAAATGCGAAATCTGTCGATTTCAGAGAGAAAACTTACCTTTGCGTCGAAACCATGCCCTTCCAAAATTCTTTTCGATGAAATTCTCGATGCCATTCGAATTTTCACGTCAATTTACACGGAAAATGCGGTCTCTCGTTTCTGAAATAGGGAAATCTGGAAAAAGTGCGAAACTATCGCCTGAAATGCGAAATCTGTCGATTTCAGAGAGAAAACTTACCTTTGCGTCGAAACCATGCCCTTCCAAAATTCTTTTCGATGAAATTCTCGATGCCATTCGAATTTTCACGTCAATTTACACGGAAAATGCGGTCTCTCGTTTCTGAAATAGGGAAATCTGGAAAAAGTGCGAAACTATCGCCTGAAATGCGAAATCTGTCGATTTCAGAGAGAAAACTTACCTTTGCGTCGAAACCATGCCCTTCCAAAATTCTTTTCGGTGAAATTCTCGATGCCATTCGAATTTTCACGTCAATTTACACGGAAAATGCGGTCTCTCGTTTCTGAAATAGGGAAATCTGGAAAAAGTGCGAAACTATCGCCTGAAATGCGAAATCTGTCGATTTCAGAGAGAAAACTTACCTTTGCGTCGAAACCATGCCCTTCCAAAATTCTTTTCGATGAAATTCTCGATGCCATTCGAATTTTCACGTCAATTTACACGGAAAATGCGGTCTCTCGTTTCTGAAATAGGGAAATCTGGAAAAAGTGCGAAACTATCGCCTGAAATGCGAAATCTGTCGATTTCAGAGAGAAAACTTACCTTTGCGTCGAAACCATGCCCTTCCAAAATTCTTTTCGATGAAATTCTCGATGCCATTCGAATTTTCACGTCAATTTACACGTAAAATGCGGTCTCTCGTTTCTGAAATAGGGAAATCTGGAAAAAGTGCGAAACTATCGCCTGAAATGCGAAATCTGTCGATTTCAGAGAGAAAACTTACCTTTGCGTCGAAACCATGCCCTTCCAAAATTCTTTTCGATGAAATTCTCGATGCCATTCGAATTTTCACGTCAATTTACACGGAAAATGCGGTCTCTCGTTTCTGAAATAGGGAAATCTGGAAAAAGTGCGAAACTATCGCCTGAAATGCGAAATCTGTCGATTTCAGAGAGAAAACTTACCTTTGCGTCGAAACCATGCCCTTCCAAAATTCTTTTCGATGAAATTCTCGATGCCATTCGAATTTTCACGTCAATTTACACGGAAAATGCGGTCTCTCGTTTCTGAAATAGGGAAATCTGGAAAAAGTGCGAAACTATCGCCTGAAATGCGAAATCTGTCGATTTCAGAGAGAAAACTTACCTTTGCGTCGAAACCATGCCCTTCCAAAATTCTTTTCGATGAAATTCTCGATGCCATTCGAATTTTCACGTCAATTTACACGGAAAATGCGGTCTCTCGTTTCTGAAATAGGGAAATCTGGAAAAAGTGCGAAACTATCGCCTGAAATGCGAAATCTGTCGATTTCAGAGAGAAAACTTACCTTTGCGTCGAAACCATGCCCTTCCAAAATTCTTTTCGGTGAAATTCTCGATGCCATTCGAATTTTCACGTCAATTTACACGGAAAATGCGGTCTCTCGTTTCTGAAATAGGGAAATCTGGAAAAAGTGCGAAACTATCGCCTGAAATGCGAAATCTGTCGATTTCAGAGAGAAAACTTACCTTTGCGTCGAAACCATGCCCTTCCAAAATTCTTTTCGATGAAATTCTCGATGCCATTCGAATTTTCACGTCAATTTACACGGAAAATGCGGTCTCTCGTTTCTGAAATAGGGAAATCTGGAAAAAGTGCGAAACTATCGCCTGAAATGCGAAATCTGTCGATTTCAGAGAGAAAACTTACCTTTGCGTCGAAACCATGCCCTTCCAAAATTCTTTTCGATGAAATTCTCGATGCCATTCGAATTTTCACGTCAATTTACACGGAAAATGCGGTCTCTCGTTTCTGAAATAGGGAAATCTGGAAAAAGTGCGAAACTATCGCCTGAAATGCGAAATCTGTCGATTTCAGAGAGAAAACTTACCTTTGCGTCGAAACCATGCCCTTCCAAAATTCTTTTCGATGAAATTCTCGATGCCATTCGAATTTTCACGTCAATTTACACGGAAAATGCGGTCTCTCGTTTCTGAAATAG
>CAJUYC020000109.1:112500-127564 GCA_910591585.2 Nysson spinosus | reverse complement strand
AATGTTAGATTGAGTTATAGGAGCGTATTTGAAGCACTTTTGCTTAATAAACCACCGCTCTATCTCTTACGGTTGATTTTTAAATTAATCAGAAAGTCTTCGTCGGCAGCGCTTCACGGTAGCCTCTCCGTACAGAGACTAAGTCCGAATTGAAAATATTTTCACCGACGACGTATCTTTTAAATGTTATGTTCAGTTATGGGAGCGTATTTGAAGCACTTTTGCTTAATAAATCACCGCTCTATCTCTTACGGTTGATTTTTAAATAATTTCTAAAATAGTCGTCGGCGACCCTTCACGGTAGCCACTCGGTAGGAAAAAATCTAAGTCCGAAGTGAAATTATTTTCACCGACGAGGTAACTTTTAAATGTTAGATTGAGTTATAGGAGCGTATTTGAAGCACTTTTGCTTAATAAACCACCGCTCTATCTCTTACGGTTGATTTTTAAATTAATCAGAAAGTCTTCGTCGGCAGCGCTTCACGGTAGCCTCTCCGTACAGAGACTAAGTCCGAATTGAAAATATTTTCACCGACGACGTATCTTTTAAATGTTATGTTCAGTTATGGGAGCGTATTTGAAGCACTTTTGCTTAATAAATCACCGCTCTATCTCTTACGGTTGATTTTTAAATAATTTCTAAAATAGTCGTCGGCGACCCTTCACGGTAGCCACTCGGTAGGAAAAAATCTAAGTCCGAAGTGAAATTATTTTCACCGACGAGGTAACTTTTAAATGTTAGATTGAGTTATAGGAGCGTATTTGAAGCACTTTTGCTTAATAAACCACCGCTCTATCTCTTACGGTTGATTTTTAAATTAATCAGAAAGTCTTCGTCGGCAGCGCTTCACGGTAGCCTCTCCGTACAGAGACTAAGTCCGAATTGAAAATATTTTCACCGACGACGTATCTTTTAAATGTTATGTTCAGTTATGGGAGCGTATTTGAAGCACTTTTGCTTAATAAATCACCGCTCTATCTCTTACGGTTGATTTTTAAATAATTTCTAAAATAGTCGTCGGCGACCCTTCACGGTAGCCACTCGGTAGGAAAAAATCTAAGTCCGAAGTGAAATTATTTTCACCGACGAGGTAACTTTTAAATGTTAGATTGAGTTATAGGAGCGTATTTGAAGCACTTTTGCTTAATAAACCACCGCTCTATCTCTTACGGTTGATTTTTAAATTAATCAGAAAGTCTTCGTCGGCAGCGCTTCACGGTAGCCTCTCCGTACAGAGACTAAGTCCGAATTGAAAATATTTTCACCGACGACGTATCTTTTAAATGTTATGTTCAGTTATGGGAGCGTATTTGAAGCACTTTTGCTTAATAAATCACCGCTCTATCTCTTACGGTTGATTTTTAAATAATTTCTAAAATAGTCGTCGGCGACCCTTCACGGTAGCCACTCGGTAGGAAAAAATCTAAGTCCGAAGTGAAATTATTTTCACCGACGAGGTAACTTTTAAATGTTAGATTGAGTTATAGGAGCGTATTTGAAGCACTTTTGCTTAATAAACCACCGCTCTATCTCTTACGGTTGATTTTTAAATTAATCAGAAAGTCTTCGTCGGCAGCGCTTCACGGTAGCCTCTCCGTACAGAGACTAAGTCCGAATTGAAAATATTTTCACCGACGACGTATCTTTTAAATGTTATGTTCAGTTATGGGAGCGTATTTGAAGCACTTTTGCTTAATAAATCACCGCTCTATCTCTTACGGTTGATTTTTAAATAATTTCTAAAATAGTCGTCGGCGACCCTTCACGGTAGCCACTCGGTAGGAAAAAATCTAAGTCCGAAGTGAAATTATTTTCACCGACGAGGTAACTTTTAAATGTTAGATTGAGTTATAGGAGCGTATTTGAAGCACTTTTGCTTAATAAACCACCGCTCTATCTCTTACGGTTGATTTTTAAATTAATCAGAAAGTCTTCGTCGGCAGCGCTTCACGGTAGCCTCTCCGTACAGAGACTAAGTCCGAATTGAAAATATTTTCACCGACGACGTATCTTTTAAATGTTATGTTCAGTTATGGGAGCGTATTTGAAGCACTTTTGCTTAATAAATCACCGCTCTATCTCTTACGGTTGATTTTTAAATAATTTCTAAAATAGTCGTCGGCGACCCTTCACGGTAGCCACTCGGTAGGAAAAAATCTAAGTCCGAAGTGAAATTATTTTCACCGACGAGGTAACTTTTAAATGTTAGATTGAGTTATAGGAGCGTATTTGAAGCACTTTTGCTTAATAAACCACCGCTCTATCTCTTACGGTTGATTTTTAAATTAATCAGAAAGTCTTCGTCGGCAGCGCTTCACGGTAGCCTCTCCGTACAGAGACTAAGTCCGATTGAAAATATTTCACCGACGACGTATCTTTTAAATGTTATGTTCAGTTATGGGAGCGTATTTGAAGCACTTTTGCTTAATAAATCACCGCTCTATCTCTTACGGTTGATTTTTAAATAATTTCTAAAATAGTCGTCGGCGACCCTTCACGGTAGCCACTCGGTAGGAAAAAATCTAAGTCCGAAGTGAAATTATTTTCACCGACGAGGTAACTTTTAAATGTTAGATTGAGTTATAGGAGCGTATTTGAAGCACTTTTGCTTAATAAACCACCGCTCTATCTCTTACGGTTGATTTTTAAATTAATCAGAAAGTCTTCGTCGGCAGCGCTTCACGGTAGCCTCTCCGTACAGAGACTAAGTCCGAATTGAAAATATTTCCACCGACGACGTATCTTTTAAATGTTATGTTCAGTTATGGGAGCGTATTTGAAGCACTTTTGCTTAATAAATCACCGCTCTATCTCTTACGGTTGATTTTTAAATAATTTCTAAAATAGTCGTCGGCGACCCTTCACGGTAGCCACTCGGTAGGAAAAAATCTAAGTCCGAAGTGAAATTATTTTCACCGACGAGGTAACTTTTAAATGTTAGATTGAGTTATAGGAGCGTATTTGAAGCACTTTTGCTTAATAAACCACCGCTCTATCTCTTACGGTTGATTTTTAAATTAATCAGAAAGTCTTCGTCGGCAGCGCTTCACGGTAGCCTCTCCGTACAGAGACTAAGTCCGAATTGAAAATATTTTCACCGACGACGTATCTTTTAAATGTTATGTTCAGTTATGGGAGCGTATTTGAAGCACTTTTGCTTAATAAATCACCGCTCTATCTCTTACGGTTGATTTTTAAATAATTTCTAAAATAGTCGTCGGCGACCCTTCACGGTAGCCACTCGGTAGGAAAAAATCTAAGTCCGAAGTGAAATTATTTTCACCGACGAGGTAACTTTTAAATGTTAGATTGAGTTATAGGAGCGTATTTGAAGCACTTTTGCTTAATAAACCACCGCTCTATCTCTTACGGTTGATTTTTAAATTAATCAGAAAGTCTTCGTCGGCAGCGCTTCACGGTAGCCTCTCCGTACAGAGACTAAGTCCGAATTGAAAATATTTTCACCGACGACGTATCTTTTAAATGTTATGTTCAGTTATGGGAGCGTATTTGAAGCACTTTTGCTTAATAAATCACCGCTCTATCTCTTACGGTTGATTTTTAAATAATTTCTAAAATAGTCGTCGGCGACCCTTCACGGTAGCCACTCGGTAGGAAAAAAATCTAAGTCCGAAGTGAAATTATTTTCACCGACGAGGTAACTTTTAAATGTTAGATTGAGTTATAGGAGCGTATTTGAAGCACTTTTGCTTAATAAACCACCGCTCTATCTCTTACGGTTGATTTTAAATTAATCAGAAAGTCTTCGTCGGCAGCGCTTCACGGTAGCCTCTCCGTACAGAGACTAAGTCCGAATTGAAAATATTTTCACCGACGACGTATCTTTTAAATGTTATGTTCAGTTATGGGAGCGTATTTGAAGCACTTTTGCTTAATAAATCACCGCTCTATCTCTTACGGTTGATTTTTAAATAATTTCTAAAATAGTCGTCGGCGACCCTTCACGGTAGCCACTCGGTAGGAAAAAATCTAAGTCCGAAGTGAAATTATTTTCACCGACGAGGTAACTTTTAAATGTTAGATTGAGTTATAGGAGCGTATTTGAAGCACTTTTGCTTAATAAACCACCGCTCTATCTCTTACGGTTGATTTTTAAATTAATCAGAAAGTCTTCGTCGGCAGCGCTTCACGGTAGCCTCTCCGTACAGAGACTAAGTCCGAATTGAAAATATTTTCACCGACGACGTATCTTTTAAATGTTATGTTCAGTTATGGGAGCGTATTTGAAGCACTTTTGCTTAATAAATCACCGCTCTATCTCTTACGGTTGATTTTTAAATAATTTCTAAAATAGTCGTCGGCGACCCTTCACGGTAGCCACTCGGTAGGAAAAAATCTAAGTCCGAAGTGAAATTATTTTCACCGACGAGGTAACTTTTAAATGTTAGATTGAGTTATAGGAGCGTATTTGAAGCACTTTTGCTTAATAAACCACCGCTCTATCTCTTACGGTTGATTTTTAAATTAATCAGAAAGTCTTCGTCGGCAGCGCTTCACGGTAGCCTCTCCGTACAGAGACTAAGTCCGAATTGAAAATATTTTCACCGACGACGTATCTTTTAAATGTTATGTTCAGTTATGGGAGCGTATTTGAAGCACTTTTGCTTAATAAATCACCGCTCTATCTCTTACGGTTGATTTTTAAATAATTTCTAAAATAGTCGTCGGCGACCCTTCACGGTAGCCACTCGGTAGGAAAAAATCTAAGTCCGAAGTGAAATTATTTTCACCGACGAGGTAACTTTTAAATGTTAGATTGAGTTATAGGAGCGTATTTGAAGCACTTTTGCTTAATAAACCACCGCTCTATCTCTTACGGTTGATTTTTAAATTAATCAGAAAGTCTTCGTCGGCAGCGCTTCACGGTAGCCTCTCCGTACAGAGACTAAGTCCGAATTGAAAATATTTTCACCGACGACGTATCTTTTAAATGTTATGTTCAGTTATGGGAGCGTATTTGAAGCACTTTTGCTTAATAAATCACCGCTCTATCTCTTACGGTTGATTTTTAAATAATTTCTAAAATAGTCGTCGGCGACCCTTCACGGTAGCCACTCGGTAGGAAAAAATCTAAGTCCGAAGTGAAATTATTTTCACCGACGAGGTAACTTTTAAATGTTAGATTGAGTTATAGGAGCGTATTTGAAGCACTTTTGCTTAATAAACCACCGCTCTATCTCTTACGGTTGATTTTTAAATTAATCAGAAAGTCTTCGTCGGCAGCGCTTCACGGTAGCCTCTCCGTACAGAGACTAAGTCCGAATTGAAAATATTTTCACCGACGACGTATCTTTTAAATGTTATGTTCAGTTATGGGAGCGTATTTGAAGCACTTTTGCTTAATAAATCACCGCTCTATCTCTTACGGTTGATTTTTAAATAATTTCTAAAATAGTCGTCGGCGACCCTTCACGGTAGCCACTCGGTAGGAAAAAATCTAAGTCCGAAGTGAAATTATTTTCACCGACGAGGTAACTTTTAAATGTTAGATTGAGTTATAGGAGCGTATTTGAAGCACTTTTGCTTAATAAACCACCGCTCTATCTCTTACGGTTGATTTTTAAATTAATCAGAAAGTCTTCGTCGGCAGCGCTTCACGGTAGCCTCTCCGTACAGAGACTAAGTCCGAATTGAAAATATTTTCACCGACGACGTATCTTTTAAATGTTATGTTCAGTTATGGGAGCGTATTTGAAGCACTTTTGCTTAATAAATCACCGCTCTATCTCTTACGGTTGATTTTTAAATAATTTCTAAAATAGTCGTCGGCGACCCTTCACGGTAGCCACTCGGTAGGAAAAAATCTAAGTCCGAAGTGAAATTATTTTCACCGACGAGGTAACTTTTAAATGTTAGATTGAGTTATAGGAGCGTATTTGAAGCACTTTTGCTTAATAAACCACCGCTCTATCTCTTACGGTTGATTTTTAAATTAATCAGAAAGTCTTCGTCGGCAGCGCTTCACGGTAGCCTCTCCGTACAGAGACTAAGTCCGAATTGAAAATATTTTCACCGACGACGTATCTTTTAAATGTTATGTTCAGTTATGGGAGCGTATTTGAAGCACTTTTGCTTAATAAATCACCGCTCTATCTCTTACGGTTGATTTTTAAATAATTTCTAAAATAGTCGTCGGCGACCCTTCACGGTAGCCACTCGGTAGGAAAAAATCTAAGTCCGAAGTGAAATTATTTTCACCGACGAGGTAACTTTTAAATGTTAGATTGAGTTATAGGAGCGTATTTGAAGCACTTTTGCTTAATAAACCACCGCTCTATCTCTTACGGTTGATTTTTAAATTAATCAGAAAGTCTTCGTCGGCAGCGCTTCACGGTAGCCTCTCCGTACAGAGACTAAGTCCGAATTGAAAATATTTTCACCGACGACGTATCTTTTAAATGTTATGTTCAGTTATGGGAGCGTATTTGAAGCACTTTTGCTTAATAAATCACCGCTCTATCTCTTACGGTTGATTTTTAAATAATTTCTAAAATAGTCGTCGGCGACCCTTCACGGTAGCCACTCGGTAGGAAAAAATCTAAGTCCGAAGTGAAATTATTTTCACCGACGAGGTAACTTTTAAATGTTAGATTGAGTTATAGGAGCGTATTTGAAGCACTTTTGCTTAATAAACCACCGCTCTATCTCTTACGGTTGATTTTTAAATTAATCAGAAAGTCTTCGTCGGCAGCGCTTCACGGTAGCCTCTCCGTACAGAGACTAAGTCCGAATTGAAAATATTTTCACCGACGACGTATCTTTTAAATGTTATGTTCAGTTATGGGAGCGTATTTGAAGCACTTTTGCTTAATAAATCACCGCTCTATCTCTTACGGTTGATTTTTAAATAATTTCTAAAATAGTCGTCGGCGACCCTTCACGGTAGCCACTCGGTAGGAAAAAATCTAAGTCCGAAGTGAAATTATTTTCACCGACGAGGTAACTTTTAAATGTTAGATTGAGTTATAGGAGCGTATTTGAAGCACTTTTGCTTAATAAACCACCGCTCTATCTCTTACGGTTGATTTTTAAATTAATCAGAAAGTCTTCGTCGGCAGCGCTTCACGGTAGCCTCTCCGTACAGAGACTAAGTCCGAATTGAAAATATTTTCACCGACGACGTATCTTTTAAATGTTATGTTCAGTTATGGGAGCGTATTTGAAGCACTTTTGCTTAATAAATCACCGCTCTATCTCTTACGGTTGATTTTTAAATAATTTCTAAAATAGTCGTCGGCGACCCTTCACGGTAGCCACTCGGTAGGAAAAAATCTAAGTCCGAAGTGAAATTATTTTCACCGACGAGGTAACTTTTAAATGTTAGATTGAGTTATAGGAGCGTATTTGAAGCACTTTTGCTTAATAAACCACCGCTCTATCTCTTACGGTTGATTTTTAAATTAATCAGAAAGTCTTCGTCGGCAGCGCTTCACGGTAGCCTCTCCGTACAGAGACTAAGTCCGAATTGAAAATATTTTCACCGACGACGTATCTTTTAAATGTTATGTTCAGTTATGGGAGCGTATTTGAAGCACTTTTGCTTAATAAATCACCGCTCTATCTCTTACGGTTGATTTTTAAATAATTTCTAAAATAGTCGTCGGCGACCCTTCACGGTAGCCACTCGGTAGGAAAAAATCTAAGTCCGAAGTGAAATTATTTTCACCGACGAGGTAACTTTTAAATGTTAGATTGAGTTATAGGAGCGTATTTGAAGCACTTTTGCTTAATAAACCACCGCTCTATCTCTTACGGTTGATTTTTAAATTAATCAGAAAGTCTTCGTCGGCAGCGCTTCACGGTAGCCTCTCCGTACAGAGACTAAGTCCGAATTGAAAATATTTTCACCGACGACGTATCTTTTAAATGTTATGTTCAGTTATGGGAGCGTATTTGAAGCACTTTTGCTTAATAAATCACCGCTCTATCTCTTACGGTTGATTTTTAAATAATTTCTAAAATAGTCGTCGGCGACCCTTCACGGTAGCCACTCGGTAGGAAAAAATCTAAGTCCGAAGTGAAATTATTTTCACCGACGAGGTAACTTTTAAATGTTAGATTGAGTTATAGGAGCGTATTTGAAGCACTTTTGCTTAATAAACCACCGCTCTATCTCTTACGGTTGATTTTTAAATTAATCAGAAAGTCTTCGTCGGCAGCGCTTCACGGTAGCCTCTCCGTACAGAGACTAAGTCCGAATTGAAAATATTTTCACCGACGACGTATCTTTTAAATGTTATGTTCAGTTATGGGAGCGTATTTGAAGCACTTTTGCTTAATAAATCACCGCTCTATCTCTTACGGTTGATTTTTAAATAATTTCTAAAATAGTCGTCGGCGACCCTTCACGGTAGCCACTCGGTAGGAAAAAATCTAAGTCCGAAGTGAAATTATTTTCACCGACGAGGTAACTTTTAAATGTTAGATTGAGTTATAGGAGCGTATTTGAAGCACTTTTGCTTAATAAACCACCGCTCTATCTCTTACGGTTGATTTTTAAATTAATCAGAAAGTCTTCGTCGGCAGCGCTTCACGGTAGCCTCTCCGTACAGAGACTAAGTCCGAATTGAAAATATTTTCACCGACGACGTATCTTTTAAATGTTATGTTCAGTTATGGGAGCGTATTTGAAGCACTTTTGCTTAATAAATCACCGCTCTATCTCTTACGGTTGATTTTTAAATAATTTCTAAAATAGTCGTCGGCGACCCTTCACGGTAGCCACTCGGTAGGAAAAAATCTAAGTCCGAAGTGAAATTATTTTCACCGACGAGGTAACTTTTAAATGTTAGATTGAGTTATAGGAGCGTATTTGAAGCACTTTTGCTTAATAAACCACCGCTCTATCTCTTACGGTTGATTTTTAAATTAATCAGAAAGTCTTCGTCGGCAGCGCTTCACGGTAGCCTCTCCGTACAGAGACTAAGTCCGAATTGAAAATATTTTCACCGACGACGTATCTTTTAAATGTTATGTTCAGTTATGGGAGCGTATTTGAAGCACTTTTGCTTAATAAATCACCGCTCTATCTCTTACGGTTGATTTTTAAATAATTTCTAAAATAGTCGTCGGCGACCCTTCACGGTAGCCACTCGGTAGGAAAAAATCTAAGTCCGAAGTGAAATTATTTTCACCGACGAGGTAACTTTTAAATGTTAGATTGAGTTATAGGAGCGTATTTGAAGCACTTTTGCTTAATAAACCACCGCTCTATCTCTTACGGTTGATTTTTAAATTAATCAGAAAGTCTTCGTCGGCAGCGCTTCACGGTAGCCTCTCCGTACAGAGACTAAGTCCGAATTGAAAATATTTTCACCGACGACGTATCTTTTAAATGTTATGTTCAGTTATGGGAGCGTATTTGAAGCACTTTTGCTTAATAAATCACCGCTCTATCTCTTACGGTTGATTTTTAAATAATTTCTAAAATAGTCGTCGGCGACCCTTCACGGTAGCCACTCGGTAGGAAAAAATCTAAGTCCGAAGTGAAATTATTTTCACCGACGAGGTAACTTTTAAATGTTAGATTGAGTTATAGGAGCGTATTTGAAGCACTTTTGCTTAATAAACCACCGCTCTATCTCTTACGGTTGATTTTTAAATTAATCAGAAAGTCTTCGTCGGCAGCGCTTCACGGTAGCCTCTCCGTACAGAGACTAAGTCCGAATTGAAAATATTTTCACCGACGACGTATCTTTTAAATGTTATGTTCAGTTATGGGAGCGTATTTGAAGCACTTTTGCTTAATAAATCACCGCTCTATCTCTTACGGTTGATTTTTAAATAATTTCTAAAATAGTCGTCGGCGACCCTTCACGGTAGCCACTCGGTAGGAAAAAATCTAAGTCCGAAGTGAAATTATTTTCACCGACGAGGTAACTTTTAAATGTTAGATTGAGTTATAGGAGCGTATTTGAAGCACTTTTGCTTAATAAACCACCGCTCTATCTCTTACGGTTGATTTTTAAATTAATCAGAAAGTCTTCGTCGGCAGCGCTTCACGGTAGCCTCTCCGTACAGAGACTAAGTCCGAATTGAAAATATTTTCACCGACGACGTATCTTTTAAATGTTATGTTCAGTTATGGGAGCGTATTTGAAGCACTTTTGCTTAATAAATCACCGCTCTATCTCTTACGGTTGATTTTTAAATAATTTCTAAAATAGTCGTCGGCGACCCTTCACGGTAGCCACTCGGTAGGAAAAAATCTAAGTCCGAAGTGAAATTATTTTCACCGACGAGGTAACTTTTAAATGTTAGATTGAGTTATAGGAGCGTATTTGAAGCACTTTTGCTTAATAAACCACCGCTCTATCTCTTACGGTTGATTTTTAAATTAATCAGAAAGTCTTCGTCGGCAGCGCTTCACGGTAGCCTCTCCGTACAGAGACTAAGTCCGAATTGAAAATATTTTCACCGACGACGTATCTTTTAAATGTTATGTTCAGTTATGGGAGCGTATTTGAAGCACTTTTGCTTAATAAATCACCGCTCTATCTCTTACGGTTGATTTTTAAATAATTTCTAAAATAGTCGTCGGCGACCCTTCACGGTAGCCACTCGGTAGGAAAAAATCTAAGTCCGAAGTGAAATTATTTTCACCGACGAGGTAACTTTTAAATGTTAGATTGAGTTATAGGAGCGTATTTGAAGCACTTTTGCTTAATAAACCACCGCTCTATCTCTTACGGTTGATTTTTAAATTAATCAGAAAGTCTTCGTCGGCAGCGCTTCACGGTAGCCTCTCCGTACAGAGACTAAGTCCGAATTGAAAATATTTTCACCGACGACGTATCTTTTAAATGTTATGTTCAGTTATGGGAGCGTATTTGAAGCACTTTTGCTTAATAAATCACCGCTCTATCTCTTACGGTTGATTTTTAAATAATTTCTAAAATAGTCGTCGGCGACCCTTCACGGTAGCCACTCGGTAGGAAAAAATCTAAGTCCGAAGTGAAATTATTTTCACCGACGAGGTAACTTTTAAATGTTAGATTGAGTTATAGGAGCGTATTTGAAGCACTTTTGCTTAATAAACCACCGCTCTATCTCTTACGGTTGATTTTTAAATTAATCAGAAAGTCTTCGTCGGCAGCGCTTCACGGTAGCCTCTCCGTACAGAGACTAAGTCCGAATTGAAAATATTTTCACCGACGACGTATCTTTTAAATGTTATGTTCAGTTATGGGAGCGTATTTGAAGCACTTTTGCTTAATAAATCACCGCTCTATCTCTTACGGTTGATTTTTAAATAATTTCTAAAATAGTCGTCGGCGACCCTTCACGGTAGCCACTCGGTAGGAAAAAATCTAAGTCCGAAGTGAAATTATTTTCACCGACGAGGTAACTTTTAAATGTTAGATTGAGTTATAGGAGCGTATTTGAAGCACTTTTGCTTAATAAACCACCGCTCTATCTCTTACGGTTGATTTTTAAATTAATCAGAAAGTCTTCGTCGGCAGCGCTTCACGGTAGCCTCTCCGTACAGAGACTAAGTCCGAATTGAAAATATTTTCACCGACGACGTATCTTTTAAATGTTATGTTCAGTTATGGGAGCGTATTTGAAGCACTTTTGCTTAATAAATCACCGCTCTATCTCTTACGGTTGATTTTTAAATAATTTCTAAAATAGTCGTCGGCGACCCTTCACGGTAGCCACTCGGTAGGAAAAAATCTAAGTCCGAAGTGAAATTATTTTCACCGACGAGGTAACTTTTAAATGTTAGATTGAGTTATAGGAGCGTATTTGAAGCACTTTTGCTTAATAAACCACCGCTCTATCTCTTACGGTTGATTTTTAAATTAATCAGAAAGTCTTCGTCGGCAGCGCTTCACGGTAGCCTCTCCGTACAGAGACTAAGTCCGAATTGAAAATATTTTCACCGACGACGTATCTTTTAAATGTTATGTTCAGTTATGGGAGCGTATTTGAAGCACTTTTGCTTAATAAATCACCGCTCTATCTCTTACGGTTGATTTTTAAATAATTTCTAAAATAGTCGTCGGCGACCCTTCACGGTAGCCACTCGGTAGGAAAAAATCTAAGTCCGAAGTGAAATTATTTTCACCGACGAGGTAACTTTTAAATGTTAGATTGAGTTATAGGAGCGTATTTGAAGCACTTTTGCTTAATAAACCACCGCTCTATCTCTTACGGTTGATTTTTAAATTAATCAGAAAGTCTTCGTCGGCAGCGCTTCACGGTAGCCTCTCCGTACAGAGACTAAGTCCGAATTGAAAATATTTTCACCGACGACGTATCTTTTAAATGTTATGTTCAGTTATGGGAGCGTATTTGAAGCACTTTTGCTTAATAAATCACCGCTCTATCTCTTACGGTTGATTTTTAAATAATTTCTAAAATAGTCGTCGGCGACCCTTCACGGTAGCCACTCGGTAGGAAAAAATCTAAGTCCGAAGTGAAATTATTTTCACCGACGAGGTAACTTTTAAATGTTAGATTGAGTTATAGGAGCGTATTTGAAGCACTTTTGCTTAATAAACCACCGCTCTATCTCTTACGGTTGATTTTTAAATTAATCAGAAAGTCTTCGTCGGCAGCGCTTCACGGTAGCCTCTCCGTACAGAGACTAAGTCCGAATTGAAAATATTTTCACCGACGACGTATCTTTTAAATGTTATGTTCAGTTATGGGAGCGTATTTGAAGCACTTTTGCTTAATAAATCACCGCTCTATCTCTTACGGTTGATTTTTAAATAATTTCTAAAATAGTCGTCGGCGACCCTTCACGGTAGCCACTCGGTAGGAAAAAATCTAAGTCCGAAGTGAAATTATTTTCACCGACGAGGTAACTTTTAAATGTTAGATTGAGTTATAGGAGCGTATTTGAAGCACTTTTGCTTAATAAACCACCGCTCTATCTCTTACGGTTGATTTTTAAATTAATCAGAAAGTCTTCGTCGGCAGCGCTTCACGGTAGCCTCTCCGTACAGAGACTAAGTCCGAATTGAAAATATTTTCACCGACGACGTATCTTTTAAATGTTATGTTCAGTTATGGGAGCGTATTTGAAGCACTTTTGCTTAATAAATCACCGCTCTATCTCTTACGGTTGATTTTTAAATAATTTCTAAAATAGTCGTCGGCGACCCTTCACGGTAGCCACTCGGTAGGAAAAAATCTAAGTCCGAAGTGAAATTATTTTCACCGACGAGGTAACTTTTAAATGTTAGATTGAGTTATAGGAGCGTATTTGAAGCACTTTTGCTTAATAAACCACCGCTCTATCTCTTACGGTTGATTTTTAAATTAATCAGAAAGTCTTCGTCGGCAGCGCTTCACGGTAGCCTCTCCGTACAGAGACTAAGTCCGAATTGAAAATATTTTCACCGACGACGTATCTTTTAAATGTTATGTTCAGTTATGGGAGCGTATTTGAAGCACTTTTGCTTAATAAATCACCGCTCTATCTCTTACGGTTGATTTTTAAATAATTTCTAAAATAGTCGTCGGCGACCCTTCACGGTAGCCACTCGGTAGGAAAAAATCTAAGTCCGAAGTGAAATTATTTTCACCGACGAGGTAACTTTTAAATGTTAGATTGAGTTATAGGAGCGTATTTGAAGCACTTTTGCTTAATAAACCACCGCTCTATCTCTTACGGTTGATTTTTAAATTAATCAGAAAGTCTTCGTCGGCAGCGCTTCACGGTAGCCTCTCCGTACAGAGACTAAGTCCGAATTGAAAATATTTTCACCGACGACGTATCTTTTAAATGTTATGTTCAGTTATGGGAGCGTATTTGAAGCACTTTTGCTTAATAAATCACCGCTCTATCTCTTACGGTTGATTTTTAAATAATTTCTAAAATAGTCGTCGGCGACCCTTCACGGTAGCCACTCGGTAGGAAAAAATCTAAGTCCGAAGTGAAATTATTTTCACCGACGAGGTAACTTTTAAATGTTAGATTGAGTTATAGGAGCGTATTTGAAGCACTTTTGCTTAATAAACCACCGCTCTATCTCTTACGGTTGATTTTTAAATTAATCAGAAAGTCTTCGTCGGCAGCGCTTCACGGTAGCCTCTCCGTACAGAGACTAAGTCCGAATTGAAAATATTTTCACCGACGACGTATCTTTTAAATGTTATGTTCAGTTATGGGAGCGTATTTGAAGCACTTTTGCTTAATAAATCACCGCTCTATCTCTTACGGTTGATTTTTAAATAATTTCTAAAATAGTCGTCGGCGACCCTTCACGGTAGCCACTCGGTAGGAAAAAATCTAAGTCCGAAGTGAAATTATTTTCACCGACGAGGTAACTTTTAAATGTTAGATTGAGTTATAGGAGCGTATTTGAAGCACTTTTGCTTAATAAACCACCGCTCTATCTCTTACGGTTGATTTTTAAATTAATCAGAAAGTCTTCGTCGGCAGCGCTTCACGGTAGCCTCTCCGTACAGAGACTAAGTCCGAATTGAAAATATTTTCACCGACGACGTATCTTTTAAATGTTATGTTCAGTTATGGGAGCGTATTTGAAGCACTTTTGCTTAATAAATCACCGCTCTATCTCTTACGGTTGATTTTTAAATAATTTCTAAAATAGTCGTCGGCGACCCTTCACGGTAGCCACTCGGTAGGAAAAAATCTAAGTCCGAAGTGAAATTATTTTCACCGACGAGGTAACTTTTAAATGTTAGATTGAGTTATAGGAGCGTATTTGAAGCACTTTTGCTTAATAAACCACCGCTCTATCTCTTACGGTTGATTTTTAAATTAATCAGAAAGTCTTCGTCGGCAGCGCTTCACGGTAGCCTCTCCGTACAGAGACTAAGTCCGAATTGAAAATATTTTCACCGACGACGTATCTTTTAAATGTTATGTTCAGTTATGGGAGCGTATTTGAAGCACTTTTGCTTAATAAATCACCGCTCTATCTCTTACGGTTGATTTTTAAATAATTTCTAAAATAGTCGTCGGCGACCCTTCACGGTAGCCACTCGGTAGGAAAAAATCCTCGCGGCGCGCGAGATACAGGCCACGAAATTTCGTTAAGAAAAAAGCGTTTACGCTTAATT
>CAJUYC020000109.1:102500-107500 GCA_910591585.2 Nysson spinosus | reverse complement strand
TTGAAGAGCTTGAGGAGATCCTCTCGCAAGCATCCCCACGCTCTTTGGATTACCTCGGCCTCGATTCTGTCAGGTCCAGGACATTTTCCTCGCCGGAGTTTGTCCACCGCGTCGCTTACCTCCTTCTCGCGGATCTTCGGTGCGTCTTCAGTATTCGGGTCACTCGCGGATTCTTCGCGCACTCTCTGTTGCTCCGATGTTTCTTCTCGCGCGTCATCGTCCGGGACGAGCGCTCGCAACATCTCTTCAGCCGTGGCCTTCCAATTTTGCGTGTACCCGCCATCGGTGGTGCGGACGGAGTTTGTAGCCTCCTCCCTCCGCAGCTTCCCGAGGACGGTTCTGTACACGACTCCCCATGGTTCCTTGTTTCCCTCGCTGGTGACGAATTTTTGCCAGCATTCGGACTTTTCTCTGAAGATTAGCTTGGTATAAGCCTTCCTCAGTTCCTTGTATTCTCCCTTCTTCTGTTCCCTCGTTGGAGGATCCTTGGTCCCCTGGTATACGCGTCTCGCGTTGTATACCTCTCTTTTTAGTGCTGTCAATTCCGCGGTCCACCATGGTACAGATTTCGCGTGCCATTTTTTTCAGTGGAATTGCTGCTACGCAGGAATCCACTATGACATTCTCCAGGAGATCAACCATCCTTTCCACGTCATCCGCGGATCGGATTTCGGTCTCCCGGAGAACTTCGCGTCTTCTGAGGAGTTCCGCTTGGAATTTGCACCAGTCCGCTTTCCTCGTCAGGAACCTGGGTTGCTGGTTTGTCGGTCCCTCTTCCGTACGTTTTAGTCCCAGTCGTATCTCTATCACTCGGTGGTCGCTCGAGGTACCCGTCTCGTGGACCTCCCATGATCTCACGAGCGGTATCATTCCCGTGTTCGCGAGCGTAACGTCTATATTCGAAAATGCGTAGTCGTTGTCGTACGTGGTTGGGTTACCTGGTTCATTGAGTACATGTAGGGAATGCTGCGAGATGAGAGATTCGAGTGATTCTCCTCTCTCGTCCACGCGGCCGCTGTGCCAGAGATGAGATTTGGCGTTAGCGTCTATTCCCAAGAGAACCTTTCGGCCTCTTAAGTAGGTCAGTACTCTCCCCAGGTGGGTAAGCCCAAGCTCAATATTTTCTGATGGTGGAAAATATTGGCTCACCACGTATATTTCCGTATCCATGCTTGAAATCTGTACACATACACAATGTGACGTGCACAGATTGGTGATTTTCAAGACGCTATATTTTCGATTTCTAACACCGATGGCTGCTTGGATCGGTTGCCCGTTCCCTTCGCCTGTTATTATAGTCGTGTCCGCTCCGAACCCCGGGAGTTTTCCTTCCGTGTTATACGGTTCCTGCATCAGGATTACGTCCGTATTACACTGGTCCATATACGACCGGTTCTCGTACGAGACCGTCCGGGATCTTCGCATATTATGCTGGAGGATCCTGATTTCCAAGCCGCTATTCTTCTCGCTCTCTTCACTCATAATTGGTTCTGGAGACTTGCCGAGCTAGAGCAGCCTTGTGGGCTGGACATTCCTTGGAGGACGCCTTATGGGTGTCCTTTTTACCTACCTTCTTACAGTTCGCGCAGGTGGGGAGTTCCCTCTTCTTTGGGCACGTCTGCGCGTTGTGGCCCTTGTTCGCGCACTGGCCGCATGTGTCCGTCTCCTGCCTGCAGTGCTTGGATATATGTCCGTAACTTTGGCACTTGAAGCACCTCGTGACGGCCATATAATCCTGCACTTTGCAGGAGTTCCATCCAATGAAGACCCTTTTCTGGGCCATCAATTTCTGCCTTAATGCGGGGGTAACCTCGATTATCCAGTTGGTGTGCTCCGTGTTCTTTGGGCCAGACCTGAAACAGAAAGACATCTGCTTTAAAAGTTCTTCGGTTGTAACACCGTCTAAGTTTTGCTTTCTGAGCGAAAGCGCGACTTCCTTCTCGTCCATATTTCTGGGGACGTCGTATAAGATGAGGCGGGGATTCCTCGTCTTAGGCGATGCAGTCTTTAGGCCTGCATCCCTTAGTTTTTCGTTCTCCGTGAAGAACTTCAGATCCTCGGCGTTGTTCGTCTCGATGGCGATGCCGTTTCCGTTAATTTTCCGGACCGCCCTCACTTGGATGCCCTTCTTCCTTGGATTGACAAGCGTGAAGAGCGCCTCGCGGGCGTCCTCGCTTGTCTTGATTTCACCCTCCTCCGTGGAGGGGTATATCATAACCACGTTCCTTGGTGGTTTCACTGCTGATGGCGCGACGCGGGTAGTGGTCACTTTGACCCTTTCCGCGTACGTCATGGGCGCGGAGGGTGCAACCACCCTCGCGGCCGTCTTCTCCAAGCGCTTCGTCGCCTGGAGGGATTTACTGACCGCGCCGGTGAGGGTAGCCTCCGACGCCTTGCGGAGGTCCTCGGCTGCCGAGATTTTCCCCTCGAGGAAGCTGTTCCGCACGATAAGCTCGTTGACGAGCCTATTCATGCGGGCGAACTTCCTGAGTATCTCCGACGATGTTTCCTTATTCAGTTTTTTCGCCGGATCGAGGCAGTACTGCCCGATACGCTCCTCGATGACGGCGGCATCTTCCCTTATTTCGGAGAGCTTCCTCGGCTCTCGATCGTGGGAAGGGGCTTTGGTGGGCGTCTTGGGGTCAACGTCCATCTCCTCTCTTCCTTCCTTCCGCGAATCCTCCTTGGTTGCCTCCTTCGGTGCCAGTGTGGTTGAGGGGGCTGCTGCTCTTCTAATCGGGGCTACCGTTCTCCTAACGGTACTGGAACTGGTCGACATCGTCCGTGGTGATTGGCTCTTCCGATCTGCCATCCTAGAAAATATATTCGGGAAATATATGTATATATTTCCCTACTACTACACGCGTTCCGTTTAGGCCGAACGCTCGGCCTTCGAGCAGGTAGCAGGCGCTCGGGCCGTTCCGGCTGGCCGCGCGCGCCGTCGGCGGAGCGTGACTGACCGCACCCAAGCTACGCGCTACGGTGGCGTTAATCGGTGAATACACAACGAATATATGAATATTTCGTTAAATATCCATCCGCTTTTAACGTTCTATACGACAAAATATAAAACTTCTCCAGGGCTACTGTGGGCCGCGAACATTCCCGGATATCTTCGGAAGATCCGAAGATATATACCGGAGATTCCTCGCCTTGCAGGATTCTCCCGATTTTTTGCGTATTGCACAATAATTTATGCAAACACACACTTCAGATAACTCCACAGCACAGAACTGTCACAGATACATGTAGTATTCGTCGGGAAATCACTCAAAATCCGTTTTAAAATTATCCGCACGCAACATTGATATTACTCGCACGTTACGCTCAGGTAATTCGACACTCGGAGCGGCGCGCAGGTACGTCCGCACCCTACGACGGTCAGAGCTCGAATAGTAGTAGATAGGGACAGAGGGAATCTCGTTAATCCATTCATGCGCGTCACTAATTAGATGACGAGGCATTTGGCTATTTTTTTTTTTTTTTTTTTTTTTTTTAACACGTTTCCCGTAACAGATAAGAAAGGGCGGACAAAGACACAGAAGAAAAAGGATGGGTACGGGGGTCCCCAACTAAACTAAAGAAATTCATCGTCACGCCTATCCAACACCTTGCCGCTCCATGACGCTTGACGGGAGGTGGTGCGTCAGACGATTCCACCTACTCCAGTTCGTATGGCTGCCCTGCAGCACCCTGGTGGTGATTCCACGGAGGACACCATTGGTAAGTCCAAGCTTGAGGAGGAAATCCGCGGACCTGGAAGACCATATGCCGCGCCAGGATAGGGTACACGAGGAGAATCTGATATTCTCTTTCGGCACATTGTGCTCCTTCTGGATGGTCTCGACGAGAGAGGTGTTACTCGCATAATACCGGACTTTGCGTTCGTGCGATTCGTTGAGGGGTGGAACTCCACTCACAATTTGAGCGTCGATGATATTAACCTCATTTGGACGAACCAGAAGGAGATCAGGTTTGCGACAACCTTGGTGTGTTTGGAAAATAGGTTCCTCTCGCACCGCCCAACCAAGTTTGCGAAGATTGGCCGCAAGAACTCGGCAGATTGCGTTATGGCGGAGAATGCGTCCACCGTGAGTACGAAAGCAGCCTTGGATGATGTGTGCTGCGGTTTCGGTGGAAGCGCACCCTGCGCGGCAGCGAATGTCTCGTCCAACTCTTCTAATACCACGAGAGGTACGGACTGCAGATGGAAGAGCCGAAATTCTGACTCGTACGTGCTGGACAAAGTCGCGGCCAGGGATCGCGTGTGCGAATGACTCGACCCATCTTGAAGATAAAGGTGAGTCGTGGCATTCCCGAACCTCAAACCCATCAGCACTACTGTGCAAAAGCGATGCCCACCACTTATCGCGCAAGTGCTTAGAGGACAGGATTTTGTCACCACGTGTGAGAGCACGTGTGGCCCAACGAATTCTGCGAGAAACCCAAGCAGATTCGAAAACAGCGCGTATAGCGGCAGAGTGGGAGTTGCTTAAGTTACGCAAACGTCCCAGCATTTGGCCAGGGATGCTGGTGGAAAGAGCCGGAATGCCCAGGCCGCCTTCGGAGACTGAGGCGTGAATAAAACTAATAGGCACGTCATGCGGGAGGTGAACCCATTTCCTAACTGCCGCCCGTATTTGTAGGTCGAGGGATCTAAGCTTTCCTAGCGTTGTGCTGCCAAGAACTAGCGAATGATATATTCGCGGAAGAAGAAAGCTTCTCACTATTTTTAACCGCTGTTGAGGCTTCAGGGGCGCCCTGGTTATGCGATCTAAATATAACGAGAGGTCAACCCTTGAACTTTTGGGGCCAGAAGGACTAAAATCAACTCCGAGGTACCTCCATTCCGCCGAGGATGACGTCTGAGGAATGTAGACACCGCTGGCAAGGTGAAAAGATGGTGTTGAGATGATTTTAATCTTCTTGTCTCTTCCCGAGGGAACGAGAGACAAAGCCGCACACTTCTGGGCGTTGAACTGAAGTCCTCTCGCCGACGC
>CAJUYC020000109.1:35000-92500 GCA_910591585.2 Nysson spinosus | reverse complement strand
GAGGTAACTTTTAAATGTTAGATTGAGTTATAGGAGCGTATTTGAAGCACTTTTGCTTAATAAACCACCGCTCTATCTCTTACGGTTGATTTTTAAATTAATCAGAAAGTCTTCGTCGGCAGCGCTTCACGGTAGCCTCTCCGTACAGAGACTAAGTCCGAATTGAAAATATTTTCACCGACGACGTATCTTTTAAATGTTATGTTCAGTTATGGGAGCGTATTTGAAGCACTTTTGCTTAATAAATCACCGCTCTATCTCTTACGGTTGATTTTTAAATAATTTCTAAAATAGTCGTCGGCGACCCTTCACGGTAGCCACTCGGTAGGAAAAAATCTAAGTCCGAAGTGAAATTATTTTCACCGACGAGGTAACTTTTAAATGTTAGATTGAGTTATAGGAGCGTATTTGAAGCACTTTTGCTTAATAAACCACCGCTCTATCTCTTACGGTTGATTTTTAAATTAATCAGAAAGTCTTCGTCGGCAGCGCTTCACGGTAGCCTCTCCGTACAGAGACTAAGTCCGAATTGAAAATATTTTCACCGACGACGTATCTTTTAAATGTTATGTTCAGTTATGGGAGCGTATTTGAAGCACTTTTGCTTAATAAATCACCGCTCTATCTCTTACGGTTGATTTTTAAATAATTTCTAAAATAGTCGTCGGCGACCCTTCACGGTAGCCACTCGGTAGGAAAAAATCTAAGTCCGAAGTGAAATTATTTTCACCGACGAGGTAACTTTTAAATGTTAGATTGAGTTATAGGAGCGTATTTGAAGCACTTTTGCTTAATAAACCACCGCTCTATCTCTTACGGTTGATTTTTAAATTAATCAGAAAGTCTTCGTCGGCAGCGCTTCACGGTAGCCTCTCCGTACAGAGACTAAGTCCGAATTGAAAATATTTTCACCGACGACGTATCTTTTAAATGTTATGTTCAGTTATGGGAGCGTATTTGAAGCACTTTTGCTTAATAAATCACCGCTCTATCTCTTACGGTTGATTTTTAAATAATTTCTAAAATAGTCGTCGGCGACCCTTCACGGTAGCCACTCGGTAGGAAAAAATCTAAGTCCGAAGTGAAATTATTTTCACCGACGAGGTAACTTTTAAATGTTAGATTGAGTTATAGGAGCGTATTTGAAGCACTTTTGCTTAATAAACCACCGCTCTATCTCTTACGGTTGATTTTTAAATTAATCAGAAAGTCTTCGTCGGCAGCGCTTCACGGTAGCCTCTCCGTACAGAGACTAAGTCCGAATTGAAAATATTTTCACCGACGACGTATCTTTTAAATGTTATGTTCAGTTATGGGAGCGTATTTGAAGCACTTTTGCTTAATAAATCACCGCTCTATCTCTTACGGTTGATTTTTAAATAATTTCTAAAATAGTCGTCGGCGACCCTTCACGGTAGCCACTCGGTAGGAAAAAATCTAAGTCCGAAGTGAAATTATTTTCACCGACGAGGTAACTTTTAAATGTTAGATTGAGTTATAGGAGCGTATTTGAAGCACTTTTGCTTAATAAACCACCGCTCTATCTCTTACGGTTGATTTTTAAATTAATCAGAAAGTCTTCGTCGGCAGCGCTTCACGGTAGCCTCTCCGTACAGAGACTAAGTCCGAATTGAAAATATTTTCACCGACGACGTATCTTTTAAATGTTATGTTCAGTTATGGGAGCGTATTTGAAGCACTTTTGCTTAATAAATCACCGCTCTATCTCTTACGGTTGATTTTTAAATAATTTCTAAAATAGTCGTCGGCGACCCTTCACGGTAGCCACTCGGTAGGAAAAAATCTAAGTCCGAAGTGAAATTATTTTCACCGACGAGGTAACTTTTAAATGTTAGATTGAGTTATAGGAGCGTATTTGAAGCACTTTTGCTTAATAAACCACCGCTCTATCTCTTACGGTTGATTTTTAAATTAATCAGAAAGTCTTCGTCGGCAGCGCTTCACGGTAGCCTCTCCGTACAGAGACTAAGTCCGAATTGAAAATATTTTCACCGACGACGTATCTTTTAAATGTTATGTTCAGTTATGGGAGCGTATTTGAAGCACTTTTGCTTAATAAATCACCGCTCTATCTCTTACGGTTGATTTTTAAATAATTTCTAAAATAGTCGTCGGCGACCCTTCACGGTAGCCACTCGGTAGGAAAAAATCTAAGTCCGAAGTGAAATTATTTTCACCGACGAGGTAACTTTTAAATGTTAGATTGAGTTATAGGAGCGTATTTGAAGCACTTTTGCTTAATAAACCACCGCTCTATCTCTTACGGTTGATTTTTAAATTAATCAGAAAGTCTTCGTCGGCAGCGCTTCACGGTAGCCTCTCCGTACAGAGACTAAGTCCGAATTGAAAATATTTTCACCGACGACGTATCTTTTAAATGTTATGTTCAGTTATGGGAGCGTATTTGAAGCACTTTTGCTTAATAAATCACCGCTCTATCTCTTACGGTTGATTTTTAAATAATTTCTAAAATAGTCGTCGGCGACCCTTCACGGTAGCCACTCGGTAGGAAAAAATCTAAGTCCGAAGTGAAATTATTTTCACCGACGAGGTAACTTTTAAATGTTAGATTGAGTTATAGGAGCGTATTTGAAGCACTTTTGCTTAATAAACCACCGCTCTATCTCTTACGGTTGATTTTTAAATTAATCAGAAAGTCTTCGTCGGCAGCGCTTCACGGTAGCCTCTCCGTACAGAGACTAAGTCCGAATTGAAAATATTTTCACCGACGACGTATCTTTTAAATGTTATGTTCAGTTATGGGAGCGTATTTGAAGCACTTTTGCTTAATAAATCACCGCTCTATCTCTTACGGTTGATTTTTAAATAATTTCTAAAATAGTCGTCGGCGACCCTTCACGGTAGCCACTCGGTAGGAAAAAATCTAAGTCCGAAGTGAAATTATTTTCACCGACGAGGTAACTTTTAAATGTTAGATTGAGTTATAGGAGCGTATTTGAAGCACTTTTGCTTAATAAACCACCGCTCTATCTCTTACGGTTGATTTTTAAATTAATCAGAAAGTCTTCGTCGGCAGCGCTTCACGGTAGCCTCTCCGTACAGAGACTAAGTCCGAATTGAAAATATTTTCACCGACGACGTATCTTTTAAATGTTATGTTCAGTTATGGGAGCGTATTTGAAGCACTTTTGCTTAATAAATCACCGCTCTATCTCTTACGGTTGATTTTTAAATAATTTCTAAAATAGTCGTCGGCGACCCTTCACGGTAGCCACTCGGTAGGAAAAAATCTAAGTCCGAAGTGAAATTATTTTCACCGACGAGGTAACTTTTAAATGTTAGATTGAGTTATAGGAGCGTATTTGAAGCACTTTTGCTTAATAAACCACCGCTCTATCTCTTACGGTTGATTTTTAAATTAATCAGAAAGTCTTCGTCGGCAGCGCTTCACGGTAGCCTCTCCGTACAGAGACTAAGTCCGAATTGAAAATATTTTCACCGACGACGTATCTTTTAAATGTTATGTTCAGTTATGGGAGCGTATTTGAAGCACTTTTGCTTAATAAATCACCGCTCTATCTCTTACGGTTGATTTTTAAATAATTTCTAAAATAGTCGTCGGCGACCCTTCACGGTAGCCACTCGGTAGGAAAAAATCTAAGTCCGAAGTGAAATTATTTTCACCGACGAGGTAACTTTTAAATGTTAGATTGAGTTATAGGAGCGTATTTGAAGCACTTTTGCTTAATAAACCACCGCTCTATCTCTTACGGTTGATTTTTAAATTAATCAGAAAGTCTTCGTCGGCAGCGCTTCACGGTAGCCTCTCCGTACAGAGACTAAGTCCGAATTGAAAATATTTTCACCGACGACGTATCTTTTAAATGTTATGTTCAGTTATGGGAGCGTATTTGAAGCACTTTTGCTTAATAAATCACCGCTCTATCTCTTACGGTTGATTTTTAAATAATTTCTAAAATAGTCGTCGGCGACCCTTCACGGTAGCCACTCGGTAGGAAAAAATCTAAGTCCGAAGTGAAATTATTTTCACCGACGAGGTAACTTTTAAATGTTAGATTGAGTTATAGGAGCGTATTTGAAGCACTTTTGCTTAATAAACCACCGCTCTATCTCTTACGGTTGATTTTTAAATTAATCAGAAAGTCTTCGTCGGCAGCGCTTCACGGTAGCCTCTCCGTACAGAGACTAAGTCCGAATTGAAAATATTTTCACCGACGACGTATCTTTTAAATGTTATGTTCAGTTATGGGAGCGTATTTGAAGCACTTTTGCTTAATAAACCACCGCTCTATCTCTTACGGTTGATTTTTAAATAATTTCTAAAATAGTCGTCGGCGACCCTTCACGGTAGCCACTCGGTAGGAAAAAATCTAAGTCCGAAGTGAAATTATTTTCACCGACGAGGTAACTTTTAAATGTTAGATTGAGTTATAGGAGCGTATTTGAAGCACTTTTGCTTAATAAACCACCGCTCTATCTCTTACGGTTGATTTTTAAATTAATCAGAAAGTCTTCGTCGGCAGCGCTTCACGGTAGCCTCTCCGTACAGAGACTAAGTCCGAATTGAAAATATTTTCACCGACGACGTATCTTTTAAATGTTATGTTCAGTTATGGGAGCGTATTTGAAGCACTTTTGCTTAATAAATCACCGCTCTATCTCTTACGGTTGATTTTTAAATAATTTCTAAAATAGTCGTCGGCGACCCTTCACGGTAGCCACTCGGTAGGAAAAAATCTAAGTCCGAAGTGAAATTATTTTCACCGACGAGGTAACTTTTAAATGTTAGATTGAGTTATAGGAGCGTATTTGAAGCACTTTTGCTTAATAAACCACCGCTCTATCTCTTACGGTTGATTTTTAAATTAATCAGAAAGTCTTCGTCGGCAGCGCTTCACGGTAGCCTCTCCGTACAGAGACTAAGTCCGAATTGAAAATATTTTCACCGACGACGTATCTTTTAAATGTTATGTTCAGTTATGGGAGCGTATTTGAAGCACTTTTGCTTAATAAATCACCGCTCTATCTCTTACGGTTGATTTTTAAATAATTTCTAAAATAGTCGTCGGCGACCCTTCACGGTAGCCACTCGGTAGGAAAAAATCTAAGTCCGAAGTGAAATTATTTTCACCGACGAGGTAACTTTTAAATGTTAGATTGAGTTATAGGAGCGTATTTGAAGCACTTTTGCTTAATAAACCACCGCTCTATCTCTTACGGTTGATTTTTAAATTAATCAGAAAGTCTTCGTCGGCAGCGCTTCACGGTAGCCTCTCCGTACAGAGACTAAGTCCGAATTGAAAATATTTTCACCGACGACGTATCTTTTAAATGTTATGTTCAGTTATGGGAGCGTATTTGAAGCACTTTTGCTTAATAAATCACCGCTCTATCTCTTACGGTTGATTTTTAAATAATTTCTAAAATAGTCGTCGGCGACCCTTCACGGTAGCCACTCGGTAGGAAAAAATCTAAGTCCGAAGTGAAATTATTTTCACCGACGAGGTAACTTTTAAATGTTAGATTGAGTTATAGGAGCGTATTTGAAGCACTTTTGCTTAATAAACCACCGCTCTATCTCTTACGGTTGATTTTTAAATTAATCAGAAAGTCTTCGTCGGCAGCGCTTCACGGTAGCCTCTCCGTACAGAGACTAAGTCCGAATTGAAAATATTTTCACCGACGACGTATCTTTTAAATGTTATGTTCAGTTATGGGAGCGTATTTGAAGCACTTTTGCTTAATAAATCACCGCTCTATCTCTTACGGTTGATTTTTAAATAATTTCTAAAATAGTCGTCGGCGACCCTTCACGGTAGCCACTCGGTAGGAAAAAATCTAAGTCCGAAGTGAAATTATTTTCACCGACGAGGTAACTTTTAAATGTTAGATTGAGTTATAGGAGCGTATTTGAAGCACTTTTGCTTAATAAACCACCGCTCTATCTCTTACGGTTGATTTTTAAATTAATCAGAAAGTCTTCGTCGGCAGCGCTTCACGGTAGCCTCTCCGTACAGAGACTAAGTCCGAATTGAAAATATTTTCACCGACGACGTATCTTTTAAATGTTATGTTCAGTTATGGGAGCGTATTTGAAGCACTTTTGCTTAATAAATCACCGCTCTATCTCTTACGGTTGATTTTTAAATAATTTCTAAAATAGTCGTCGGCGACCCTTCACGGTAGCCACTCGGTAGGAAAAAATCTAAGTCCGAAGTGAAATTATTTTCACCGACGAGGTAACTTTTAAATGTTAGATTGAGTTATAGGAGCGTATTTGAAGCACTTTTGCTTAATAAACCACCGCTCTATCTCTTACGGTTGATTTTTAAATTAATCAGAAAGTCTTCGTCGGCAGCGCTTCACGGTAGCCTCTCCGTACAGAGACTAAGTCCGAATTGAAAATATTTTCACCGACGACGTATCTTTTAAATGTTATGTTCAGTTATGGGAGCGTATTTGAAGCACTTTTGCTTAATAAATCACCGCTCTATCTCTTACGGTTGATTTTTAAATAATTTCTAAAATAGTCGTCGGCGACCCTTCACGGTAGCCACTCGGTAGGAAAAAATCTAAGTCCGAAGTGAAATTATTTTCACCGACGAGGTAACTTTTAAATGTTAGATTGAGTTATAGGAGCGTATTTGAAGCACTTTTGCTTAATAAACCACCGCTCTATCTCTTACGGTTGATTTTTAAATTAATCAGAAAGTCTTCGTCGGCAGCGCTTCACGGTAGCCTCTCCGTACAGAGACTAAGTCCGAATTGAAAATATTTTCACCGACGACGTATCTTTTAAATGTTATGTTCAGTTATGGGAGCGTATTTGAAGCACTATTGCTTAATAAATCACCGCTCTATCTCTTACGGTTGATTTTTAAATAATTTCTAAAATAGTCGTCGGCGACCCTTCACGGTAGCCACTCGGTAGGAAAAAATCTAAGTCCGAAGTGAAATTATTTTCACCGACGAGGTAACTTTTAAATGTTAGATTGAGTTATAGGAGCGTATTTGAAGCACTTTTGCTTAATAAACCACCGCTCTATCTCTTACGGTTGATTTTTAAATTAATCAGAAAGTCTTCGTCGGCAGCGCTTCACGGTAGCCTCTCCGTACAGAGACTAAGTCCGAATTGAAAATATTTTCACCGACGACGTATCTTTTAAATGTTATGTTCAGTTATGGGAGCGTATTTGAAGCACTTTTGCTTAATAAATCACCGCTCTATCTCTTACGGTTGATTTTTAAATAATTTCTAAAATAGTCGTCGGCGACCCTTCACGGTAGCCACTCGGTAGGAAAAAATCTAAGTCCGAAGTGAAATTATTTTCACCGACGAGGTAACTTTTAAATGTTAGATTGAGTTATAGGAGCGTATTTGAAGCACTTTTGCTTAATAAACCACCGCTCTATCTCTTACGGTTGATTTTTAAATTAATCAGAAAGTCTTCGTCGGCAGCGCTTCACGGTAGCCTCTCCGTACAGAGACTAAGTCCGAATTGAAAATATTTTCACCGACGACGTATCTTTTAAATGTTATGTTCAGTTATGGGAGCGTATTTGAAGCACTTTTGCTTAATAAATCACCGCTCTATCTCTTACGGTTGATTTTTAAATAATTTCTAAAATAGTCGTCGGCGACCCTTCACGGTAGCCACTCGGTAGGAAAAAATCTAAGTCCGAAGTGAAATTATTTTCACCGACGAGGTAACTTTTAAATGTTAGATTGAGTTATAGGAGCGTATTTGAAGCACTTTTGCTTAATAAACCACCGCTCTATCTCTTACGGTTGATTTTTAAATTAATCAGAAAGTCTTCGTCGGCAGCGCTTCACGGTAGCCTCTCCGTACAGAGACTAAGTCCGAATTGAAAATATTTTCACCGACGACGTATCTTTTAAATGTTATGTTCAGTTATGGGAGCGTATTTGAAGCACTTTTGCTTAATAAATCACCGCTCTATCTCTTACGGTTGATTTTTAAATAATTTCTAAAATAGTCGTCGGCGACCCTTCACGGTAGCCACTCGGTAGGAAAAAATCTAAGTCCGAAGTGAAATTATTTTCACCGACGAGGTAACTTTTAAATGTTAGATTGAGTTATAGGAGCGTATTTGAAGCACTTTTGCTTAATAAACCACCGCTCTATCTCTTACGGTTGATTTTTAAATTAATCAGAAAGTCTTCGTCGGCAGCGCTTCACGGTAGCCTCTCCGTACAGAGACTAAGTCCGAATTGAAAATATTTTCACCGACGACGTATCTTTTAAATGTTATGTTCAGTTATGGGAGCGTATTTGAAGCACTTTTGCTTAATAAATCACCGCTCTATCTCTTACGGTTGATTTTTAAATAATTTCTAAAATAGTCGTCGGCGACCCTTCACGGTAGCCACTCGGTAGGAAAAAATCTAAGTCCGAAGTGAAATTATTTTCACCGACGAGGTAACTTTTAAAAGTTAGATTGAGTTATAGGAGCGTATTTGAAGCACTTTTGCTTAATAAACCACCGCTCTATCTCTTACGGTTGATTTTTAAATTAATCAGAAAGTCTTCGTCGGCAGCGCTTCACGGTAGCCTCTCCGTACAGAGACTAAGTCCGAATTGAAAATATTTTCACCGACGACGTATCTTTTAAATGTTATGTTCAGTTATGGGAGCGTATTTGAAGCACTTTTGCTTAATAAATCACCGCTCTATCTCTTACGGTTGATTTTTAAATAATTTCTAAAATAGTCGTCGGCGACCCTTCACGGTAGCCACTCGGTAGGAAAAAATCTAAGTCCGAAGTGAAATTATTTTCACCGACGAGGTAACTTTTAAATGTTAGATTGAGTTATAGGAGCGTATTTGAAGCACTTTTGCTTAATAAACCACCGCTCTATCTCTTACGGTTGATTTTTAAATTAATCAGAAAGTCTTCGTCGGCAGCGCTTCACGGTAGCCTCTCCGTACAGAGACTAAGTCCGAATTGAAAATATTTTCACCGACGACGTATCTTTTAAATGTTATGTTCAGTTATGGGAGCGTATTTGAAGCACTTTTGCTTAATAAATCACCGCTCTATCTCTTACGGTTGATTTTTAAATAATTTCTAAAATAGTCGTCGGCGACCCTTCACGGTAGCCACTCGGTAGGAAAAAATCTAAGTCCGAAGTGAAATTATTTTCACCGACGAGGTAACTTTTAAATGTTAGATTGAGTTATAGGAGCGTATTTGAAGCACTTTTGCTTAATAAACCACCGCTCTATCTCTTACGGTTGATTTTTAAATTAATCAGAAAGTCTTCGTCGGCAGCGCTTCACGGTAGCCTCTCCGTACAGAGACTAAGTCCGAATTGAAAATATTTTCACCGACGACGTATCTTTTAAATGTTATGTTCAGTTATGGGAGCGTATTTGAAGCACTTTTGCTTAATAAATCACCGCTCTATCTCTTACGGTTGATTTTTAAATAATTTCTAAAATAGTCGTCGGCGACCCTTCACGGTAGCCACTCGGTAGGAAAAAATCTAAGTCCGAAGTGAAATTATTTTCACCGACGAGGTAACTTTTAAATGTTAGATTGAGTTATAGGAGCGTATTTGAAGCACTTTTGCTTAATAAACCACCGCTCTATCTCTTACGGTTGATTTTTAAATTAATCAGAAAGTCTTCGTCGGCAGCGCTTCACGGTAGCCTCTCCGTACAGAGACTAAGTCCGAATTGAAAATATTTTCACAGACGACGTATCTTTTAAATGTTATGTTCAGTTATGGGAGCGTATTTGAAGCACTTTTGCTTAATAAATCACCGCTCTATCTCTTACGGTTGATTTTTAAATAATTTCTAAAATAGTCGTCGGCGACCCTTCACGGTAGCCACTCGGTAGGAAAAAATCTAAGTCCGAAGTGAAATTATTTTCACCGACGAGGTAACTTTTAAATGTTAGATTGAGTTATAGGAGCGTATTTGAAGCACTTTTGCTTAATAAACCACCGCTCTATCTCTTACGGTTGATTTTTAAATTAATCAGAAAGTCTTCGTCGGCAGCGCTTCACGGTAGCCTCTCCGTACAGAGACTAAGTCCGAATTGAAAATATTTTCACCGACGACGTATCTTTTAAATGTTATGTTCAGTTATGGGAGCGTATTTGAAGCACTTTTGCTTAATAAATCACCGCTCTATCTCTTACGGTTGATTTTTAAATAATTTCTAAAATAGTCGTCGGCGACCCTTCACGGTAGCCACTCGGTAGGAAAAAATCTAAGTCCGAAGTGAAATTATTTTCACCGACGAGGTAACTTTTAAATGTTAGATTGAGTTATAGGAGCGTATTTGAAGCACTTTTGCTTAATAAACCACCGCTCTATCTCTTACGGTTGATTTTTAAATTAATCAGAAAGTCTTCGTCGGCAGCGCTTCACGGTAGCCTCTCCGTACAGAGACTAAGTCCGAATTGAAAATATTTTCACCGACGACGTATCTTTTAAATGTTATGTTCAGTTATGGGAGCGTATTTGAAGCACTTTTGCTTAATAAATCACCGCTCTATCTCTTACGGTTGATTTTTAAATAATTTCTAAAATAGTCGTCGGCGACCCTTCACGGTAGCCACTCGGTAGGAAAAAATCTAAGTCCGAAGTGAAATTATTTTCACCGACGAGGTAACTTTTAAAAGTTAGATTGAGTTATAGGAGCGTATTTGAAGCACTTTTGCTTAATAAACCACCGCTCTATCTCTTACGGTTGATTTTTAAATTAATCAGAAAGTCTTCGTCGGCAGCGCTTCACGGTAGCCTCTCCGTACAGAGACTAAGTCCGAATTGAAAATATTTTCACCGACGACGTATCTTTTAAATGTTATGTTCAGTTATGGGAGCGTATTTGAAGCACTTTTGCTTAATAAATCACCGCTCTATCTCTTACGGTTGATTTTTAAATAATTTCTAAAATAGTCGTCGGCGACCCTTCACGGTAGCCACTCGGTAGGAAAAAATCTAAGTCCGAAGTGAAATTATTTTCACCGACGAGGTAACTTTTAAATGTTAGATTGAGTTATAGGAGCGTATTTGAAGCACTTTTGCTTAATAAACCACCGCTCTATCTCTTACGGTTGATTTTTAAATTAATCAGAAAGTCTTCGTCGGCAGCGCTTCACGGTAGCCTCTCCGTACAGAGACTAAGTCCGAATTGAAAATATTTTCACCGACGACGTATCTTTTAAATGTTATGTTCAGTTATGGGAGCGTATTTGAAGCACTTTTGCTTAATAAATCACCGCTCTATCTCTTACGGTTGATTTTTAAATAATTTCTAAAATAGTCGTCGGCGACCCTTCACGGTAGCCACTCGGTAGGAAAAAATCTAAGTCCGAAGTGAAATTATTTTCACCGACGAGGTAACTTTTAAATGTTAGATTGAGTTATAGGAGCGTATTTGAAGCACTTTTGCTTAATAAACCACCGCTCTATCTCTTACGGTTGATTTTTAAATTAATCAGAAAGTCTTCGTCGGCAGCGCTTCACGGTAGCCTCTCCGTACAGAGACTAAGTCCGAATTGAAAATATTTTCACCGACGACGTATCTTTTAAATGTTATGTTCAGTTATGGGAGCGTATTTGAAGCACTTTTGCTTAATAAATCACCGCTCTATCTCTTACGGTTGATTTTTAAATAATTTCTAAAATAGTCGTCGGCGACCCTTCACGGTAGCCACTCGGTAGGAAAAAATCTAAGTCCGAAGTGAAATTATTTTCACCGACGAGGTAACTTTTAAATGTTAGATTGAGTTATAGGAGCGTATTTGAAGCACTTTTGCTTAATAAACCACCGCTCTATCTCTTACGGTTGATTTTTAAATTAATCAGAAAGTCTTCGTCGGCAGCGCTTCACGGTAGCCTCTCCGTACAGAGACTAAGTCCGAATTGAAAATATTTTCACCGACGACGTATCTTTTAAATGTTATGTTCAGTTATGGGAGCGTATTTGAAGCACTTTTGCTTAATAAATCACCGCTCTATCTCTTACGGTTGATTTTTAAATAATTTCTAAAATAGTCGTCGGCGACCCTTCACGGTAGCCACTCGGTAGGAAAAAATCTAAGTCCGAAGTGAAATTATTTTCACCGACGAGGTAACTTTTAAATGTTAGATTGAGTTATAGGAGCGTATTTGAAGCACTTTTGCTTAATAAACCACCGCTCTATCTCTTACGGTTGATTTTTAAATTAATCAGAAAGTCTTCGTCGGCAGCGCTTCACGGTAGCCTCTCCGTACAGAGACTAAGTCCGAATTGAAAATATTTTCACCGACGACGTATCTTTTAAATGTTATGTTCAGTTATGGGAGCGTATTTGAAGCACTTTTGCTTAATAAATCACCGCTCTATCTCTTACGGTTGATTTTTAAATAATTTCTAAAATAGTCGTCGGCGACCCTTCACGGTAGCCACTCGGTAGGAAAAAATCTAAGTCCGAAGTGAAATTATTTTCACCGACGAGGTAACTTTTAAATGTTAGATTGAGTTATAGGAGCGTATTTGAAGCACTTTTGCTTAATAAACCACCGCTCTATCTCTTACGGTTGATTTTTAAATTAATCAGAAAGTCTTCGTCGGCAGCGCTTCACGGTAGCCTCTCCGTACAGAGACTAAGTCCGAATTGAAAATATTTTCACCGACGACGTATCTTTTAAATGTTATGTTCAGTTATGGGAGCGTATTTGAAGCACTTTTGCTTAATAAATCACCGCTCTATCTCTTACGGTTGATTTTTAAATAATTTCTAAAATAGTCGTCGGCGACCCTTCACGGTAGCCACTCGGTAGGAAAAAATCTAAGTCCGAAGTGAAATTATTTTCACCGACGAGGTAACTTTTAAATGTTAGATTGAGTTATAGGAACGTATTTGAAGCACTTTTGCTTAATAAACCACCGCTCTATCTCTTACGGTTGATTTTTAAATTAATCAGAAAGTCTTCGTCGGCAGCGCTTCACGGTAGCCTCTCCGTACAGAGACTAAGTCCGAATTGAAAATATTTTCACCGACGACGTATCTTTTAAATGTTATGTTCAGTTATGGGAGCGTATTTGAAGCACTTTTGCTTAATAAATCACCGCTCTATCTCTTACGGTTGATTTTTAAATAATTTCTAAAATAGTCGTCGGCGACCCTTCACGGTAGCCACTCGGTAGGAAAAAATCTAAGTCCGAAGTGAAATTATTTTCACCGACGAGGTAACTTTTAAATGTTAGATTGAGTTATAGGAGCGTATTTGAAGCACTTTTGCTTAATAAACCACCGCTCTATCTCTTACGGTTGATTTTTAAATTAATCAGAAAGTCTTCGTCGGCAGCGCTTCACGGTAGCCTCTCCGTACAGAGACTAAGTCCGAATTGAAAATATTTTCACCGACGACGTATCTTTTAAATGTTATGTTCAGTTATGGGAGCGTATTTGAAGCACTTTTGCTTAATAAATCACCGCTCTATCTCTTACGGTTGATTTTTAAATAATTTCTAAAATAGTCGTCGGCGACCCTTCACGGTAGCCACTCGGTAGGAAAAAATCTAAGTCCGAAGTGAAATTATTTTCACCGACGAGGTAACTTTTAAATGTTAGATTGAGTTATAGGAGCGTATTTGAGGCACTTTTGCTTAATAAACCACCGCTCTATCTCTTACGGTTGATTTTTAAATTAATCAGAAAGTCTTCGTCGGCAGCGCTTCACGGTAGCCTCTCCGTACAGAGACTAAGTCCGAATTGAAAATATTTTCACCGACGACGTATCTTTTAAATGTTATGTTCAGTTATGGGAGCGTATTTGAAGCACTTTTGCTTAATAAATCACCGCTCTATCTCTTACGGTTGATTTTTAAATAATTTCTAAAATAGTCGTCGGCGACCCTTCACGGTAGCCACTCGGTAGGAAAAAATCTAAGTCCGAAGTGAAATTATTTTCACCGACGAGGTAACTTTTAAATGTTAGATTGAGTTATAGGAGCGTATTTGAAGCACTTTTGCTTAATAAACCACCGCTCTATCTCTTACGGTTGATTTTTAAATTAATCAGAAAGTCTTCGTCGGCAGCGCTTCACGGTAGCCTCTCCGTACAGAGACTAAGTCCGAATTGAAAATATTTTCACCGACGACGTATCTTTTAAATGTTATGTTCAGTTATGGGAGCGTATTTGAAGCACTTTTGCTTAATAAATCACCGCTCTATCTCTTACGGTTGATTTTTAAATAATTTCTAAAATAGTCGTCGGCGACCCTTCACGGTAGCCACTCGGTAGGAAAAAATCTAAGTCCGAAGTGAAATTATTTTCACCGACGAGGTAACTTTTAAATGTTAGATTGAGTTATAGGAGCGTATTTGAAGCACTTTTGCTTAATAAACCACCGCTCTATCTCTTACGGTTGATTTTTAAATTAATCAGAAAGTCTTCGTCGGCAGCGCTTCACGGTAGCCTCTCCGTACAGAGACTAAGTCCGAATTGAAAATATTTTCACCGACGACGTATCTTTTAAATGTTATGTTCAGTTATGGGAGCGTATTTGAAGCACTTTTGCTTAATAAATCACCGCTCTATCTCTTACGGTTGATTTTTAAATAATTTCTAAAATAGTCGTCGGCGACCCTTCACGGTAGCCACTCGGTAGGAAAAAATCTAAGTCCGAAGTGAAATTATTTTCACCGACGAGGTAACTTTTAAATGTTAGATTGAGTTATAGGAGCGTATTTGAAGCACTTTTGCTTAATAAACCACCGCTCTATCTCTTACGGTTGATTTTTAAATTAATCAGAAAGTCTTCGTCGGCAGCGCTTCACGGTAGCCTCTCCGTACAGAGACTAAGTCCGAATTGAAAATATTTTCACCGACGACGTATCTTTTAAATGTTATGTTCAGTTATGGGAGCGTATTTGAAGCACTTTTGCTTAATAAATCACCGCTCTATCTCTTACGGTTGATTTTTAAATAATTTCTAAAATAGTCGTCGGCGACCCTTCACGGTAGCCACTCGGTAGGAAAAAATCTAAGTCCGAAGTGAAATTATTTTCACCGACGAGGTAACTTTTAAATGTTAGATTGAGTTATAGGAGCGTATTTGAAGCACTTTTGCTTAATAAACCACCGCTCTATCTCTTACGGTTGATTTTTAAATTAATCAGAAAGTCTTCGTCGGCAGCGCTTCACGGTAGCCTCTCCGTACAGAGACTAAGTCCGAATTGAAAATATTTTCACCGACGACGTATCTTTTAAATGTTATGTTCAGTTATGGGAGCGTATTTGAAGCACTTTTGCTTAATAAATCACCGCTCTATCTCTTACGGTTGATTTTTAAATAATTTCTAAAATAGTCGTCGGCGACCCTTCACGGTAGCCACTCGGTAGGAAAAAATCTAAGTCCGAAGTGAAATTATTTTCACCGACGAGGTAACTTTTAAATGTTAGATTGAGTTATAGGAGCGTATTTGAAGCACTTTTGCTTAATAAACCACCGCTCTATCTCTTACGGTTGATTTTTAAATTAATCAGAAAGTCTTCGTCGGCAGCGCTTCACGGTAGCCTCTCCGTACAGAGACTAAGTCCGAATTGAAAATATTTTCACCGACGACGTATCTTTTAAATGTTATGTTCAGTTATGGGAGCGTATTTGAAGCACTTTTGCTTAATAAATCACCGCTCTATCTCTTACGGTTGATTTTTAAATAATTTCTAAAATAGTCGTCGGCGACCCTTCACGGTAGCCACTCGGTAGGAAAAAATCTAAGTCCGAAGTGAAATTATTTTCACCGACGAGGTAACTTTTAAATGTTAGATTGAGTTATAGGAGCGTATTTGAAGCACTTTTGCTTAATAAACCACCGCTCTATCTCTTACGGTTGATTTTTAAATTAATCAGAAAGTCTTCGTCGGCAGCGCTTCACGGTAGCCTCTCCGTACAGAGACTAAGTCCGAATTGAAAATATTTTCACCGACGACGTATCTTTTAAATGTTATGTTCAGTTATGGGAGCGTATTTGAAGCACTTTTGCTTAATAAATCACCGCTCTATCTCTTACGGTTGATTTTTAAATAATTTCTAAAATAGTCGTCGGCGACCCTTCACGGTAGCCACTCGGTAGGAAAAAATCTAAGTCCGAAGTGAAATTATTTTCACCGACGAGGTAACTTTTAAATGTTAGATTGAGTTATAGGAGCGTATTTGAAGCACTTTTGCTTAATAAACCACCGCTCTATCTCTTACGGTTGATTTTTAAATTAATCAGAAAGTCTTCGTCGGCAGCGCTTCACGGTAGCCTCTCCGTACAGAGACTAAGTCCGAATTGAAAATATTTTCACCGACGACGTATCTTTTAAATGTTATGTTCAGTTATGGGAGCGTATTTGAAGCACTTTTGCTTAATAAATCACCGCTCTATCTCTTACGGTTGATTTTTAAATAATTTCTAAAATAGTCGTCGGCGACCCTTCACGGTAGCCACTCGGTAGGAAAAAATCTAAGTCCGAAGTGAAATTATTTTCACCGACGAGGTAACTTTTAAATGTTAGATTGAGTTATAGGAGCGTATTTGAAGCACTTTTGCTTAATAAACCACCGCTCTATCTCTTACGGTTGATTTTTAAATTAATCAGAAAGTCTTCGTCGGCAGCGCTTCACGGTAGCCTCTCCGTACAGAGACTAAGTCCGAATTGAAAATATTTTCACCGACGACGTATCTTTTAAATGTTATGTTCAGTTATGGGAGCGTATTTGAAGCACTTTTGCTTAATAAATCACCGCTCTATCTCTTACGGTTGATTTTTAAATAATTTCTAAAATAGTCGTCGGCGACCCTTCACGGTAGCCACTCGGTAGGAAAAAATCTAAGTCCGAAGTGAAATTATTTTCACCGACGAGGTAACTTTTAAATGTTAGATTGAGTTATAGGAGCGTATTTGAAGCACTTTTGCTTAATAAACCACCGCTCTATCTCTTACGGTTGATTTTTAAATTAATCAGAAAGTCTTCGTCGGCAGCGCTTCACGGTAGCCTCTCCGTACAGAGACTAAGTCCGAATTGAAAATATTTTCACCGACGACGTATCTTTTAAATGTTATGTTGAGTTATGGGAGCGTATTTGAAGCACTTTTGCTTAATAAATCACCGCTCTATCTCTTACGGTTGATTTTTAAATAATTTCTAAAATAGTCGTCGGCGACCCTTCACGGTAGCCACTCGGTAGGAAAAAATCTAAGTCCGAAGTGAAATTATTTTCACCGACGAGGTAACTTTTAAATGTTAGATTGAGTTATAGGAGCGTATTTGAAGCACTTTTGCTTAATAAACCACCGCTCTATCTCTTACGGTTGATTTTTAAATTAATCAGAAAGTCTTCGTCGGCAGCGCTTCACGGTAGCCTCTCCGTACAGAGACTAAGTCCGAATTGAAAATATTTTCACCGACGACGTATCTTTTAAATGTTATGTTCAGTTATGGGAGCGTATTTGAAGCACTTTTGCTTAATAAATCACCGCTCTATCTCTTACGGTTGATTTTTAAATAATTTCTAAAATAGTCGTCGGCGACCCTTCACGGTAGCCACTCGGTAGGAAAAAATCTAAGTCCGAAGTGAAATTATTTTCACCGACGAGGTAACTTTTAAATGTTAGATTGAGTTATAGGAGCGTATTTGAAGCACTTTTGCTTAATAAACCACCGCTCTATCTCTTACGGTTGATTTTTAAATTAATCAGAAAGTCTTCGTCGGCAGCGCTTCACGGTAGCCTCTCCGTACAGAGACTAAGTCCGAATTGAAAATATTTTCACCGACGACGTATCTTTTAAATGTTATGTTCAGTTATGGGAGCGTATTTGAAGCACTTTTGCTTAATAAATCACCGCTCTATCTCTTACGGTTGATTTTTAAATAATTTCTAAAATAGTCGTCGGCGACCCTTCACGGTAGCCACTCGGTAGGAAAAAATCTAAGTCCGAAGTGAAATTATTTTCACCGACGAGGTAACTTTTAAATGTTAGATTGAGTTATAGGAGCGTATTTGAAGCACTTTTGCTTAATAAACCACCGCTCTATCTCTTACGGTTGATTTTTAAATTAATCAGAAAGTCTTCGTCGGCAGCGCTTCACGGTAGCCTCTCCGTACAGAGACTAAGTCCGAATTGAAAATATTTTCACCGACGACGTATCTTTTAAATGTTATGTTCAGTTATGGGAGCGTATTTGAAGCACTTTTGCTTAATAAATCACCGCTCTATCTCTTACGGTTGATTTTTAAATAATTTCTAAAATAGTCGTCGGCGACCCTTCACGGTAGCCACTCGGTAGGAAAAAATCTAAGTCCGAAGTGAAATTATTTTCACCGACGAGGTAACTTTTAAATGTTAGATTGAGTTATAGGAGCGTATTTGAAGCACTTTTGCTTAATAAACCACCGCTCTATCTCTTACGGCTGATTTTTAAATTAATCAGAAAGTCTTCGTCGGCAGCGCTTCACGGTAGCCTCTCCGTACAGAGACTAAGTCCGAATTGAAAATATTTTCACCGACGACGTATCTTTTAAATGTTATGTTCAGTTATGGGAGCGTATTTGAAGCACTTTTGCTTAATAAATCACCGCTCTATCTCTTACGGTTGATTTTTAAATAATTTCTAAAATAGTCGTCGGCGACCCTTCACGGTAGCCACTCGGTAGGAAAAAATCTAAGTCCGAAGTGAAATTATTTTCACCGACGAGGTAACTTTTAAATGTTAGATTGAGTTATAGGAGCGTATTTGAAGCACTTTTGCTTAATAAACCACCGCTCTATCTCTTACGGTTGATTTTTAAATTAATCAGAAAGTCTTCGTCGGCAGCGCTTCACGGTAGCCTCTCCGTACAGAGACTAAGTCCGAATTGAAAATATTTTCACCGACGACGTATCTTTTAAATGTTATGTTCAGTTATGGGAGCGTATTTGAAGCACTTTTGCTTAATAAATCACCGCTCTATCTCTTACGGTTGATTTTTAAATAATTTCTAAAATAGTCGTCGGCGACCCTTCACGGTAGCCACTCGGTAGGAAAAAATCTAAGTCCGAAGTGAAATTATTTTCACCGACGAGGTAACTTTTAAATGTTAGATTGAGTTATAGGAGCGTATTTGAAGCACTTTTGCTTAATAAACCACCGCTCTATCTCTTACGGTTGATTTTTAAATTAATCAGAAAGTCTTCGTCGGCAGCGCTTCACGGTAGCCTCTCCGTACAGAGACTAAGTCCGAATTGAAAATATTTTCACCGACGACGTATCTTTTAAATGTTATGTTCAGTTATGGGAGCGTATTTGAAGCACTTTTGCTTAATAAATCACCGCTCTATCTCTTACGGTTGATTTTTAAATAATTTCTAAAATAGTCGTCGGCGACCCTTCACGGTAGCCACTCGGTAGGAAAAAATCTAAGTCCGAAGTGAAATTATTTTCACCGACGAGGTAACTTTTAAATGTTAGATTGAGTTATAGGAGCGTATTTGAAGCACTTTTGCTTAATAAACCACCGCTCTATCTCTTACGGTTGATTTTTAAATTAATCAGAAAGTCTTCGTCGGCAGCGCTTCACGGTAGCCTCTCCGTACAGAGACTAAGTCCGAATTGAAAATATTTTCACCGACGACGTATCTTTTAAATGTTATGTTCAGTTATGGGAGCGTATTTGAAGCACTTTTGCTTAATAAATCACCGCTCTATCTCTTACGGTTGATTTTTAAATAATTTCTAAAATAGTCGTCGGCGACCCTTCACGGTAGCCACTCGGTAGGAAAAAATCTAAGTCCGAAGTGAAATTATTTTCACCGACGAGGTAACTTTTAAATGTTAGATTGAGTTATAGGAGCGTATTTGAAGCACTTTTGCTTAATAAACCACCGCTCTATCTCTTACGGTTGATTTTTAAATTAATCAGAAAGTCTTCGTCGGCAGCGCTTCACGGTAGCCTCTCCGTACAGAGACTAAGTCCGAATTGAAAATATTTTCACCGACGACGTATCTTTTAAATGTTATGTTCAGTTATGGGAGCGTATTTGAAGCACTTTTGCTTAATAAATCACCGCTCTATCTCTTACGGTTGATTTTTAAATAATTTCTAAAATAGTCGTCGGCGACCCTTCACGGTAGCCACTCGGTAGGAAAAAATCTAAGTCCGAAGTGAAATTATTTTCACCGACGAGGTAACTTTTAAATGTTAGATTGAGTTATAGGAGCGTATTTGAAGCACTTTTGCTTAATAAACCACCGCTCTATCTCTTACGGTTGATTTTTAAATTAATCAGAAAGTCTTCGTCGGCAGCGCTTCACGGTAGCCTCTCCGTACAGAGACTAAGTCCGAATTGAAAATATTTTCACCGACGACGTATCTTTTAAATGTTATGTTCAGTTATGGGAGCGTATTTGAAGCACTTTTGCTTAATAAATCACCGCTCTATCTCTTACGGTTGATTTTTAAATAATTTCTAAAATAGTCGTCGGCGACCCTTCACGGTAGCCACTCGGTAGGAAAAAATCTAAGTCCGAAGTGAAATTATTTTCACCGACGAGGTAACTTTTAAATGTTAGATTGAGTTATAGGAGCGTATTTGAAGCACTTTTGCTTAATAAACCACCGCTCTATCTCTTACGGTTGATTTTTAAATTAATCAGAAAGTCTTCGTCGGCAGCGCTTCACGGTAGCCTCTCCGTACAGAGACTAAGTCCGAATTGAAAATATTTTCACCGACGACGTATCTTTTAAATGTTATGTTCAGTTATGGGAGCGTATTTGAAGCACTTTTGCTTAATAAATCACCGCTCTATCTCTTACGGTTGATTTTTAAATAATTTCTAAAATAGTCGTCGGCGACCCTTCACGGTAGCCACTCGGTAGGAAAAAATCTAAGTCCGAAGTGAAATTATTTTCACCGACGAGGTAACTTTTAAATGTTAGATTGAGTTATAGGAGCGTATTTGAAGCACTTTTGCTTAATAAACCACCGCTCTATCTCTTACGGTTGATTTTTAAATTAATCAGAAAGTCTTCGTCGGCAGCGCTTCACGGTAGCCTCTCCGTACAGAGACTAAGTCCGAATTGAAAATATTTTCACCGACGACGTATCTTTTAAATGTTATGTTCAGTTATGGGAGCGTATTTGAAGCACTTTTGCTTAATAAATCACCGCTCTATCTCTTACGGTTGATTTTTAAATAATTTCTAAAATAGTCGTCGGCGACCCTTCATGGTAGCCACTCGGTAGGAAAAAATCTAAGTCCGAAGTGAAATTATTTTCACCGACGAGGTAACTTTTAAATGTTAGATTGAGTTATAGGAGCGTATTTGAAGCACTTTTGCTTAATAAACCACCGCTCTATCTCTTACGGTTGATTTTTAAATTAATCAGAAAGTCTTCGTCGGCAGCGCTTCACGGTAGCCTCTCCGTACAGAGACTAAGTCCGAATTGAAAATATTTTCACCGACGACGTATCTTTTAAATGTTATGTTCAGTTATGGGAGCGTATTTGAAGCACTTTTGCTTAATAAATCACCGCTCTATCTCTTACGGTTGATTTTTAAATAATTTCTAAAATAGTCGTCGGCGACCCTTCACGGTAGCCACTCGGTAGGAAAAAATCTAAGTCCGAAGTGAAATTATTTTCACCGACGAGGTAACTTTTAAATGTTAGATTGAGTTATAGGAGCGTATTTGAAGCACTTTTGCTTAATAAACCACCGCTCTATCTCTTACGGTTGATTTTTAAATTAATCAGAAAGTCTTCGTCGGCAGCGCTTCACGGTAGCCTCTCCGTACAGAGACTAAGTCCGAATTGAAAATATTTTCACCGACGACGTATCTTTTAAATGTTATGTTCAGTTATGGGAGCGTATTTGAAGCACTTTTGCTTAATAAATCACCGCTCTATCTCTTACGGTTGATTTTTAAATAATTTCTAAAATAGTCGTCGGCGACCCTTCACGGTAGCCACTCGGTAGGAAAAAATCTAAGTCCGAAGTGAAATTATTTTCACCGACGAGGTAACTTTTAAATGTTAGATTGAGTTATAGGAGCGTATTTGAAGCACTTTTGCTTAATAAACCACCGCTCTATCTCTTACGGTTGATTTTTAAATTAATCAGAAAGTCTTCGTCGGCAGCGCTTCACGGTAGCCTCTCCGTACAGAGACTAAGTCCGAATTGAAAATATTTTCACCGACGACGTATCTTTTAAATGTTATGTTCAGTTATGGGAGCGTATTTGAAGCACTTTTGCTTAATAAATCACCGCTCTATCTCTTACGGTTGATTTTTAAATAATTTCTAAAATAGTCGTCGGCGACCCTTCACGGTAGCCACTCGGTAGGAAAAAATCTAAGTCCGAAGTGAAATTATTTTCACCGACGAGGTAACTTTTAAATGTTAGATTGAGTTATAGGAGCGTATTTGAAGCACTTTTGCTTAATAAACCACCGCTCTATCTCTTACGGTTGATTTTTAAATTAATCAGAAAGTCTTCGTCGGCAGCGCTTCACGGTAGCCTCTCCGTACAGAGACTAAGTCCGAATTGAAAATATTTTCACCGACGACGTATCTTTTAAATGTTATGTTCAGTTATGGGAGCGTATTTGAAGCACTTTTGCTTAATAAATCACCGCTCTATCTCTTACGGTTGATTTTTAAATAATTTCTAAAATAGTCGTCGGCGACCCTTCACGGTAGCCACTCGGTAGGAAAAAATCTAAGTCCGAAGTGAAATTATTTTCACCGACGAGGTAACTTTTAAATGTTAGATTGAGTTATAGGAGCGTATTTGAAGCACTTTTGCTTAATAAACCACCGCTCTATCTCTTACGGTTGATTTTTAAATTAATCAGAAAGTCTTCGTCGGCAGCGCTTCACGGTAGCCTCTCCGTACAGAGACTAAGTCCGAATTGAAAATATTTTCACCGACGACGTATCTTTTAAATGTTATGTTCAGTTATGGGAGCGTATTTGAAGCACTTTTGCTTAATAAATCACCGCTCTATCTCTTACGGTTGATTTTTAAATAATTTCTAAAATAGTCGTCGGCGACCCTTCACGGTAGCCACTCGGTAGGAAAAAATCTAAGTCCGAAGTGAAATTATTTTCACCGACGAGGTAACTTTTAAATGTTAGATTGAGTTATAGGAGCGTATTTGAAGCACTATTGCTTAATAAACCACCGCTCTATCTCTTACGGTTGATTTTTAAATTAATCAGAAAGTCTTCGTCGGCAGCGCTTCACGGTAGCCTCTCCGTACAGAGACTAAGTCCGAATTGAAAATATTTTCACCGACGACGTATCTTTTAAATGTTATGTTCAGTTATGGGAGCGTATTTGAAGCACTTTTGCTTAATAAATCACCGCTCTATCTCTTACGGTTGATTTTTAAATAATTTCTAAAATAGTCGTCGGCGACCCTTCACGGTAGCCACTCGGTAGGAAAAAATCTAAGTCCGAAGTGAAATTATTTTCACCGACGAGGTAACTTTTAAATGTTAGATTGAGTTATAGGAGCGTATTTGAAGCACTTTTGCTTAATAAACCACCGCTCTATCTCTTACGGTTGATTTTTAAATTAATCAGAAAGTCTTCGTCGGCAGCGCTTCACGGTAGCCTCTCCGTACAGAGACTAAGTCCGAATTGAAAATATTTTCACCGACGACGTATCTTTTAAATGTTATGTTCAGTTATGGGAGCGTATTTGAAGCACTTTTGCTTAATAAATCACCGCTCTATCTCTTACGGTTGATTTTTAAATAATTTCTAAAATAGTCGTCGGCGACCCTTCACGGTAGCCACTCGGTAGGAAAAAATCTAAGTCCGAAGTGAAATTATTTTCACCGACGAGGTAACTTTTAAATGTTAGATTGAGTTATAGGAGCGTATTTGAAGCACTTTTGCTTAATAAACCACCGCTCTATCTCTTACGGTTGATTTTTAAATTAATCAGAAAGTCTTCGTCGGCAGCGCTTCACGGTAGCCTCTCCGTACAGAGACTAAGTCCGAATTGAAAATATTTTCACCGACGACGTATCTTTTAAATGTTATGTTCAGTTATGGGAGCGTATTTGAAGCACTTTTGCTTAATAAATCACCGCTCTATCTCTTACGGTTGATTTTTAAATAATTTCTAAAATAGTCGTCGGCGACCCTTCACGGTAGCCACTCGGTAGGAAAAAATCTAAGTCCGAAGTGAAATTATTTTCACCGACGAGGTAACTTTTAAATGTTAGATTGAGTTATAGGAGCGTATTTGAAGCACTTTTGCTTAATAAACCACCGCTCTATCTCTTACGGTTGATTTTTAAATTAATCAGAAAGTCTTCGTCGGCAGCGCTTCACGGTAGCCTCTCCGTACAGAGACTAAGTCCGAATTGAAAATATTTTCACCGACGACGTATCTTTTAAATGTTATGTTCAGTTATGGGAGCGTATTTGAAGCACTTTTGCTTAATAAATCACCGCTCTATCTCTTACGGTTGATTTTTAAATAATTTCTAAAATAGTCGTCGGCGACCCTTCACGGTAGCCACTCGGTAGGAAAAAATCTAAGTCCGAAGTGAAATTATTTTCACCGACGAGGTAACTTTTAAATGTTAGATTGAGTTATAGGAGCGTATTTGAAGCACTTTTGCTTAATAAACCACCGCTCTATCTCTTACGGTTGATTTTTAAATTAATCAGAAAGTCTTCGTCGGCAGCGCTTCACGGTAGCCTCTCCGTACAGAGACTAAGTCCGAATTGAAAATATTTTCACCGACGACGTATCTTTTAAATGTTATGTTCAGTTATGGGAGCGTATTTGAAGCACTTTTGCTTAATAAATCACCGCTCTATCTCTTACGGTTGATTTTTAAATAATTTCTAAAATAGTCGTCGGCGACCCTTCACGGTAGCCACTCGGTAGGAAAAAATCTAAGTCCGAAGTGAAATTATTTTCACCGACGAGGTAACTTTTAAATGTTAGATTGAGTTATAGGAGCGTATTTGAAGCACTTTTGCTTAATAAACCACCGCTCTATCTCTTACGGTTGATTTTTAAATTAATCAGAAAGTCTTCGTCGGCAGCGCTTCACGGTAGCCTCTCCGTACAGAGACTAAGTCCGAATTGAAAATATTTTCACCGACGACGTATCTTTTAAATGTTATGTTCAGTTATGGGAGCGTATTTGAAGCACTTTTGCTTAATAAATCACCGCTCTATCTCTTACGGTTGATTTTTAAATAATTTCTAAAATAGTCGTCGGCGACCCTTCACGGTAGCCACTCGGTAGGAAAAAATCTAAGTCCGAAGTGAAATTATTTTCACCGACGAGGTAACTTTTAAATGTTAGATTGAGTTATAGGAGCGTATTTGAAGCACTTTTGCTTAATAAACCACCGCTCTATCTCTTACGGTTGATTTTTAAATTAATCAGAAAGTCTTCGTCGGCAGCGCTTCACGGTAGCCTCTCCGTACAGAGACTAAGTCCGAATTGAAAATATTTTCACCGACGACGTATCTTTTAAATGTTATGTTCAGTTATGGGAGCGTATTTGAAGCACTTTTGCTTAATAAATCACCGCTCTATCTCTTACGGTTGATTTTTAAATAATTTCTAAAATAGTCGTCGGCGACCCTTCACGGTAGCCACTCGGTAGGAAAAAATCTAAGTCCGAAGTGAAATTATTTTCACCGACGAGGTAACTTTTAAATGTTAGATTGAGTTATAGGAGCGTATTTGAAGCACTTTTGCTTAATAAACCACCGCTCTATCTCTTACGGTTGATTTTTAAATTAATCAGAAAGTCTTCGTCGGCAGCGCTTCACGGTAGCCTCTCCGTACAGAGACTAAGTCCGAATTGAAAATATTTTCACCGACGACGTATCTTTTAAATGTTATGTTCAGTTATGGGAGCGTATTTGAAGCACTTTTGCTTAATAAATCACCGCTCTATCTCTTACGGTTGATTTTTAAATAATTTCTAAAATAGTCGTCGGCGACCCTTCACGGTAGCCACTCGGTAGGAAAAAATCTAAGTCCGAAGTGAAATTATTTTCACCGACGAGGTAACTTTTAAATGTTAGATTGAGTTATAGGAGCGTATTTGAAGCACTTTTGCTTAATAAACCACCGCTCTATCTCTTACGGTTGATTTTTAAATTAATCAGAAAGTCTTCGTCGGCAGCGCTTCACGGTAGCCTCTCCGTACAGAGACTAAGTCCGAATTGAAAATATTTTCACCGACGACGTATCTTTTAAATGTTATGTTCAGTTATGGGAGCGTATTTGAAGCACTTTTGCTTAATAAATCACCGCTCTATCTCTTACGGTTGATTTTTAAATAATTTCTAAAATAGTCGTCGGCGACCCTTCACGGTAGCCACTCGGTAGGAAAAAATCTAAGTCCGAAGTGAAATTATTTTCACCGACGAGGTAACTTTTAAATGTTAGATTGAGTTATAGGAGCGTATTTGAAGCACTTTTGCTTAATAAACCACCGCTCTATCTCTTACGGTTGATTTTTAAATTAATCAGAAAGTCTTCGTCGGCAGCGCTTCACGGTAGCCTCTCCGTACAGAGACTAAGTCCGAATTGAAAATATTTTCACCGACGACGTATCTTTTAAATGTTATGTTCAGTTATGGGAGCGTATTTGAAGCACTTTTGCTTAATAAATCACCGCTCTATCTCTTACGGTTGATTTTTAAATAATTTCTAAAATAGTCGTCGGCGACCCTTCACGGTAGCCACTCGGTAGGAAAAAATCTAAGTCCGAAGTGAAATTATTTTCACCGACGAGGTAACTTTTAAATGTTAGATTGAGTTATAGGAGCGTATTTGAAGCACTTTTGCTTAATAAACCACCGCTCTATCTCTTACGGTTGATTTTTAAATTAATCAGAAAGTCTTCGTCGGCAGCGCTTCACGGTAGCCTCTCCGTACAGAGACTAAGTCCGAATTGAAAATATTTTCACCGACGACGTATCTTTTAAATGTTATGTTCAGTTATGGGAGCGTATTTGAAGCACTTTTGCTTAATAAATCACCGCTCTATCTCTTACGGTTGATTTTTAAATAATTTCTAAAATAGTCGTCGGCGACCCTTCACGGTAGCCACTCGGTAGGAAAAAATCTAAGTCCGAAGTGAAATTATTTTCACCGACGAGGTAACTTTTAAATGTTAGATTGAGTTATAGGAGCGTATTTGAAGCACTTTTGCTTAATAAACCACCGCTCTATCTCTTACGGTTGATTTTTAAATTAATCAGAAAGTCTTCGTCGGCAGCGCTTCACGGTAGCCTCTCCGTACAGAGACTAAGTCCGAATTGAAAATATTTTCACCGACGACGTATCTTTTAAATGTTATGTTCAGTTATGGGAGCGTATTTGAAGCACTTTTGCTTAATAAATCACCGCTCTATCTCTTACGGTTGATTTTTAAATAATTTCTAAAATAGTCGTCGGCGACCCTTCACGGTAGCCACTCGGTAGGAAAAAATCTAAGTCCGAAGTGAAATTATTTTCACCGACGAGGTAACTTTTAAATGTTAGATTGAGTTATAGGAGCGTATTTGAAGCACTTTTGCTTAATAAACCACCGCTCTATCTCTTACGGTTGATTTTTAAATTAATCAGAAAGTCTTCGTCGGCAGCGCTTCACGGTAGCCTCTCCGTACAGAGACTAAGTCCGAATTGAAAATATTTTCACCGACGACGTATCTTTTAAATGTTATGTTCAGTTATGGGAGCGTATTTGAAGCACTTTTGCTTAATAAACCACCGCTCTATCTCTTACGGTTGATTTTTAAATAATTTCTAAAATAGTCGTCGGCGACCCTTCACGGTAGCCACTCGGTAGGAAAAAATCTAAGTCCGAAGTGAAATTATTTTCACCGACGAGGTAACTTTTAAAAGTTAGATTGAGTTATAGGAGCGTATTTGAAGCACTTTTGCTTAATAAACCACCGCTCTATCTCTTACGGTTGATTTTTAAATTAATCAGAAAGTCTTCGTCGGCAGCGCTTCACGGTAGCCTCTCCGTACAGAGACTAAGTCCGAATTGAAAATATTTTCACCGACGACGTATCTTTTAAATGTTATGTTCAGTTATGGGAGCGTATTTGAAGCACTTTTGCTTAATAAATCACCGCTCTATCTCTTACGGTTGATTTTTAAATAATTTCTAAAATAGTCGTCGGCGACCCTTCACGGTAGCCACTCGGTAGGAAAAAATCTAAGTCCGAAGTGAAATTATTTTCACCGACGAGGTAACTTTTAAATGTTAGATTGAGTTATAGGAGCGTATTTGAAGCACTTTTGCTTAATAAACCACCGCTCTATCTCTTACGGTTGATTTTTAAATTAATCAGAAAGTCTTCGTCGGCAGCGCTTCACGGTAGCCTCTCCGTACAGAGACTAAGTCCGAATTGAAAATATTTTCACCGACGACGTATCTTTTAAATGTTATGTTCAGTTATGGGAGCGTATTTGAAGCACTTTTGCTTAATAAATCACCGCTCTATCTCTTACGGTTGATTTTTAAATAATTTCTAAAATAGTCGTCGGCGACCCTTCACGGTAGCCACTCGGTAGGAAAAAATCTAAGTCCGAAGTGAAATTATTTTCACCGACGAGGTAACTTTTAAATGTTAGATTGAGTTATAGGAGCGTATTTGAAGCACTTTTGCTTAATAAACCACCGCTCTATCTCTTACGGTTGATTTTTAAATTAATCAGAAAGTCTTCGTCGGCAGCGCTTCACGGTAGCCTCTCCGTACAGAGACTAAGTCCGAATTGAAAATATTTTCACCGACGACGTATCTTTTAAATGTTATGTTCAGTTATGGGAGCGTATTTGAAGCACTTTTGCTTAATAAATCACCGCTCTATCTCTTACGGTTGATTTTTAAATAATTTCTAAAATAGTCGTCGGCGACCCTTCACGGTAGCCACTCGGTAGGAAAAAATCTAAGTCCGAAGTGAAATTATTTTCACCGACGAGGTAACTTTTAAATGTTAGATTGAGTTATAGGAGCGTATTTGAAGCACTTTTGCTTAATAAACCACCGCTCTATCTCTTACGGTTGATTTTTAAATTAATCAGAAAGTCTTCGTCGGCAGCGCTTCACGGTAGCCTCTCCGTACAGAGACTAAGTCCGAATTGAAAATATTTTCACCGACGACGTATCTTTTAAATGTTATGTTCAGTTATGGGAGCGTATTTGAAGCACTTTTGCTTAATAAATCACCGCTCTATCTCTTACGGTTGATTTTTAAATAATTTCTAAAATAGTCGTCGGCGACCCTTCACGGTAGCCACTCGGTAGGAAAAAATCTAAGTCCGAAGTGAAATTATTTTCACCGACGAGGTAACTTTTAAATGTTAGATTGAGTTATAGGAGCGTATTTGAAGCACTTTTGCTTAATAAACCACCGCTCTATCTCTTACGGTTGATTTTTAAATTAATCAGAAAGTCTTCGTCGGCAGCGCTTCACGGTAGCCTCTCCGTACAGAGACTAAGTCCGAATTGAAAATATTTTCACCGACGACGTATCTTTTAAATGTTATGTTCAGTTATGGGAGCGTATTTGAAGCACTTTTGCTTAATAAATCACCGCTCTATCTCTTACGGTTGATTTTTAAATAATTTCTAAAATAGTCGTCGGCGACCCTTCACGGTAGCCACTCGGTAGGAAAAAATCTAAGTCCGAAGTGAAATTATTTTCACCGAAGAGGTAACTTTTAAATGTTAGATTGAGTTATAGGAGCGTATTTGAAGCACTTTTGCTTAATAAACCACCGCTCTATCTCTTACGGTTGATTTTTAAATTAATCAGAAAGTCTTCGTCGGCAGCGCTTCACGGTAGCCTCTCCGTACAGAGACTAAGTCCGAATTGAAAATATTTTCACCGACGACGTATCTTTTAAATGTTATGTTCAGTTATGGGAGCGTATTTGAAGCACTTTTGCTTAATAAATCACCGCTCTATCTCTTACGGTTGATTTTTAAATAATTTCTAAAATAGTCGTCGGCGACCCTTCACGGTAGCCACTCGGTAGGAAAAAATCTAAGTCCGAAGTGAAATTATTTTCACCGACGAGGTAACTTTTAAATGTTAGATTGAGTTATAGGAGCGTATTTGAAGCACTTTTGCTTAATAAACCACCGCTCTATCTCTTACGGTTGATTTTTAAATTAATCAGAAAGTCTTCGTCGGCAGCGCTTCACGGTAGCCTCTCCGTACAGAGACTAAGTCCGAATTGAAAATATTTTCACCGACGACGTATCTTTTAAATGTTATGTTCAGTTATGGGAGCGTATTTGAAGCACTTTTGCTTAATAAATCACCGCTCTATCTCTTACGGTTGATTTTTAAATAATTTCTAAAATAGTCGTCGGCGACCCTTCACGGTAGCCACTCGGTAGGAAAAAATCTAAGTCCGAAGTGAAATTATTTTCACCGACGAGGTAACTTTTAAATGTTAGATTGAGTTATAGGAGCGTATTTGAAGCACTTTTGCTTAATAAACCACCGCTCTATCTCTTACGGTTGATTTTTAAATTAATCAGAAAGTCTTCGTCGGCAGCGCTTCACGGTAGCCTCTCCGTACAGAGACTAAGTCCGAATTGAAAATATTTTCACCGACGACGTATCTTTTAAATGTTATGTTCAGTTTTGGGAGCGTATTTGAAGCACTTTTGCTTAATAAATCACCGCTCTATCTCTTACGGTTGATTTTTAAATAATTTCTAAAATAGTCGTCGGCGACCCTTCACGGTAGCCACTCGGTAGGAAAAAATCTAAGTCCGAAGTGAAATTATTTTCACCGACGAGGTAACTTTTAAATGTTAGATTGAGTTATAGGAGCGTATTTGAAGCACTTTTGCTTAATAAACCACCGCTCTATCTCTTACGGTTGATTTTTAAATTAATCAGAAAGTCTTCGTCGGCAGCGCTTCACGGTAGCCTCTCCGTACAGAGACTAAGTCCGAATTGAAAATATTTTCACCGACGACGTATCTTTTAAATGTTATGTTCAGTTATGGGAGCGTATTTGAAGCACTTTTGCTTAATAAATCACCGCTCTATCTCTTACGGTTGATTTTTAAATAATTTCTAAAATAGTCGTCGGCGACCCTTCACGGTAGCCACTCGGTAGGAAAAAATCTAAGTCCGAAGTGAAATTATTTTCACCGACGAGGTAACTTTTAAATGTTAGATTGAGTTATAGGAGCGTATTTGAAGCACTTTTGCTTAATAAACCACCGCTCTATCTCTTACGGTTGATTTTTAAATTAATCAGAAAGTCTTCGTCGGCAGCGCTTCACGGTAGCCTCTCCGTACAGAGACTAAGTCCGAATTGAAAATATTTTCACCGACGACGTATCTTTTAAATGTTATGTTCAGTTATGGGAGCGTATTTGAAGCACTTTTGCTTAATAAATCACCGCTCTATCTCTTACGGTTGATTTTTAAATAATTTCTAAAATAGTCGTCGGCGACCCTTCACGGTAGCCACTCGGTAGGAAAAAATCTAAGTCCGAAGTGAAATTATTTTCACCGACGAGGTAACTTTTAAATGTTAGATTGAGTTATAGGAGCGTATTTGAAGCACTTTTGCTTAATAAACCACCGCTCTATCTCTTACGGTTGATTTTTAAATTAATCAGAAAGTCTTCGTCGGCAGCGCTTCACGGTAGCCTCTCCGTACAGAGACTAAGTCCGAATTGAAAATATTTTCACCGACGACGTATCTTTTAAATGTTATGTTCAGTTATGGGAGCGTATTTGAAGCACTTTTGCTTAATAAATCACCGCTCTATCTCTTACGGTTGATTTTTAAATAATTTCTAAAATAGTCGTCGGCGACCCTTCACGGTAGCCACTCGGTAGGAAAAAATCTAAGTCCGAAGTGAAATTATTTTCACCGACGAGGTAACTTTTAAATGTTAGATTGAGTTATAGGAGCGTATTTGAAGCACTTTTGCTTAATAAACCACCGCTCTATCTCTTACGGTTGATTTTTAAATTAATCAGAAAGTCTTCGTCGGCAGCGCTTCACGGTAGCCTCTCCGTACAGAGACTAAGTCCGAATTGAAAATATTTTCACCGACGACGTATCTTTTAAATGTTATGTTCAGTTATGGGAGCGTATTTGAAGCACTTTTGCTTAATAAATCACCGCTCTATCTCTTACGGTTGATTTTTAAATAATTTCTAAAATAGTCGTCGGCGACCCTTCACGGTAGCCACTCGGTAGGAAAAAATCTAAGTCCGAAGTGAAATTATTTTCACCGACGAGGTAACTTTTAAATGTTAGATTGAGTTATAGGAGCGTATTTGAAGCACTTTTGCTTAATAAACCACCGCTCTATCTCTTACGGTTGATTTTTAAATTAATCAGAAAGTCTTCGTCGGCAGCGCTTCACGGTAGCCTCTCCGTACAGAGACTAAGTCCGAATTGAAAATATTTTCACCGACGACGTATCTTTTAAATGTTATGTTCAGTTATGGGAGCGTATTTGAAGCACTTTTGCTTAATAAATCACCGCTCTATCTCTTACGGTTGATTTTTAAATAATTTCTAAAATAGTCGTCGGCGACCCTTCACGGTAGCCACTCGGTAGGAAAAAATCTAAGTCCGAAGTGAAATTATTTTCACCGACGAGGTAACTTTTAAATGTTAGATTGAGTTATAGGAGCGTATTTGAAGCACTTTTGCTTAATAAACCACCGCTCTATCTCTTACGGTTGATTTTTAAATTAATCAGAAAGTCTTCGTCGGCAGCGCTTCACGGTAGCCTCTCCGTACAGAGACTAAGTCCGAATTGAAAATATTTTCACCGACGACGTATCTTTTAAATGTTATGTTCAGTTATGGGAGCGTATTTGAAGCACTTTTGCTTAATAAATCACCGCTCTATCTCTTACGGTTGATTTTTAAATAATTTCTAAAATAGTCGTCGGCGACCCTTCACGGTAGCCACTCGGTAGGAAAAAATCTAAGTCCGAAGTGAAATTATTTTCACCGACGAGGTAACTTTTAAATGTTAGATTGAGTTATAGGAGCGTATTTGAAGCACTTTTGCTTAATAAACCACCGCTCTATCTCTTACGGTTGATTTTTAAATTAATCAGAAAGTCTTCGTCGGCAGCGCTTCACGGTAGCCTCTCCGTACAGAGACTAAGTCCGAATTGAAAATATTTTCACCGACGACGTATCTTTTAAATGTTATGTTCAGTTATGGGAGCGTATTTGAAGCACTTTTGCTTAATAAATCACCGCTCTATCTCTTACGGTTGATTTTTAAATAATTTCTAAAATAGTCGTCGGCGACCCTTCACGGTAGCCACTCGGTAGGAAAAAATCTAAGTCCGAAGTGAAATTATTTTCACCGACGAGGTAACTTTTAAAAGTTAGATTGAGTTATAGGAGCGTATTTGAAGCACTTTTGCTTAATAAACCACCGCTCTATCTCTTACGGTTGATTTTTAAATTAATCAGAAAGTCTTCGTCGGCAGCGCTTCACGGTAGCCTCTCCGTACAGAGACTAAGTCCGAATTGAAAATATTTTCACCGACGACGTATCTTTTAAATGTTATGTTCAGTTATGGGAGCGTATTTGAAGCACTTTTGCTTAATAAATCACCGCTCTATCTCTTACGGTTGATTTTTAAATAATTTCTAAAATAGTCGTCGGCGACCCTTCACGGTAGCCACTCGGTAGGAAAAAATCTAAGTCCGAAGTGAAATTATTTTCACCGACGAGGTAACTTTTAAATGTTAGATTGAGTTATAGGAGCGTATTTGAAGCACTTTTGCTTAATAAACCACCGCTCTATCTCTTACGGTTGATTTTTAAATTAATCAGAAAGTCTTCGTCGGCAGCGCTTCACGGTAGCCTCTCCGTACAGAGACTAAGTCCGAATTGAAAATATTTTCACCGACGACGTATCTTTTAAATGTTATGTTCAGTTATGGGAGCGTATTTGAAGCACTTTTGCTTAATAAATCACCGCTCTATCTCTTACGGTTGATTTTTAAATAATTTCTAAAATAGTCGTCGGCGACCCTTCACGGTAGCCACTCGGTAGGAAAAAATCTAAGTCCGAAGTGAAATTATTTTCACCGACGAGGTAACTTTTAAATGTTAGATTGAGTTATAGGAGCGTATTTGAAGCACTTTTGCTTAATAAACCACCGCTCTATCTCTTACGGTTGATTTTTAAATTAATCAGAAAGTCTTCGTCGGCAGCGCTTCACGGTAGCCTCTCCGTACAGAGACTAAGTCCGAATTGAAAATATTTTCACCGACGACGTATCTTTTAAATGTTATGTTCAGTTATGGGAGCGTATTTGAAGCACTTTTGCTTAATAAATCACCGCTCTATCTCTTACGGTTGATTTTTAAATAATTTCTAAAATAGTCGTCGGCGACCCTTCACGGTAGCCACTCGGTAGGAAAAAATCTAAGTCCGAAGTGAAATTATTTTCACCGACGAGGTAACTTTTAAATGTTAGATTGAGTTATAGGAGCGTATTTGAAGCACTTTTGCTTAATAAACCACCGCTCTATCTCTTACGGTTGATTTTTAAATTAATCAGAAAGTCTTCGTCGGCAGCGCTTCACGGTAGCCTCTCCGTACAGAGACTAAGTCCGAATTGAAAATATTTTCACCGACGACGTATCTTTTAAATGTTATGTTCAGTTATGGGAGCGTATTTGAAGCACTTTTGCTTAATAAATCACCGCTCTATCTCTTACGGTTGATTTTTAAATAATTTCTAAAATAGTCGTCGGCGACCCTTCACGGTAGCCACTCGGTAGGAAAAAATCTAAGTCCGAAGTGAAATTATTTTCACCGACGAGGTAACTTTTAAATGTTAGATTGAGTTATAGGAGCGTATTTGAAGCACTTTTGCTTAATAAACCACCGCTCTATCTCTTACGGTTGATTTTTAAATTAATCAGAAAGTCTTCGTCGGCAGCGCTTCACGGTAGCCTCTCCGTACAGAGACTAAGTCCGAATTGAAAATATTTTCACCGACGACGTATCTTTTAAATGTTATGTTCAGTTATGGGAGCGTATTTGAAGCACTTTTGCTTAATAAATCACCGCTCTATCTCTTACGGTTGATTTTTAAATAATTTCTAAAATAGTCGTCGGCGACCCTTCACGGTAGCCACTCGGTAGGAAAAAATCTAAGTCCGAAGTGAAATTATTTTCACCGACGAGGTAACTTTTAAATGTTAGATTGAGTTATAGGAGCGTATTTGAAGCACTTTTGCTTAATAAACCACCGCTCTATCTCTTACGGTTGATTTTTAAATTAATCAGAAAGTCTTCGTCGGCAGCGCTTCACGGTAGCCTCTCCGTACAGAGACTAAGTCCGAATTGAAAATATTTTCACCGACGACGTATCTTTTAAATGTTATGTTCAGTTATGGGAGCGTATTTGAAGCACTTTTGCTTAATAAATCACCGCTCTATCTCTTACGGTTGATTTTTAAATAATTTCTAAAATAGTCGTCGGCGACCCTTCACGGTAGCCACTCGGTAGGAAAAAATCTAAGTCCGAAGTGAAATTATTTTCACCGACGAGGTAACTTTTAAATGTTAGATTGAGTTATAGGAGCGTATTTGAAGCACTTTTGCTTAATAAACCACCGCTCTATCTCTTACGGTTGATTTTTAAATTAATCAGAAAGTCTTCGTCGGCAGCGCTTCACGGTAGCCTCTCCGTACAGAGACTAAGTCCGAATTGAAAATATTTTCACCGACGACGTATCTTTTAAATGTTATGTTCAGTTATGGGAGCGTATTTGAAGCACTTTTGCTTAATAAATCACCGCTCTATCTCTTACGGTTGATTTTTAAATAATTTCTAAAATAGTCGTCGGCGACCCTTCACGGTAGCCACTCGGTAGGAAAAAATCTAAGTCCGAAGTGAAATTATTTTCACCGACGAGGTAACTTTTAAATGTTAGATTGAGTTATAGGAGCGTATTTGAAGCACTTTTGCTTAATAAACCACCGCTCTATCTCTTACGGTTGATTTTTAAATTAATCAGAAAGTCTTCGTCGGCAGCGCTTCACGGTAGCCTCTCCGTACAGAGACTAAGTCCGAATTGAAAATATTTTCACCGACGACGTATCTTTTAAATGTTATGTTCAGTTATGGGAGCGTATTTGAAGCACTTTTGCTTAATAAATCACCGCTCTATCTCTTACGGTTGATTTTTAAATAATTTCTAAAATAGTCGTCGGCGACCCTTCACGGTAGCCACTCGGTAGGAAAAAATCTAAGTCCGAAGTGAAATTATTTTCACCGACGAGGTAACTTTTAAATGTTAGATTGAGTTATAGGAGCGTATTTGAAGCACTTTTGCTTAATAAACCACCGCTCTATCTCTTACGGTTGATTTTTAAATTAATCAGAAAGTCTTCGTCGGCAGCGCTTCACGGTAGCCTCTCCGTACAGAGACTAAGTCCGAATTGAAAATATTTTCACCGACGACGTATCTTTTAAATGTTATGTTCAGTTATGGGAGCGTATTTGAAGCACTTTTGCTTAATAAATCACCGCTCTATCTCTTACGGTTGATTTTTAAATAATTTCTAAAATAGTCGTCGGCGACCCTTCACGGTAGCCACTCGGTAGGAAAAAATCTAAGTCCGAAGTGAAATTATTTTCACCGACGAGGTAACTTTTAAATGTTAGATTGAGTTATAGGAGCGTATTTGAAGCACTTTTGCTTAATAAACCACCGCTCTATCTCTTACGGTTGATTTTTAAATTAATCAGAAAGTCTTCGTCGGCAGCGCTTCACGGTAGCCTCTCCGTACAGAGACTAAGTCCGAATTGAAAATATTTTCACCGACGACGTATCTTTTAAATGTTATGTTCAGTTATGGGAGCGTATTTGAAGCACTTTTGCTTAATAAATCACCGCTCTATCTCTTACGGTTGATTTTTAAATAATTTCTAAAATAGTCGTCGGCGACCCTTCACGGTAGCCACTCGGTAGGAAAAAATCTAAGTCCGAAGTGAAATTATTTTCACCGACGAGGTAACTTTTAAATGTTAGATTGAGTTATAGGAGCGTATTTGAAGCACTTTTGCTTAATAAACCACCGCTCTATCTCTTACGGTTGATTTTTAAATTAATCAGAAAGTCTTCGTCGGCAGCGCTTCACGGTAGCCTCTCCGTACAGAGACTAAGTCCGAATTGAAAATATTTTCACCGACGACGTATCTTTTAAATGTTATGTTCAGTTATGGGAGCGTATTTGAAGCACTTTTGCTTAATAAATCACCGCTCTATCTCTTACGGTTGATTTTTAAATAATTTCTAAAATAGTCGTCGGCGACCCTTCACGGTAGCCACTCGGTAGGAAAAAATCTAAGTCCGAAGTGAAATTATTTTCACCGACGAGGTAACTTTTAAATGTTAGATTGAGTTATAGGAGCGTATTTGAAGCACTTTTGCTTAATAAACCACCGCTCTATCTCTTACGGTTGATTTTTAAATTAATCAGAAAGTCTTCGTCGGCAGCGCTTCACGGTAGCCTCTCCGTACAGAGACTAAGTCCGAATTGAAAATATTTTCACCGACGACGTATCTTTTAAATGTTATGTTCAGTTATGGGAGCGTATTTGAAGCACTTTTGCTTAATAAATCACCGCTCTATCTCTTACGGTTGATTTTTAAATAATTTCTAAAATAGTCGTCGGCGACCCTTCACGGTAGCCACTCGGTAGGAAAAAATCTAAGTCCGAAGTGAAATTATTTTCACCGACGAGGTAACTTTTAAATGTTAGATTGAGTTATAGGAGCGTATTTGAAGCACTTTTGCTTAATAAACCACCGCTCTATCTCTTACGGTTGATTTTTAAATTAATCAGAAAGTCTTCGTCGGCAGCGCTTCACGGTAGCCTCTCCGTACAGAGACTAAGTCCGAATTGAAAATATTTTCACCGACGACGTATCTTTTAAATGTTATGTTCAGTTATGGGAGCGTATTTGAAGCACTTTTGCTTAATAAATCACCGCTCTATCTCTTACGGTTGATTTTTAAATAATTTCTAAAATAGTCGTCGGCGACCCTTCACGGTAGCCACTCGGTAGGAAAAAATCTAAGTCCGAAGTGAAATTATTTTCACCGACGAGGTAACTTTTAAATGTTAGATTGAGTTATAGGAGCGTATTTGAAGCACTTTTGCTTAATAAACCACCGCTCTATCTCTTACGGTTGATTTTTAAATTAATCAGAAAGTCTTCGTCGGCAGCGCTTCACGGTAGCCTCTCCGTACAGAGACTAAGTCCGAAATGAAAATATTTTCACCGACGACGTATCTTTTAAATGTTATGTTCAGTTATGGGAGCGTATTTGAAGCACTTTTGCTTAATAAATCACCGCTCTATCTCTTACGGTTGATTTTTAAATAATTTCTAAAATAGTCGTCGGCGACCCTTCACGGTAGCCACTCGGTAGGAAAAAATCTAAGTCCGAAGTGAAATTATTTTCACCGACGAGGTAACTTTTAAATGTTAGATTGAGTTATAGGAGCGTATTTGAAGCACTTTTGCTTAATAAACCACCGCTCTATCTCTTACGGTTGATTTTTAAATTAATCAGAAAGTCTTCGTCGGCAGCGCTTCACGGTAGCCTCTCCGTACAGAGACTAAGTCCGAATTGAAAATATTTTCACCGACGACGTATCTTTTAAATGTTATGTTCAGTTATGGGAGCGTATTTGAAGCACTTTTGCTTAATAAATCACCGCTCTATCTCTTACGGTTGATTTTTAAATAATTTCTAAAATAGTCGTCGGCGACCCTTCACGGTAGCCACTCGGTAGGAAAAAAATCTAAGTCCGAAGTGAAATTATTTTCACCGACGAGGTAACTTTTAAATGTTAGATTGAGTTATAGGAGCGTATTTGAAGCACTTTTGCTTAATAAACCACCGCTCTATCTCTTACGGTTGATTTTTAAATTAATCAGAAAGTCTTCGTCGGCAGCGCTTCACGGTAGCCTCTCCGTACAGAGACTAAGTCCGAATTGAAAATATTTTCACCGACGACGTATCTTTTAAATGTTATGTTCAGTTATGGGAGCGTATTTGAAGCACTTTTGCTTAATAAATCACCGCTCTATCTCTTACGGTTGATTTTTAAATAATTTCTAAAATAGTCGTCGGCGACCCTTCACGGTAGCCACTCGGTAGGAAAAAATCTAGTCCGAAGTGAAATTATTTTCACCGACGAGGTAACTTTTAAATGTTAGATTGAGTTATAGGAGCGTATTTGAAGCACTTTTGCTTAATAAACCACCGCTCTATCTCTTACGGTTGATTTTTAAATTAATCAGAAAGTCTTCGTCGGCAGCGCTTCACGGTAGCCTCTCCGTACAGAGACTAAGTCCGAATTGAAAATATTTTCACCGACGACGTATCTTTTAAATGTTATGTTCAGTTATGGGAGCGTATTTGAAGCACTTTTGCTTAATAAATCACCGCTCTATCTCTTACGGTTGATTTTTAAATAATTTCTAAAATAGTCGTCGGCGACCCTTCACGGTAGCCACTCGGTAGGAAAAAATCTAAGTCCGAAGTGAAATTATTTTCACCGACGAGGTAACTTTTAAATGTTAGATTGAGTTATAGGAGCGTATTTGAAGCACTTTTGCTTAATAAACCACCGCTCTATCTCTTACGGTTGATTTTTAAATTAATCAGAAAGTCTTCGTCGGCAGCGCTTCACGGTAGCCTCTCTCTGTACGGAGAGGACTAAGTCCGAATTGAAAATATTTTCACCGACGACGTATCTTTTAAATGTTATGTTCAGTTATGGGAGCGTATTTGAAGCACTTTTTGCTTAATAAATCACCGCTCTATCTCTTACGGTTGATTTTTAAATAATTTCTAAAATAGTCGTCGGCGACCCTTCACGGTAGCCACTCGGTAGGAAAAAAATCTAAGTCCGAAGTGAAATTATTTTCACCGACGAGGTAACTTTTAAATGTTAGATTGAGTTATAGGAGCGTATTTGAAGCACTTTTGCTTAATAAACCACCGCTCTATCTCTTACGGTTGATTTTTAAATTAATCAGAAAGTCTTCGTCGGCAGCGCTTCACGGTAGCCTCTCCGTACAGAGACTAAGTCCGAATTGAAAATATTTTCACCGACGACGTATCTTTTAAATGTTATGTTACAGTTATGGGAGCGTATTTGAAGCACTTTTGCTTAATAAATCACCGCTCTATCTCTTACGGTTGATTTTTAAATAATTTCTAAAATAGTCGTCGGCGACCCTTCACGGTAGCCACTCGGTAGGAAAAAATCTAAGTCCGAAGTGAAATTATTTCACCGACGAGGTAACTTTTAAATGTTAGATTGAGTTATAGGAGCGTTATTTGAAGCACTTTTGCTTAATAAACCACCGCTCTATCTCTTACGGTTGATTTTTAAATTAATCAGAAAGTCTTCGTCGGCAGCGCTTCACGGTAGCCTCTCCGTACAGAGACTAAGTCCGAATTGAAAATATTTTCACCGACGACGTATCTTTTAAATGTTATGTTCAGTTATGGGAGCGTATTTGAAGCACTTTTGCTTAATAAATCACCGCTCTATCTCTTACGGTTGATTTTTAAATAATTTCTAAAATAGTCGTCGGCGACCCTTCACGGTAGCCACTCGGTAGGAAAAAATCTAAGTCCGAAGTGAAATTATTTTCACCGACGAGGTAACTTTTAAATGTTAGATTGAGTTATAGGAGCGTATTTGAAGCACTTTTGCTTAATAAACCACCGCTCTATCTCTTACGGTTGATTTTTAAATTAATCAGAAAGTCTTCGTCGGCAGCGCTTCACGGTAGCCTCTCCGTACAGAGACTAAGTCCGAATTGAAAATATTTTCACCGACGACGTATCTTTTAAATGTTATGTTCAGTTATGGGAGCGTATTTGAAGCACTTTTGCTTAATAAATCACCGCTCTATCTCTTACGGTTGATTTTTAAATAATTTCTAAATAGTCGTCGGCGACCCTTCACGGTAGCCACTCGGTAGGAAAAAATCTAAGTCCGAAGTGAAATTTATTTTCACCGACGAGGTAACTTTTAAATGTTAGATTGAGTTATAGGAGCGTATTTGAAGCACTTTTGCTTAATAAACCACCGCTCTATCTCTTACGGTTGATTTTTAATTTAATCAGAAAGTCTTCGTCGGCAGCGCTTCACGGTAGCCTCTCCGTACAGAGACTAAGTCCGAATTGAAAATATTTTCACCGACGACGTATCTGTTTAAATGTTATGTTCAGTTATGGGAGCGTATTTGAAGAACTTTTGCTTAATAAATCACCGCTCTATCTCTTACGGTTGATTTTTAAATAATTTCTAAAATAGTCGTCGGCGACCCTTCACGGTAGCCACTCGGTAGGAAAAAATCTAAGTCCGAAGTGAAATTATTTTCACCGACGAGGTAACTTTTAAATGTTAGATTGAGTTATAGGAGCGTATTTGAAGCACTTTGCTTAATAAACCACCGCTCTATCTCTTACGGTTGATTTTTAAATTAATCAGAAAGTCTTCGTCGGCAGCGCTTCACGGTAGCCTCTCCGTACAGAGACTAAGTCCGAATTGAAAATATTTTTCACCGACGACGTATCTTTTAAATGTTATGTTCAGTTATGGGAGCGTATTTGAAGCACTTTTGCTTAATAAATCACCGCTCTATCTCTTACGGTTGATTTTTAAATAATTTCTAAAATAGTCGTCGGCGACCCTTCACGGTAGCCACTCGGTAGGAAAAAATCTAAGTCCGAAGTGAAATTATTTTCACCGACGAGGTAACTTTTAAATGTTAGATTGAGTTATAGGAGCGTATTTGAAGCACTTTTGCTTAATAAACCACCGCTCTATCTCTTACGGTTGATTTTTAAATTAATCAGAAAGTCTTCGTCGGCAGCGCTTCACGGTAGCCTCTCCGTACAGAGACTAAGTCCGAATTGAAAATATTTTCACCGACGACGTATCTTTTAAATGTTATGTTCAGTTATGGGAGCGTATTTGAAGCACTTTTGCTTAATAAATCACCGCTCTATCTCTTACGGTTGATTTTTAAATAATTTCTAAAATAGTCGTCGGCGACCCTTCACGGTAGCCACTCGGTAGGAAAAAATCTAAGTCCGAAGTGAAATTATTTTCACCGACGAGGTAACTTTTAAATGTTAGATTGAGTTATAGGAGCGTATTTGAAGCACTTTTGCTTAATAAACCACCGCTCTATCTCTTACGGTTGATTTTTAAATTAATCAGAAAGTCTTCGTCGGCAGCGCTTCACGGTAGCCTCTCCGTACAGAGACTAAGTCCGAATTGAAAATATTTTCACCGACGACGTATCTTTTAAATGTTATGTTCAGTTATGGGAGCGTATTTGAAGCACTTTTGCTTAATAAATCACCGCTCTATCTCTTACGGTTGATTTTTAAATAATTTCTAAAATAGTCGTCGGCGACCCTTCACGGTAGCCACTCGGTAGGAAAAAATCTAAGTCCGAAGTGAAATTATTTTCACCGACGAGGTAACTTTTAAATGTTAGATTGAGTTATAGGAGCGTATTTGAAGCACTTTTGCTTAATAAACCACCGCTCTATCTCTTACGGTTGATTTTTAAATTAATCAGAAAGTCTTCGTCGGCAGCGCTTCACGGTAGCCTCTCCGTACAGAGACTAAGTCCGAATTGAAAATATTTTCACCGACGACGTATCTTTTAAATGTTATGTTCAGTTATGGGAGCGTATTTGAAGCACTTTTGCTTAATAAATCACCGCTCTATCTCTTACGGTTGATTTTTAAATAATTTCTAAAATAGTCGTCGGCGACCCTTCACGGTAGCCACTCGGTAGGAAAAAATCTAAGTCCGAAGTGAAATTATTTTCACCGACGAGGTAACTTTTAAATGTTAGATTGAGTTATAGGAGCGTATTTGAAGCACTTTTGCTTAATAAACCACCGCTCTATCTCTTACGGTTGATTTTTAAATTAATCAGAAAGTCTTCGTCGGCAGCGCTTCACGGTAGCCTCTCCGTACAGAGACTAAGTCCGAATTGAAAATATTTTCACCGACGACGTATCTTTTAAATGTTATGTTCAGTTATGGGAGCGTATTTGAAGCACTTTTGCTTAATAAATCACCGCTCTATCTCTTACGGTTGATTTTTAAATAATTTCTAAAATAGTCGTCGGCGACCCTTCACGGTAGCCACTCGGTAGGAAAAAATCTAAGTCCGAAGTGAAATTATTTTCACCGACGAGGTAACTTTTAAATGTTAGATTGAGTTATAGGAGCGTATTTGAAGCACTTTTGCTTAATAAACCACCGCTCTATCTCTTACGGTTGATTTTTAAATTAATCAGAAAGTCTTCGTCGGCAGCGCTTCACGGTAGCCTCTCCGTACAGAGACTAAGTCCGAATTGAAAATATTTTCACCGACGACGTATCTTTTAAATGTTATGTTCAGTTATGGGAGCGTATTTGAAGCACTTTTGCTTAATAAATCACCGCTCTATCTCTTACGGTTGATTTTTAAATAATTTCTAAAATAGTCGTCGGCGACCCTTCACGGTAGCCACTCGGTAGGAAAAAATCTAAGTCCGAAGTGAAATTATTTTCACCGACGAGGTAACTTTTAAATGTTAGATTGAGTTATAGGAGCGTATTTGAAGCACTTTTGCTTAATAAACCACCGCTCTATCTCTTACGGTTGATTTTTAAATTAATCAGAAAGTCTTCGTCGGCAGCGCTTCACGGTAGCCTCTCCGTACAGAGACTAAGTCCGAATTGAAAATATTTTCACCGACGACGTATCTTTTAAATGTTATGTTCAGTTATGGGAGCGTATTTGAAGCACTTTTGCTTAATAAATCACCGCTCTATCTCTTACGGTTGATTTTTAAATAATTTCTAAAATAGTCGTCGGCGACCCTTCACGGTAGCCACTCGGTAGGAAAAAATCTAAGTCCGATGTGAAATTATTTTCACCGACGAGGTAACTTTTAAATGTTAGATTGAGTTATAGGAGCGTATTTGAAGCACTTTTGCTTAATAAACCACCGCTCTATCTCTTACGGTTGATTTTTAAATTAATCAGAAAGTCTTCGTCGGCAGCGCTTCACGGTAGCCTCTCCGTACAGAGACTAAGTCCGAATTGAAAATATTTTCACCGACGACGTATCTTTTAAATGTTATGTTCAGTTATGGGAGCGTATTTGAAGCACTTTTGCTTAATAAATCACCGCTCTATCTCTTACGGTTGATTTTTAAATAATTTCTAATAGTCGTCGGCGACCCTTCACGGTAGCCACTCGGTAGGAAAAAATCTAAGTCCGAAGTGAAATTATTTTCACCGACGAGGTAACTTTTAAATGTTAGATTGAGTTATAGGAGCGTATTTGAAGCACTTTTGCTTAATAAACCACCGCTCTATCTCTTACGGTTGATTTTTAAATTAATCAGAAAGTCTTCGTCGGCAGCGCTTCACGGTAGCCTCTCCGTACAGAGACTAAGTCCGAATTGAAAATATTTTCACCGACGACGTATCTTTTAAATGTTATGTTCAGTTATGGGAGCGTATTTGAAGCACTTTTGCTTAATAAATCACCGCTCTATCTCTTACGGTTGATTTTTAAATAATTTCTAAAATAGTCGTCGGCGACCCTTCACGGTAGCCACTCGGTAGGAAAAAATCTAAGTCCGAAGTGAAATTATTTTCACCGACGAGGTAACTTTTAAATGTTAGATTGAGTTATAGGAGCGTATTTGAAGCACTTTTGCTTAATAAACCACCGCTCTATCTCTTACGGTTGATTTTTAAATTAATCAGAAAGTCTTCGTCGGCAGCGCTTCACGGTAGCCTCTCCGTACAGAGACTAAGTCCGAATTGAAAATATTTTCACCGACGACGTATCTTTTAAATGTTATGTTCAGTTATGGGAGCGTATTTGAAGCACTTTTGCTTAATAAATCACCGCTCTATCTCTTACGGTTGATTTTTAAATAATTTCTAAAATAGTCGTCGGCGACCCTTCACGGTAGCCACTCGGTAGGAAAAAATCTAAGTCCGAAGTGAAATTATTTTCACCGACGAGGTAACTTTTAAATGTTAGATTGAGTTATAGGAGCGTATTTGAAGCACTTTTGCTTAATAAACCACCGCTCTATCTCTTACGGTTGATTTTTAAATTAATCAGAAAGTCTTCGTCGGCAGCGCTTCACGGTAGCCTCTCCGTACAGAGACTAAGTCCGAATTGAAAATATTTTCACCGACGACGTATCTTTTAAATGTTATGTTCAGTTATGGGAGCGTATTTGAAGCACTTTTGCTTAATAAATCACCGCTCTATCTCTTACGGTTGATTTTTAAATAATTTCTAAAATAGTCGTCGGCGACCCTTCACGGTAGCCACTCGGTAGGAAAAAATCTAAGTCCGAAGTGAAATTATTTTCACCGACGAGGTAACTTTTAAATGTTAGATTGAGTTATAGGAGCGTATTTGAAGCACTTTTGCTTAATAAACCACCGCTCTATCTCTTACGGTTGATTTTTAAATTAATCAGAAAGTCTTCGTCGGCAGCGCTTCACGGTAGCCTCTCCGTACAGAGACTAAGTCCGAATTGAAAATATTTTCACCGACGACGTATCTTTTAAATGTTATGTTCAGTTATGGGAGCGTATTTGAAGCACTTTTGCTTAATAAATCACCGCTCTATCTCTTACGGTTGATTTTTAAATAATTTCTAAAATAGTCGTCGGCGACCCTTCACGGTAGCCACTCGGTAGGAAAAAATCTAAGTCCGAAGTGAAATTATTTTCACCGACGAGGTAACTTTTAAATGTTAGATTGAGTTATAGGAGCGTATTTGAAGCACTTTTGCTTAATAAACCACCGCTCTATCTCTTACGGTTGATTTTTAAATTAATCAGAAAGTCTTCGTCGGCAGCGCTTCACGGTAGCCTCTCCGTACAGAGACTAAGTCCGAATTGAAAATATTTTCACCGACGACGTATCTTTTAAATGTTATGTTCAGTTATGGGAGCGTATTTGAAGCACTTTTGCTTAATAAATCACCGCTCTATCTCTTACGGTTGATTTTTAAATAATTTCTAAAATAGTCGTCGGCGACCCTTCACGGTAGCCACTCGGTAGGAAAAAATCTAAGTCCGAAGTGAAATTATTTTCACCGACGAGGTAACTTTTAAATGTTAGATTGAGTTATAGGAGCGTATTTGAAGCACTTTTGCTTAATAAACCACCGCTCTATCTCTTACGGTTGATTTTTAAATTAATCAGAAAGTCTTCGTCGGCAGCGCTTCACGGTAGCCTCTCCGTACAGAGACTAAGTCCGAATTGAAAATATTTTCACCGACGACGTATCTTTTAAATGTTATGTTCAGTTATGGGAGCGTATTTGAAGCACTTTTGCTTAATAAATCACCGCTCTATCTCTTACGGTTGATTTTTAAATAATTTCTAAAATAGTCGTCGGCGACCCTTCACGGTAGCCACTCGGTAGGAAAAAATCTAAGTCCGAAGTGAAATTATTTTCACCGACGAGGTAACTTTTAAATGTTAGATTGAGTTATAGGAGCGTATTTGAAGCACTTTTGCTTAATAAACCACCGCTCTATCTCTTACGGTTGATTTTTAAATTAATCAGAAAGTCTTCGTCGGCAGCGCTTCACGGTAGCCTCTCCGTACAGAGACTAAGTCCGAATTGAAAATATTTTCACCGACGACGTATCTTTTAAATGTTATGTTCAGTTATGGGAGCGTATTTGAAGCACTTTTGCTTAATAAATCACCGCTCTATCTCTTACGGTTGATTTTTAAATAATTTCTAAAATAGTCGTCGGCGACCCTTCACGGTAGCCACTCGGTAGGAAAAAATCTAAGTCCGAAGTGAAATTATTTTCACCGACGAGGTAACTTTTAAATGTTAGATTGAGTTATAGGAGCGTATTTGAAGCACTTTTGCTTAATAAACCACCGCTCTATCTCTTACGGTTGATTTTTAAATTAATCAGAAAGTCTTCGTCGGCAGCGCTTCACGGTAGCCTCTCCGTACAGAGACTAAGTCCGAATTGAAAATATTTTCACCGACGACGTATCTTTTAAATGTTATGTTCAGTTATGGGAGCGTATTTGAAGCACTTTTGCTTAATAAATCACCGCTCTATCTCTTACGGTTGATTTTTAAATAATTTCTAAAATAGTCGTCGGCGACCCTTCACGGTAGCCACTCGGTAGGAAAAAATCTAAGTCCGAAGTGAAATTATTTTCACCGACGAGGTAACTTTTAAATGTTAGATTGAGTTATAGGAGCGTATTTGAAGCACTTTTGCTTAATAAACCACCGCTCTATCTCTTACGGTTGATTTTTAAATTAATCAGAAAGTCTTCGTCGGCAGCGCTTCACGGTAGCCTCTCCGTACAGAGACTAAGTCCGAATTGAAAATATTTTCACCGACGACGTATCTTTTAAATGTTATGTTCAGTTATGGGAGCGTATTTGAAGCACTTTTGCTTAATAAATCACCGCTCTATCTCTTACGGTTGATTTTTAAATAATTTCTAAAATAGTCGTCGGCGACCCTTCACGGTAGCCACTCGGTAGGAAAAAATCTAAGTCCGAAGTGAAATTATTTTCACCGACGAGGTAACTTTTAAATGTTAGATTGAGTTATAGGAGCGTATTTGAAGCACTTTTGCTTAATAAACCACCGCTCTATCTCTTACGGTTGATTTTTAAATTAATCAGAAAGTCTTCGTCGGCAGCGCTTCACGGTAGCCTCTCCGTACAGAGACTAAGTCCGAATTGAAAATATTTTCACCGACGACGTATCTTTTAAATGTTATGTTCAGTTATGGGAGCGTATTTGAAGCACTTTTGCTTAATAAATCACCGCTCTATCTCTTACGGTTGATTTTTAAATAATTTCTAAAATAGTCGTCGGCGACCCTTCACGGTAGCCACTCGGTAGGAAAAAATCTAAGTCCGAAGTGAAATTATTTTCACCGACGAGGTAACTTTTAAATGTTAGATTGAGTTATAGGAGCGTATTTGAAGCACTTTTGCTTAATAAACCACCGCTCTATCTCTTACGGTTGATTTTTAAATTAATCAGAAAGTCTTCGTCGGCAGCGCTTCACGGTAGCCTCTCCGTACAGAGACTAAGTCCGAATTGAAAATATTTTCACCGACGACGTATCTTTTAAATGTTATGTTCAGTTATGGGAGCGTATTTGAAGCACTTTTGCTTAATAAATCACCGCTCTATCTCTTACGGTTGATTTTTAAATAATTTCTAAAATAGTCGTCGGCGACCCTTCACGGTAGCCACTCGGTAGGAAAAAATCTAAGTCCGAAGTGAAATTATTTTCACCGACGAGGTAACTTTTAAATGTTAGATTGAGTTATAGGAGCGTATTTGAAGCACTTTTGCTTAATAAACCACCGCTCTATCTCTTACGGTTGATTTTTAAATTAATCAGAAAGTCTTCGTCGGCAGCGCTTCACGGTAGCCTCTCCGTACAGAGACTAAGTCCGAATTGAAAATATTTTCACCGACGACGTATCTTTTAAATGTTATGTTCAGTTATGGGAGCGTATTTGAAGCACTTTTGCTTAATAAATCACCGCTCTATCTCTTACGGTTGATTTTTAAATAATTTCTAAAATAGTCGTCGGCGACCCTTCACGGTAGCCACTCGGTAGGAATATAATCTAAGTCCGAAGTGAAATTATTTTCACCGACGAGGTAACTTTTAAATGTTAGATTGAGTTATAGGAGCGTATTTGAAGCACTTTTGCTTAATAAACCACCGCTCTATCTCTTACGGTTGATTTTTAAATTAATCAGAAAGTCTTCGTCGGCAGCGCTTCACGGTAGCCTCTCCGTACAGAGACTAAGTCCGAATTGAAAATATTTTCACCGACGACGTATCTTTTAAATGTTATGTTCAGTTATGGGAGCGTATTTGAAGCACTTTTGCTTAATAAATCACCGCTCTATCTCTTACGGTTGATTTTTAAATAATTTCTAAAATAGTCGTCGGCGACCCTTCACGGTAGCCACTCGGTAGGAAAAAATCTAAGTCCGAAGTGAAATTATTTTCACCGACGAGGTAACTTTTAAATGTTAGATTGAGTTATAGGAGCGTATTTGAAGCACTTTTGCTTAATAAACCACCGCTCTATCTCTTACGGTTGATTTTTAAATTAATCAGAAAGTCTTCGTCGGCAGCGCTTCACGGTAGCCTCTCCGTACAGAGACTAAGTCCGAATTGAAAATATTTTCACCGACGACGTATCTTTTAAATGTTATGTTCAGTTATGGGAGCGTATTTGAAGCACTTTTGCTTAATAAATCACCGCTCTATCTCTTACGGTTGATTTTTAAATAATTTCTAAAATAGTCGTCGGCGACCCTTCACGGTAGCCACTCGGTAGGAAAAAATCTAAGTCCGAAGTGAAATTATTTTCACCGACGAGGTAACTTTTAAATGTTAGATTGAGTTATAGGAGCGTATTTGAAGCACTTTTGCTTAATAAACCACCGCTCTATCTCTTACGGTTGATTTTTAAATTAATCAGAAAGTCTTCGTCGGCAGCGCTTCACGGTAGCCTCTCCGTACAGAGACTAAGTCCGAATTGAAAATATTTTCACCGACGACGTATCTTTTAAATGTTATGTTCAGTTATGGGAGCGTATTTGAAGCACTTTTGCTTAATAAATCACCGCTCTATCTCTTACGGTTGATTTTTAAATAATTTCTAAAATAGTCGTCGGCGACCCTTCACGGTAGCCACTCGGTAGGAAAAAATCTAAGTCCGAAGTGAAATTATTTTCACCGACGAGGTAACTTTTAAATGTTAGATTGAGTTATAGGAGCGTATTTGAAGCACTTTTGCTTAATAAACCACCGCTCTATCTCTTACGGTTGATTTTTAAATTAATCAGAAAGTCTTCGTCGGCAGCGCTTCACGGTAGCCTCTCCGTACAGAGACTAAGTCCGAATTGAAAATATTTTCACCGACGACGTATCTTTTAAATGTTATGTTCAGTTATGGGAGCGTATTTGAAGCACTTTTGCTTAATAAATCACCGCTCTATCTCTTACGGTTGATTTTTAAATAATTTCTAAAATAGTCGTCGGCGACCCTTCACGGTAGCCACTCGGTAGGAAAAAATCTAAGTCCGAAGTGAAATTATTTTCACCGACGAGGTAACTTTTAAATGTTAGATTGAGTTATAGGAGCGTATTTGAAGCACTTTTGCTTAATAAACCACCGCTCTATCTCTTACGGTTGATTTTTAAATTAATCAGAAAGTCTTCGTCGGCAGCGCTTCACGGTAGCCTCTCCGTACAGAGACTAAGTCCGAATTGAAAATATTTTCACCGACGACGTATCTTTTAAATGTTATGTTCAGTTATGGGAGCGTATTTGAAGCACTTTTGCTTAATAAATCACCGCTCTATCTCTTACGGTTGATTTTTAAATAATTTCTAAAATAGTCGTCGGCGACCCTTCACGGTAGCCACTCGGTAGGAAAAAATCTAAGTCCGAAGTGAAATTATTTTCACCGACGAGGTAACTTTTAAATGTTAGATTGAGTTATAGGAGCGTATTTGAAGCACTTTTGCTTAATAAACCACCGCTCTATCTCTTACGGTTGATTTTTAAATTAATCAGAAAGTCTTCGTCGGCAGCGCTTCACGGTAGCCTCTCCGTACAGAGACTAAGTCCGAATTGAAAATATTTTCACCGACGACGTATCTTTTAAATGTTATGTTCAGTTATGGGAGCGTATTTGAAGCACTTTTGCTTAATAAATCACCGCTCTATCTCTTACGGTTGATTTTTAAATAATTTCTAAAATAGTCGTCGGCGACCCTTCACGGTAGCCACTCGGTAGGAAAAAATCTAAGTCCGAAGTGAAATTATTTTCACCGACGAGGTAACTTTTAAATGTTAGATTGAGTTATAGGAGCGTATTTGAAGCACTTTTGCTTAATAAACCACCGCTCTATCTCTTACGGTTGATTTTTAAATTAATCAGAAAGTCTTCGTCGGCAGCGCTTCACGGTAGCCTCTCCGTACAGAGACTAAGTCCGAATTGAAAATATTTTCACCGACGACGTATCTTTTAAATGTTATGTTCAGTTATGGGAGCGTATTTGAAGCACTTTTGCTTAATAAATCACCGCTCTATCTCTTACGGTTGATTTTTAAATAATTTCTAAAATAGTCGTCGGCGACCCTTCACGGTAGCCACTCGGTAGGAAAAAATCTAAGTCCGAAGTGAAATTATTTTCACCGACGAGGTAACTTTTAAATGTTAGATTGAGTTATAGGAGCGTATTTGAAGCACTTTTGCTTAATAAACCACCGCTCTATCTCTTACGGTTGATTTTTAAATTAATCAGAAAGTCTTCGTCGGCAGCGCTTCACGGTAGCCTCTCCGTACAGAGACTAAGTCCGAATTGAAAATATTTTCACCGACGACGTATCTTTTAAATGTTATGTTCAGTTATGGGAGCGTATTTGAAGCACTTTTGCTTAATAAATCACCGCTCTATCTCTTACGGTTGATTTTTAAATAATTTCTAAAATAGTCGTCGGCGACCCTTCACGGTAGCCACTCGGTAGGAAAAAATCTAAGTCCGAAGTGAAATTATTTTCACCGACGAGGTAACTTTTAAATGTTAGATTGAGTTATAGGAGCGTATTTGAAGCACTTTTGCTTAATAAACCACCGCTCTATCTCTTACGGTTGATTTTTAAATTAATCAGAAAGTCTTCGTCGGCAGCGCTTCACGGTAGCCTCTCCGTACAGAGACTAAGTCCGAATTGAAAATATTTTCACCGACGACGTATCTTTTAAATGTTATGTTCAGTTATGGGAGCGTATTTGAAGCACTTTTGCTTAATAAATCACCGCTCTATCTCTTACGGTTGATTTTTAAATAATTTCTAAAATAGTCGTCGGCGACCCTTCACGGTAGCCACTCGGTAGGAAAAAATCTAAGTCCGAAGTGAAATTATTTTCACCGACGAGGTAACTTTTAAATGTTAGATTGAGTTATAGGAGCGTATTTGAAGCACTTTTGCTTAATAAACCACCGCTCTATCTCTTACGGTTGATTTTTAAATTAATCAGAAAGTCTTCGTCGGCAGCGCTTCACGGTAGCCTCTCCGTACAGAGACTAAGTCCGAATTGAAAATATTTTCACCGACGACGTATCTTTTAAATGTTATGTTCAGTTATGGGAGCGTATTTGAAGCACTTTTGCTTAATAAATCACCGCTCTATCTCTTACGGTTGATTTTTAAATAATTTCTAAAATAGTCGTCGGCGACCCTTCACGGTAGCCACTCGGTAGGAAAAAATCTAAGTCCGAAGTGAAATTATTTTCACCGACGAGGTAACTTTTAAATGTTAGATTGAGTTATAGGAGCGTATTTGAAGCACTTTTGCTTAATAAACCACCGCTCTATCTCTTACGGTTGATTTTTAAATTAATCAGAAAGTCTTCGTCGGCAGCGCTTCACGGTAGCCTCTCCGTACAGAGACTAAGTCCGAATTGAAAATATTTTCACCGACGACGTATCTTTTAAATGTTATGTTCAGTTATGGGAGCGTATTTGAAGCACTTTTGCTTAATAAATCACCGCTCTATCTCTTACGGTTGATTTTTAAATAATTTCTAAAATAGTCGTCGGCGACCCTTCACGGTAGCCACTCGGTAGGAAAAAATCTAAGTCCGAAGTGAAATTATTTTCACCGACGAGGTAACTTTTAAATGTTAGATTGAGTTATAGGAGCGTATTTGAAGCACTTTTGCTTAATAAACCACCGCTCTATCTCTTACGGTTGATTTTTAAATTAATCAGAAAGTCTTCGTCGGCAGCGCTTCACGGTAGCCTCTCCGTACAGAGACTAAGTCCGAATTGAAAATATTTTCACCGACGACGTATCTTTTAAATGTTATGTTCAGTTATGGGAGCGTATTTGAAGCACTTTTGCTTAATAAATCACCGCTCTATCTCTTACGGTTGATTTTTAAATAATTTCTAAAATAGTCGTCGGCGACCCTTCACGGTAGCCACTCGGTAGGAAAAAATCTAAGTCCGAAGTGAAATTATTTTCACCGACGAGGTAACTTTTAAATGTTAGATTGAGTTATAGGAGCGTATTTGAAGCACTTTTGCTTAATAAACCACCGCTCTATCTCTTACGGTTGATTTTTAAATTAATCAGAAAGTCTTCGTCGGCAGCGCTTCACGGTAGCCTCTCCGTACAGAGACTAAGTCCGAATTGAAAATATTTTCACCGACGACGTATCTTTTAAATGTTATGTTCAGTTATGGGAGCGTATTTGAAGCACTTTTGCTTAATAAATCACCGCTCTATCTCTTACGGTTGATTTTTAAATAATTTCTAAAATAGTCGTCGGCGACCCTTCACGGTAGCCACTCGGTAGGAAAAAATCTAAGTCCGAAGTGAAATTATTTTCACCGACGAGGTAACTTTTAAATGTTAGATTGAGTTATAGGAGCGTATTTGAAGCACTTTTGCTTAATAAACCACCGCTCTATCTCTTACGGTTGATTTTTAAATTAATCAGAAAGTCTTCGTCGGCAGCGCTTCACGGTAGCCTCTCCGTACAGAGACTAAGTCCGAATTGAAAATATTTTCACCGACGACGTATCTTTTAAATGTTATGTTCAGTTATGGGAGCGTATTTGAAGCACTTTTGCTTAATAAATCACCGCTCTATCTCTTACGGTTGATTTTTAAATAATTTCTAAAATAGTCGTCGGCGACCCTTCACGGTAGCCACTCGGTAGGAAAAAATCTAAGTCCGAAGTGAAATTATTTTCACCGACGAGGTAACTTTTAAATGTTAGATTGAGTTATAGGAGCGTATTTGAAGCACTTTTGCTTAATAAACCACCGCTCTATCTCTTACGGTTGATTTTTAAATTAATCAGAAAGTCTTCGTCGGCAGCGCTTCACGGTAGCCTCTCCGTACAGAGACTAAGTCCGAATTGAAAATATTTTCACCGACGACGTATCTTTTAAATGTTATGTTCAGTTATGGGAGCGTATTTGAAGCACTTTTGCTTAATAAATCACCGCTCTATCTCTTACGGTTGATTTTTAAATAATTTCTAAAATAGTCGTCGGCGACCCTTCACGGTAGCCACTCGGTAGGAAAAAATCTAAGTCCGAAGTGAAATTATTTTCACCGACGAGGTAACTTTTAAATGTTAGATTGAGTTATAGGAGCGTATTTGAAGCACTTTTGCTTAATAAACCACCGCTCTATCTCTTACGGTTGATTTTTAAATTAATCAGAAAGTCTTCGTCGGCAGCGCTTCACGGTAGCCTCTCCGTACAGAGACTAAGTCCGAATTGAAAATATTTTCACCGACGACGTATCTTTTAAATGTTATGTTCAGTTATGGGAGCGTATTTGAAGCACTTTTGCTTAATAAATCACCGCTCTATCTCTTACGGTTGATTTTTAAATAATTTCTAAAATAGTCGTCGGCGACCCTTCACGGTAGCCACTCGGTAGGAAAAAATCTAAGTCCGAAGTGAAATTATTTTCACCGACGAGGTAACTTTTAAATGTTAGATTGAGTTATAGGAGCGTATTTGAAGCACTTTTGCTTAATAAACCACCGCTCTATCTCTTACGGTTGATTTTTAAATTAATCAGAAAGTCTTCGTCGGCAGCGCTTCACGGTAGCCTCTCCGTACAGAGACTAAGTCCGAATTGAAAATATTTTCACCGACGACGTATCTTTTAAATGTTATGTTCAGTTATGGGAGCGTATTTGAAGCACTTTTGCTTAATAAATCACCGCTCTATCTCTTACGGTTGATTTTTAAATAATTTCTAAAATAGTCGTCGGCGACCCTTCACGGTAGCCACTCGGTAGGAAAAAATCTAAGTCCGAAGTGAAATTATTTTCACCGACGAGGTAACTTTTAAATGTTAGATTGAGTTATAGGAGCGTATTTGAAGCACTTTTGCTTAATAAACCACCGCTCTATCTCTTACGGTTGATTTTTAAATTAATCAGAAAGTCTTCGTCGGCAGCGCTTCACGGTAGCCTCTCCGTACAGAGACTAAGTCCGAATTGAAAATATTTTCACCGACGACGTATCTTTTAAATGTTATGTTCAGTTATGGGAGCGTATTTGAAGCACTTTTGCTTAATAAATCACCGCTCTATCTCTTACGGTTGATTTTTAAATAATTTCTAAAATAGTCGTCGGCGACCCTTCACGGTAGCCACTCGGTAGGAAAAAATCTAAGTCCGAAGTGAAATTATTTTCACCGACGAGGTAACTTTTAAATGTTAGATTGAGTTATAGGAGCGTATTTGAAGCACTTTTGCTTAATAAACCACCGCTCTATCTCTTACGGTTGATTTTTAAATTAATCAGAAAGTCTTCGTCGGCAGCGCTTCACGGTAGCCTCTCCGTACAGAGACTAAGTCCGAATTGAAAATATTTTCACCGACGACGTATCTTTTAAATGTTATGTTCAGTTATGGGAGCGTATTTGAAGCACTTTTGCTTAATAAATCACCGCTCTATCTCTTACGGTTGATTTTTAAATAATTTCTAAAATAGTCGTCGGCGACCCTTCACGGTAGCCACTCGGTAGGAAAAAATCTAAGTCCGAAGTGAAATTATTTTCACCGACGAGGTAACTTTTAAATGTTAGATTGAGTTATAGGAGCGTATTTGAAGCACTTTTGCTTAATAAACCACCGCTCTATCTCTTACGGTTGATTTTTAAATTAATCAGAAAGTCTTCGTCGGCAGCGCTTCACGGTAGCCTCTCCGTACAGAGACTAAGTCCGAATTGAAAATATTTTCACCGACGACGTATCTTTTAAATGTTATGTTCAGTTATGGGAGCGTATTTGAAGCACTTTTGCTTAATAAATCACCGCTCTATCTCTTACGGTTGATTTTTAAATAATTTCTAAAATAGTCGTCGGCGACCCTTCACGGTAGCCACTCGGTAGGAAAAAATCTAAGTCCGAAGTGAAATTATTTTCACCGACGAGGTAACTTTTAAATGTTAGATTGAGTTATAGGAGCGTATTTGAAGCACTTTTGCTTAATAAACCACCGCTCTATCTCTTACGGTTGATTTTTAAATTAATCAGAAAGTCTTCGTCGGCAGCGCTTCACGGTAGCCTCTCCGTACAGAGACTAAGTCCGAATTGAAAATATTTTCACCGACGACGTATCTTTTAAATGTTATGTTCAGTTATGGGAGCGTATTTGAAGCACTTTTGCTTAATAAATCACCGCTCTATCTCTTACGGTTGATTTTTAAATAATTTCTAAAATAGTCGTCGGCGACCCTTCACGGTAGCCACTCGGTAGGAAAAAATCTAAGTCCGAAGTGAAATTATTTTCACCGACGAGGTAACTTTTAAATGTTAGATTGAGTTATAGGAGCGTATTTGAAGCACTTTTGCTTAATAAACCACCGCTCTATCTCTTACGGTTGATTTTTAAATTAATCAGAAAGTCTTCGTCGGCAGCGCTTCACGGTAGCCTCTCCGTACAGAGACTAAGTCCGAATTGAAAATATTTTCACCGACGACGTATCTTTTAAATGTTATGTTCAGTTATGGGAGCGTATTTGAAGCACTTTTGCTTAATAAATCACCGCTCTATCTCTTACGGTTGATTTTTAAATAATTTCTAAAATAGTCGTCGGCGACCCTTCACGGTAGCCACTCGGTAGGAAAAAATCTAAGTCCGAAGTGAAATTATTTTCACCGACGAGGTAACTTTTAAATGTTAGATTGAGTTATAGGAGCGTATTTGAAGCACTTTTGCTTAATAAACCACCGCTCTATCTCTTACGGTTGATTTTTAAATTAATCAGAAAGTCTTCGTCGGCAGCGCTTCACGGTAGCCTCTCCGTACAGAGACTAAGTCCGAATTGAAAATATTTTCACCGACGACGTATCTTTTAAATGTTATGTTCAGTTATGGGAGCGTATTTGAAGCACTTTTGCTTAATAAATCACCGCTCTATCTCTTACGGTTGATTTTTAAATAATTTCTAAAATAGTCGTCGGCGACCCTTCACGGTAGCCACTCGGTAGGAAAAAATCTAAGTCCGAAGTGAAATTATTTTCACCGACGAGGTAACTTTTAAATGTTAGATTGAGTTATAGGAGCGTATTTGAAGCACTTTTGCTTAATAAACCACCGCTCTATCTCTTACGGTTGATTTTTAAATAATTTCTAAAATAGTCGTCGGCGACCCTTCACGGTAGCCACTCGGTAGGAAAAAATCCTCGCGGCGCGCGAGATACAGGCCACGAAATTTCGTTAAGAAAAAAGCGTTTACGCTTAATTCGACTTTTTTTGACCTCAAATGA